>OX463234.1:9332823-9905323 GCA_949820135.1 Sylvilagus floridanus | reverse complement strand
AAAAATCTGTGCATATTTTTTTCATAATATGCAATTCCCATGAACTTTTTGAAGGTCCCATGCGTGGGCTACACACATCCTCCCGTATGTTTCAATTCATCCCTAGGTTACTTACAATAGCTGTGTAATATAAATGCTATGTAAACAGCTGTTATATGGTGTAGTTTAAGGCATAATAGCATTTAAAAAGTTTATGTATTTAATAGAGGTGCATTTTGGGGTCAAATATTTTCTTTTGGCCTTAGCAGAGAATGAAGGGGGGAGGAGGAGGAGGAGGAGGAGGAGGAGGAGGAGGAGGGAGAGAAAGAGAGAGAGAGAGAGAGATCTTCCATCCACTGATTCACTCTCCAAATGGCCACAACAGCCAGGACTGGGCCAGGCTGAAGACAGGAGCCAGGAGCTTCCTCTGGATCTCCTACGTGAATACAGGGGCCCAAGCACTTGGGCCATCTTCTGCTGCTTTCCCAGGCGCATTAGCAGGGAGCTGGATCCCAAGTAGAGCAGCCCGGGCTCCAACTGCAGCCCCTATGGGATGCTGGCACTGCAGGTGGAGGCTTAACCTACTGCACCACTGTGCCAGCCCTGGGGCAGATATTTTCAATCAGTGGTCAGTTACATCTGTGGATGCAGAACCTATGGATTTAGAGGGCCCAGTTTACTTGCAGGCTTACCTGGGTGTCTGCCACTATCTCACAGATGCTCACAGAAGACACGCAACATCTGGTTAGAGGCGAAGGTTCCAGTAGCCAGAGTATCCTCATTTTTAGCTGGGCCCTTGAGCCTCAGCTCCCATAGAACATCACAAGGAGGACCAGGGTTACCTGCATAAATGTTAAGGCAGGAGCCTGAGCTAAGGAACTCAAGTCTTCTCTAATGAGCCATAGGCCTGCCTAGCCTCTGCCCTGGAGGGGGTCTCCTCCTCTTCCCAGATGGGGCTGTAACTGAGCTTGCCTTTTGCTCTGGAGGGAGACACTCTGTGCCCTAAGGTTGTTCTGTAACACCAGCAGCCTGGCCAAGATGGTCCTGAACAGAGGCAGCCAGTGCCTGTGCTTGCAAGAGATGCAGAAGTGGGAGAGACCCGTGGAGAGCTGTCCTCCCACATGCAGATGCTAGATAAATCCTTTCTGGATTAGTTCCGCTATGTGCATGGATTGTTATAATAATGGTATAGCAAAAGCATTCTCATCACTAGAAATGGAGGCTGGATCCTTAATGTTGCTCATGGCTTTTTGCAGTAAATTTATTGAGAGGTGGGACAATTTGGTCTCTTTTTAGGCTCCATGGGAGGCAGTAGGGCCAGGCAAATGCCTGTCAAAGGCAGTTGCCATAAGGACCCTCCATCCCTGGAGCCACAGTTGGCACTGCCTCCACCCTCAGTACTGGGGCCATTGCTGTTTGTTTTTCCCAGCACCCTAAACAGTTCTCCAAGGTCCCTGATGGTTTTACAGCCCTGGCTCAAGAATCAGCATCTCCAGGGAATGCCATCTGGTTGGGCAAGCCTTAGGCATTGGATGCTTTCTGAGAAATAGTTCAAATTCCCATCAAGGCGCCCGTGTGGGAGTTTTCCAGACTTTAGGAGGGGATTCAGATCCTGAGCCTACACTTTATTCAAGCACCTGTCTTTGGGAGCAGCTAATGGAGATATTGTTCTGCTTTTGCTTCAGGAACTGGTAGGCATGAGGGGAGAGTTTTTTTTTCTCATTGCATTGATTTTTGCAAGTATTGTGGCATTCCATGTGTCCCAGCTAAGCCCTCTATAAGGGCCCATCACCGACAGGGCCAGCGTATCAGGCTGAGGGCCATGTGCCGGCCTCTCTGACTGATGGGAGGAAGCAGGTGGAATGTCTGCCTGTTTGTAAGTCTTCTCCAAGCTTGCATGTTCTCTAGTAGGATAAGCGGCAAAGTGGACCTGCCCAATCCACCGGCCATCTCTACCCTTCCGACCAGGCCCCACTTCCTCAGACAGACTGACCAGAGATCCATGTGGGATTCTGGAGAGGCAGCCCTCCCTTGCCCAAGGACCAAGGCTGCTGCTGCATGTGTTCTCGGGGAGGGAGCTGCCCTGGGAGACAAACAGCACAGCGCTGGGAATGTGTGGCCCAAGATCCATCCATAGGATGTGCCTTCCACGGAGCAGGGGCTGCCCCAGGATGCCACATCCAGCTGTCCAACTCTCCTTTCCCTCTGCCTCCAGAGACATGCTATGCTGTCCGTGGGCTGCCTTGCTGTTGATCTGGCTTTGTGTCTCACCCATTTGCCCTGCAAAGTTCTTTGGTTCTTGACTGTGATCATGGTCCTAACAAACTCAGTGGTCGACCCAGGCCTAACTACCAGGAAAAAAAAAAAAAGAAAAGAAACAGTATCTTGAGAAGCCTGCAGATCAGCTGTGCATTGTAAAAGCTGTCTCTCCTGGAGGCCTAAGTCTGCCATGATTGTACTTGAAGTCTCAGGAAAACTTTATAAGAATATAGTTATTTGCATACTGGAACTGAAACCATAGAGAGAAGTGGAAAGAGCCAAGAGAGAGAAGTTAGTGCACAGAAAAGAGACCAGAAAGGTGTGGAACTTTCCAGAACACAAGTGCTGGGCCTGTATGTGGCCTAATGGGTAGGACGCTGGTTAGGACGTCGATGTCTCACATCAGGGTACCAGGGTTCGATACCCAGCTCTGCTCCCTTCTAAGGCAGACCCTGGAAGGCAGTGGTGACAGCTCAAGTAATTGAATTTCTGCTGCTCATGGGTGACACCTGGATGGCATTCCCAGCCCCTGGCTTTGGCCTTGGTCTAACTCCAGCCATCATGGACATGTGTGGGGGGAGGAATTCCATCCAGCCAATGGGAGCTCACTCCTTCTCTTTCTCTCTCCTTGTATCTCTGCCTCTTAAAGCAGTTTCTTTACAAAGGGCACAGATATTTCCCATAAACTACATGGAAGATGTGGGGCGTAGATCATGCTAGGGAAATTCACAAGGGGTGATGGATAGGAAAAGGAGTCCAAATATGGATTCTGCCATTGGGTTTAAGCTGTGTTCTTTTTAACGGCTGAGAACACACTCGCCACCACCCGGAGAAGCCAGTGTGGTGGCACAAGAGGGAGAGAGGCTAGAACTGTGTTCCCTTCCTCCCTAAGTGTGCCTCTGCGGCAGGGCCTCCCCCGGGTCTGTTGTTTGGGGCGAGTTTGCCCAGAGCGGAGCACCTACGTGTGTGCACAGCACACTTTGTTCTGATGACAGGAAACTGAGCCAGTGACTAATTGGATTCAGTGGCAGCCCCAGCTGGGTGGGTGGGCCTTGGCGACTGCAGGGACTCTCCCCTGCGGGTTCCTGGCTTGTGGACAGGACCTGCTTCTCCCAGACAGAAAGTTAATAAGAGCAAAATATCTCCGCTCCTTCATCCCAGCTCCCAGAACTGCAGTCCAAATGGAACCTGCGCTGGCAGCCAACCTAATTGTTCATCCGGGCCCCAGTGGAAGGGGTGGGGCGTGTGGCAGAGCCACGGACCAGGTTGTGACGGTCTCCTCTCCTGCAGTACTGGAGAGTCCTCCCTGCTGACACCCTGGAACATCTGCTGCCACAGTTCCCGAGTCCCAGCTGTCTCTGCGGCTGGCATGTTCCTTAGAATTGGGCCTGCATCTACCGGCTTGTTCTTTCCAGCTCATGTGGCGCACAGAGCATGGCGGCTGTCACTGTTGTCCACTACACGCTCCCTGGAGCCTGCAGGGACAGAATGATCAGTTCGCAGACTAGCAGAAGGAGGCACCACAAGGCACCCATGGAGCAGGTGCCCAACAGGTGGGGAGAACCTGGCTGGGGGTTGTGCTCCAAGATGGGATGAGACAGCTGAAGTGGTGTTTGCTGTAGATGTATCCAAATTAGGAATGGGTATTTGATTGAACTAAGTCAGCCTGGATGAGTTAGATATCCATTATTACGGAGGCATTTTTCAAGAACTGGGGTTTTACCACAGTGGTTCCCACATCTTTGTATATCGATGGTAATTGGAACTAACTGGTGCTTTTAAGAAGGGGTTTTAAATGGGACCTCTGAGACGCATTGATAATTAGCATCCTTTCTAGCCTCAATTAAACTGCCAAAGTCCCCCACAGTTCCCTTTATTCTTAAGTGACTAAACCACGGCTCTGTCATTTTATTTACCCAATTTGTTTGCCCAAGCAGCTTTTTTTTTCTTGGATAATGAAGAGGAAGGCTTAAGCCCTACTGGTATCAAATTATCATAAATTTTAAATTTGCCTCTTCCAAAATTCTTAATGAGGGTTTACATTTGTCAATGCATCTCTGGCATCCACAGCCCACATCTTGAGCCAGGAGACACATTTCTGTTGTAATTATCTAGGGGTCTGCTCTATGTTGGCTCACATATCGATATCTACTAGCTTGCTTTTTTTTCTCCTATGGTGCACACACCAAGAACAGGGAACAAGTTGATACAGAATCCAATTTCTAGGAGATGCACCTGTTCAGTAGAGCAGTTTAATTATTTTTTCCCCAAAATAGGGGGGGGTACTTCAAGAGTTTTTTGAAAATGAAATTAAAAGAGAAGTTTATTTTAGAGGGAAAAATGTTGATATCCATGCATAGACAGGGTCTTCAAAATGTTCATGGAAAATGCATACTATGAACAAGATACGAATGGATTTCAAGAACATTTTGCACCAAAATAAATTGATGTTTTATTAAGTACGTCTTAAAAGATCCCATATGGGCATTGGATCGCGACTTGGCTGATCCATTTCTGATCCAGCTCTTGGCCATGGCCTGGGAAGGCAGTGGAAGATGTCCCAGGTCCTTGGGCCCCTGCACCTGTGTGGGAGACCTGGAAGAAGCTCCTGGCCCCTAGCTTTGGATTGGCCCAGCTCCAGCTGTTACAGCCATTTGGGGAGTGAACCAACGGAAGGAAGATTCTCTCTCTCTCTCTTTCAAATAAATAAATAAATCTTTAATAAAAAGGATTTGAAGGGCAGAAAGACACACACAGAGAGAGAGAGAGAGAGAGAGAGAGAGAGAGAGAGAGAGAGAGCTGGTCCAAGCTGAAGCCAGGAGCCTGGGTTTCACACGTGGGTGATGGGGTACAAGCACTGGGACTTTTTCTGCTCTCTTCCCAGGTGCATTAGATTGGAAGCAGAGCAGCAGAACTTGAGCCAGCATTCCAGAACGGGCTGCAGTAGACTAACCCCCTGCACCAAAACACCAGAGCCTAAACTGGTGTTCTAAACCTGTTTTCTGGAGCCGGTGCTGTGGCGTAGTAGGTTGGGCCTCTGCCTGGAGCGCTGGCATCCCATATGGATGCCCGTTCCTGTCCTGGCTGCTCCTCTTCCGATCCAGCTCCCTGCTTATGGTCTGAGAAAGCATTGGAGCATGGCCCAAGTGTGTGGACCCCTGCATCCATGCGGGAGACCCAGAAGAGGCTCCTGGCTTTGGATCAGCTCAGTGCTGGCCATTTTTGCCATCTGGGGAGGGAACCAACAGACGAAAAACCTCTCTCTGGGTCTCTCCCTTTCTCTCTCTCTGTAACTCTGCTTCTCAAATAAGTAAATAAATCTTTGTAAAAAAAAAAAGTTCATGGAAATGGTCTTTTTAATTTAAAGGTTTATTTTCTTTCTTTGAAGGGCAGAATTCCCTGGAGGTTGGGGTGGGGTGGGGGGCCCAGGAAGGCTCTTGTATCCGCTGGTTCACTCCTGAAATGACCTCAGTGGGCAGGGCTGGGCTAGGCCAAAGCCAGGAGCTTTGGGCCATTCTCCAGTGCTCTCCCAGGCTCATGAGCAGAGAGCTGGATCAGACATGGAGCAGCCGGGACTCCAGCGCCTTTGTCAGAAGCTGGCATCCCCATAGACTTTTCGAAGCATGCTCTGATCTGGGTGCTGTGAGGTCATGAACTGGAACATAACAGCAGCTGCCCTCCAAGAAGCCATTGTCCAGTGAAGGGGCAATGTGAAGGGTTTGAAGGACAAGCAGCCCTCTGACCCAGTGGCCAGCTTTCGGGGATCAGCACTTAGTCTCTCTCTTCACAAGCTGGCATCACTACTGTTTGGAGCTGCAAAATTTAGAGAACAAACAGAAGTTCACAAGAGATCTCCCTCTGCCCACGGGCTCCACAGGTAGCCAGGTTGCCTGCTCTCAGTTGTGGTGGAGACAACTGACTCTTGATTGATTTTCAGGAATCAAATTAGCGGCGTTAAAACACAGCACAGAGCAATCCCTGCCAAGCACACATGCCAGGGAAACACCAAATGCAAGGCTGTATGGTGATACAAGGGGAGTATTAAATTCCCTTACATTTCCCAAGTTGAAAATTGATTGCTGTCTGCCTACAAACCTTCTTCATCCTGTCTGGCAGCTTTGAGATCATTTATTGCTTGTGGCAAAATATTATCAGAGAAGTAGACAGACCCTTGGCCAAAGGACCACAGCTCGGGTGTCTTCCTGCACGTGTGAAAGCGATTGTCACTCCTCTCCCAGAACACACATCTGAAAGAGAAGCTAGGAACTAAAGTAAACAGACCAGATTCTCCTAGCATGGTTCCCCACAAAAGGCTATAGAATAATTTGAAGTCTTTGGGGAGGAACAAGCCAGACGAACACTAAAATTCTTTTCCCACAGGCGTGGGGCAAAATGCGACCATCATTGAAACAGCTATGGGATGTTCAAGTTGAACATCATCATTAAGCTTTGTTCCTGGCTTCTCTGGGAAAGATGGCTGAAGGATTCCAAGACATAGGAAAATCAAGATGTATCAAAGTCGAGATGCCTGTTGGATCCAGTTACGGGGACTAAGCCTGCATTCACCTCTGTTTCCTTAGCAAATAGCATGCATGCTCAGATCTTCTTTTTTTTCATCTGTTGAATGGGGATAAGAAGATGGTCCTGCCTTTTGCAGTTGTGAACATCAAATGAGAAATTGTCTGCAAAATACTTTGTTTGGGTCTTAGCACATAGCAGGTGTTCAGTAAATGTTGTCTCGAGTGCTTTTCTCATTCCTCTAAAATATTAATCCTGCTATGGGGCATTCTAACTTAACACCCGTGGAGGGACCAACCTGGAATATTTTTTGCTATGGAGGGTTTTGTTTGGACTTTGGGGATGATGCTCCCGAATACGGCAGCAGAGCAAGGTACAATCTGACACATTGATTGAGTCTCTTTCTGGCCCGTTTTACCCTGTGTCTTCAGTGGGACACCCATTACTTCCCTTTCACACTCTGCCTTTGTAGCTGCAAACTTGTAATTCCGATCACATGACAATTTTGCTGACTCTTCCCTTTGCTCATTTGCCAGTTTGGTTATCATCCTGTAGAGGCCTTCCATGTCTTTCTTGCATTTACTGGGATTGCTGTGTGAACTCACCCAAGCCTTGGAATCCAGGCATTCAAGCCAGCCTGAAATTTGCTCTCAACCTCAGGTCCCTGGTGTCGATGGAAATGAATTTTAAATCAGAGGTCTTGTTGCTTGGCAATTACCAGGCTTTGTCAACTAGGAGGATGTTGGGACGGTGATGACTTGAGCTCTCTCATGAATAAGGGCCACTTCCCTTCTCTGCTCTTTATTGGAAATGTCATGAGCTTTATTGCCTTAGTGTTAAAGCACAAGGACCAAGTGGAAAATCACTTTAACTTCTATTTGGAAAATGTTGTCTTACTTGCTTATTTCCAGAGAGCAAAATAAAGCAGCCGGCTCCACCAAAATAAAATAAAAAAGGTATATTTTGCAAATGCACTTGTCTACAATGCAGGTTGCAATCTTGTCTTTCTTTTCTGCAAGACCTGATTCTGAAAGTCTTATAAGAATGCCCTCTTGCCACACGCTTTCGACTTCTCCTAACATATAGGGATTGGGATACCTCTTAATGTAATCAAACACACTGATGAGTGAAGGGGCATTTAACACTGTGGCTGAGAAACTGCTTCATACATGCACCCCATGCTAAGGTACCTAGGTTCAAGCCCCAACTTCTCTTCTGATAAGTTCCTGCTAGTGCGCACTCTGGTAGGCACCAGGTGATGGCTCAAATACTTTGGTTCCTGCCACCAACATGGCAGCCCCAGGCTGAGTTCTGGACTCCCAGAACTCCCAGAACCAGGCCCGTGCTGTTGTAGGCAGTTGAGGAGGGAACCAGAAAATAGAAGATCTCTCTGTAATGATGTTAAGTTAGTTTTCTGTTGGGAGACTACTCTTTTCTCCTAGGGTCAAGTAGCCATTGCATCTTGGCATTGGAGAAGCCGAAATTTATCTAAATAAATCTTTATTTCATAAATAAATCTTTATATAAAGTGCATCTTCATATGAGGGCTTTGTCAAGAGACGGTGCAACCTTGGTTGGTTAGATTTACTGCCCAGAAACTTGCCTTCCTTAGACAGTATATCATGTGTGTGCGGTGATCCATTACAAATGTATTCCCTGTGTAGATCCTCATGTGATTGATCCCCCAAGTGCCCAAGCACCCACTGGCCCACCCCTAATCCAGTGGGACAAAGCAGAATGAATTTACTTCTCTTCTAGCTGAAATATTTGAAGATGGCTATTCTGTTTGGCCTTGTCTTTTCTCTTCTCCAAGTCAAATGTCCCTGTTTCCTCCGTAGCATCCTCTTCACTTTTTTCTCATACTGCCACGTCTGGTCTTCATCACTTATAAAGAGCAACCTCCAGAATGGAATGGAGCACGTCAGGGATGGCAGGATGGAAAGCTTTGATGCGTGGGAATTTTCTCGCGTGCACTTTTATGAATGTGTGTTACAAGGATGCACTTGGTGGTTTTTGTAGGTCCGTGTTGAGTTCATGAGGTTTATACTCTACCTTAGTAAAAAAAATACTGAAAGTACTGAAAGTAGATAGATTGTGCTAAGATAAAACTGTTTTTTTTTTTTAAGATTCATTTATTTATTTGAGGCTAGCGCTGCGGCTCAATAGGCTAATCTTCCGCCTTGCGGCGCCAGCACACCGGGTTCTAGTCCTGGTCAGGGCACCGGATTCTGTACCGGTTGCCCCTCTTCCAGGCCAGCTCTTTGCTGTGGCCAGGGAGTGCAGTGGAGGATGGCCCAAGTGCTAGGGCCCTGCACCCTATGGGAGACCAGGAGAAGCACCTAGCACCTGGCTCCTGCCATCGGATCAGCAGGGTGCGCCAGCTGCAGTGTGCCGGCCGCAGCGGCCATTGGAAGATGAACCAACAGCAAAGGAAGACCTTTCTTTCTGTCTCTCTCTCTCTTTCACTGTCCACTCTGCCTGTCAAAAAAAAAAAAAGAAAGAAAGAAAGAAAGAAAGAAAGAAAGAAAGAAAGAAAGAAAGAAAGAAAGAAAGAAATCAAGCAAATGAAAATAGGAAAAATAAGGTGACGCCGAGGGAAAAATGAACACACAAAGTTCACGGCAGGCTCTCAGGGCCCAGCTTTCTCACTGCCAAGCCAAGGATAGCCACACGTTGCACAAGATCAAAGGAACCCAGAACTCAGGAGTCGCAGAACCACTGCTGTAGCTAAACCAGTGCTCCCGTGGCACTACATGAAGGGGCTCTGGATGGCGTATGTTGAGTTACAATTTCCAAAATTCACTCTATGGGTTTTCATAGATGGATACATTCGGGCAACCACCACAATAAAGAAGTCCTCATGTACCATTTTCCTCACGCCCCAGAGTTACCCATAGCCCTTTCAATTTCACACGAGTGGAATTGTTCAGTGTACAACCTTTGCATCCGGCTCATTCATTCAGCATAATGCTGTCATCTGAGCTGTTGCGTACAGAGCTAATAGTTCCTTTGCGTTGCTCAGTGTTACTCCAGCACGCTACTGTCTCTTCCACCTACTTTGTTTATCTCTTCCCCCAGATCTTGGGCATTTGGGTCATTTCCAGTTTGGAGTGACTATGAATGAGCTTGCTATAAGCATTTGTGTGCAGCTATCTGTTTTCATTTCCGTTGAAGGAATGCCGAGGTGTGGGGTTGCTGGAGCTTATGAATGCATGAGGGCAAATAAATTTGTGGGAATTGTAATTAAAAGATACATTGAGGGCTAGGTGTTTGGGGTAGCAAGTTACACGTTTCCTGGGACTCCAGCCCATACCAAAGCGCGTGGACTGGAGTCTCAGCTCCACTTCTTTTTTATTTTTATTTTTATTTTTTTAATTATTTGACTGAGAGAGAGAGAGAGAGACAAAGAGAAAGGTCTTCCTTCCATTGGTTCATCCCCCAAATGGCTGCTACACCAATCCGAAGCCAGGAGCCAGGTGCTTCCTCCTGGTCTCCCATGCGGGTGCAGGGCCCAAGCACTTGGGTCAGCCTTCACTGCCTTCCCAGGCCACAGCAGAGAGCTGGACTGGAAGAGGAGCAACCGGGACTAGAACCCGGTGCCCATATGGAATGCCGGCGCCTCAAGCGGAGGATTAACCAATGGCCATGGCGCCGGTCCCCTCAGCTCCACTTCTGATCTCAGCTTCCTGTTAATGCACACCCCGGGAGGCAACAGGTGATGGCTTAAGTAATTGGGTCTCTACCACCCATGTGGGAGACTCAGACTGCTCCCAACCCTCGATTCAGCCTGGCGCAGCCCCAGCTTATGTAGGTATTTGAAGAGTGAACCAGCAGGGGTCTCTCTCTCTCTCTATCTCTCTGCCTCCAGAATAAAAAATAATAATAATAATGAATTAAATTAAAAATAAATAAATATTTTCCAAAGTGGCTATGCTATTTTTAATTCCTACCGGCAATGTCTGAGAGTTCCAGTTACTTTCCATTTTTTGTTAACTGGGTGTTCTTGGCTTTTATTACGCTTAAATCTTAGCCACCCTAATAGGCCTGTAGAGGTATCTCCATGTGGTTTTCATTTACTTTCTCTTCTTTTCCTTCAGTAATTAATAATGTAGTTCAAATCTTTTGTCTGTGTTTTACTTTATTGATTGCCCTCTTATTATTGAATTTGCTAATTCCTTATGCAATCTGGACTTTTTTTAATATATTTTTTTCTGCAAAGTTTTTTTTTTTTTTTTTTTTTTTTTTTGGCCAGTGTATGTCTTTTGTTTTCATTGCCTTGACAGCATCTTTTGAAAACAAGGCTCGGTTGTTGTGAAGTCCAGTTGGTTGTTTTAGGATCCATGCTTTATATGTCCTGCATGGTGATGATCTCATCCTATTGTTTTCCAGGTTTGATGAGTTAATAACCAGGGACCATTGAGACCATAGAGCAAGTGCTTAGGGGTATTATCTATTATTATAGTTATTACAAAGGCATATGCATACTGAACATATTAGAGTTGAAGACCAAGGGAGTGGGATTTGGGGATGTGGGAGGAAGGGGAAGGGTGAGCAGAGGAAAAAGCAAGTTTCTGAGAGCTTATTGTGTGTGGGCAACTGACCTCAGCTTGTGATGCTGCGTAAACTTTCCAGGTTTACCTGGTGTCCTTGCATTCCAGTTTCAAATCTTGGATACCAATGTCTAGCAGTGTCCTGCATGTAGTGTGGGAATGCCAATCTCAGATCCTCCTGTGAGCACGCATTGTCCTTGAATCTGTCAAGGTCACCAGAATTTTGAGGGAATGTCAAGTTTTTTTTTATTTCATTTATTTGAAAGGCAGCATTACAGAGAGAGAGAGAGAGACAGAGAGAATAGTCTTGCATCCTGTGGTTCACTCCCCAGATGGCCCCAATGTCTGGATCTGGGTTGATCTAAAGCTACAAGTCAGGAGCTTCTTTCGGGTCTCCCACATGAGTGCAGGGGCCCAAGGACTTGGGCCACCTTCTACTGCTTTCCCCAGGCCATCGCAGAGAGCTGAATTGGAAGAGGAGCTGCTGGGACTTGAACTGGGTCCATATGGGATGAGGATGCTGTAGGCAGAGACAGCCTACTATGCCACAGTGCCAGCTCTGTGAGTGTTGACTTGATGAGACCCCTCTGTTCTTCTCTGATCTCACTTCCTTGCCATTTTTTACCCTCATCTGGGTTCACCTTTTGCTCCACTCTCCCTGTACCCCGCCAGCAGCCTGTCCGTGCCCAACAGATCAGGCCCTAGGAGGGAGAGACCCATATGTGCTGTGACATCCTACAAATAAACGTGGTTTTAAATTTTCAGCAATTTATTGATAAGAGGTGGAGGAGAAATCTCTTTCTTGAAGACATCCCAAGTGAATTTTCACAAGGTCATAAGAAAATAAATAGTTCTGGTGGAAATCTGAAATCTTCTCAGTCAATCTCACACTTTTGGGTCCTCCGATCTCACCAGGGGACGGGGTTGTAATGAGAAGTCCTTTTTAAAGATTTTAAAATTTATTTGAAAGGTTGAGTTACAGAGAGGAAGAGAGAGAGACAGAGAGACAGAGAGACACAGAGAGAGACAGAGAGAGAGAGAAAGTGATGTGTTTTCCATCTGTTGGTTCATACCCCAAATGACTGCTTCAGCCAGGACCGGCTCTGTCTAAAACCAGGGTCCTGGGTCTCCATCTAAGTCTCCCAAATGGGTGGCAGAGTCCCAAGCACTTGGGCCATCATCTGCTGCTTTCCCATGCACATTAGCAGGGAGCTGGATTGGAAGTGGAGCAGCTGTGACTCAAACCAGTGTTCCTACGGGATGCTGGCATCACAGTAGCAGCTTAACCCGCTGTGCTACATTAGCTCCTGAAATCAAATTAAAATACAAATTCATTTTGATGGGAAAGTGTTGAGAATCCACACAATATGTATTTCTCCATTAACTTTTTGAAATCAGGTTGGTCATTGGCTCCGGTACAACAGAGTGAGAAGCTGGACTCTCAGCCCACTAAGGTCTGGCAGGTTGGAGGACTCCAGCCTGGTATTGGCCTCAAGCCCACTGACTGGTCTCCCCTGGTCAAACCCCTAAGAACAGTTTGCCCCAAACCCACGCATCAGAAACCACAGATAGGGGCCGGTGCTGTGGCATAGCAGGTAAAGCTGCCGCCTTCGATGCTGGCATCCCATATGGGCGCTGGTTCAAAACCCGGCTACTCCACTTCCAATCCAGCTCTCTGCTATGGCCTGGGAAAGCAGTAGAAGATGGCTCAAGTCCTTGTGCCCCTGTGCCTGTGTGGGAGACCCGGAAGAAGCTCCTGGCTTTTGGGTTCGGATCAGCACAGCTCCAGCCATTGTAGCCAATTGAGGAATGAACCGACAGATGGGAGATCTCTCTCTCTCTCTCTCTCTCTCTCTCTCTCTGTGTGTGTGTGTGTGTGTGTGTGTGTGTCTCTCTCTCCCTCCCCCTCCCCCGTAACTGTGACTTTCAAGTAAAATAAATAAATCATTAAAAAAAGAAACCACAGGTAGTAAAATGAGCAGTTCTATACGCAAGGGAGGACCGATTTGAGGAGCTGAGCTGTTCACATAGATTTCAGTGGCACCTGCTCAGTGTGGGAGGTTATTACGCTGGAGGTGATTCGCCCATACATTTCCCAAGTCACAGAGATGATTTTTAAATGAGTGTGTGTGAAAGGGAAGGTGGAGCCAAGGAAAGGGACAAACCGGCAGGTGCACCTGTAGAGATGAGGTTAAGATGCCCTCAGCATCCTTTTGAGATGACGCAGCTTCTTCATCACATTACCCTCATGGCCAGGTTTGTTTTCAGGTCATGACTAAACAAGACCTCAGGGCACAGGATGGAACGTGCAGGAATAGAACCACACATGTGCCTGCTTGCTTCGTTTATGACAGCTGTCGACATTGCAGCACATTGGAGAAAGGCCAGCCTTTTCAATGAATGATATAGGGTCAACAGCCTACATTCTTTTTTTTAAATTTATTTTATTTTTTTTTTGAAATTTTTTCTTTTTTTTTTTTTTGACAGGCAGAGTGGACAGTGAGAGAGAGAGACAGAGAGAAAGGTCTTCCTTTGCTGGTGGTTCACCCTCCAATGGCTGCCGCAGACAGCGCGCTGCGGCCGGCGCACCGCGCTCATCCGATGGCAGGAGCCAGGTGCTAGGTGCTTTTCCTGGTCTCCCATGGGGTGCAGGGCCCAAGCACTTGGGCCATCCTCCACTGCACTCCCGGGCCACAGCAGAGGACTGGCCTGGAAGAGGGGCAGCCGGGACAGAATCCAGCGCCCCAACCGGGACTAGAACCCGGTGTGCCGGCGCCGCAAGGTAGAGGATTAGCCTATTGAGCCACGGCGCCATCCAACAACCTATATTCTTGAAAAAGTCCAAATCCTGACCTCCGTACTATCAATTCCCAAGAAATTATACATCTCGATTTGAAAAATCTAAAGAATATGGCTTCTAGACAAAAATGGGATCTTTCTGACCTTGGGGAAGCAATTTTCAAAATCTTATTTATTTATTTGAGAGGCAGAGAGACAGACAAAGATGGAGCTGCCATTCACTGCTCCATTCCCCCAAACACCTGCAACAGCTGGAGTTGGGCCAGGCCAAAGCCAGAAGCCAGAAACTCAATCCAGCTCTCCCACGTGGGTGGCAGGGACTCGATTGTTTGAACCATTACCTGTCCTCCCCCAGGGTCTGCATTGATGGGAAGCTGGAGTCAGTAGCCCGAGCCAGGGATCAATCCCAGGTACTCTGATTCGAGAATCAGGCATTTTAATCCCTGGATCAAATGCTGTTGTACCTGAGCGAGTGCAAATAAAGGAGCCCCACACACTGATAAAATTTGATGGTCCTTTATTGCCAGCGGTGGAGAGTGGGCTCATGCCCTAAAGAACTCTGGACCCTGAAGCTCAAAGCAACAGGGTTTATAAAGGCAAAAAGCACAAAATCGGGAGGGGAATTCATGGTTGCTAGGAACAGGGGGGAATACATGGTTACCGGGGTCAAGCTGACCTAACACCTATGGGAAACTAGTATCAATTATAATCTTGACAATACCAGTTACAACCTTAACAATTCCAATTAAAATCTTGACATTAACCCAGGTGCTGGTTTTAATCATATGTAGGACATAGACAAATTACAGTTGTATCATTAACCCAGGTGTAGCCTATCCACTTCCAAGCTTGAGCGATCATCCTGGGGGTTTCTGTGCTCTGCCAAGTGTGATGTAGTGGACTGCTATTGTTCCAAGTGTTTTAGATCATAGGTTCAGACCAGAGTCTCACGGTGTGGGGGGGCACCTTCCCAGAATGGAGTCTCAGGTTCTCCAAAATGGAATCCCTACTGTCAAGGTGCTACTGCGATACCTGCTTCCAGATTTTTTAAAAACAGGATACAAGGGCAATAACCATAAAGGCGAAGATGGACAATCAAGACTACATCATTAATAACCAATCACAGTGCAAGCAAAAGACAGCAGAGTGGGAGAGCATCATTACAATATCACATGGATCAAAGGACACGTCCTAAATAAAGAGCTTCAAGAAATCAAGAAGACAAAGAAAGATGGCCCAGCAGGACAGGGGGTGAAAGACTTGAGTAAGCACTTGCGATGCTCACTCCCAAGCTGCACACGCATGGTGTGACCCTGGATAACGCACCCAAGGGTGGAGGTCTCCCAGGTTCCAGACGGGCTGGCGACTGGTCCCCATACAGCATGTGTCTGGAGAGCACTCCGAAGCCTTCGTGAACCGAGCTGACAGGAGAAACACAGCACACAGAGGACGATTTGGAACTTACAGCCTGAACGTCTTCACGACTTCCGGTTAGACAAATGCTTTTTAGATGCGGCACCAAAAACACCACAGTCCATGAAGGACAGAGAAATGATACACGTGACCTCATCAAAAATGAATGATTTTTCTTGAAAACAAAGAAAGAGGAAAAAATAGGAGGAAAGTAAGGAAGGAGGGAGGGAGGGAAGAAGGGGGTGAGGAATACAGTTACAAAGTGAAGGGAAAGCTACTGATTTGGGGAAAATATATATAAATCAGCTAACTGACAAGGTCATGTTAGACAACCTGGGACAACCAAGGACATGTTCATGTCCAGAACATACTTTCAAAACTCAACAGTGAGTTAAAAATGTTACAAAACATTTCAGAAATATGGCCTGGCAGTTGCTTACAAAGTTACACATGTAATTACCATATGACTCAATAATATCCCCTGCAGATTGATGTTAGCTGAGTGAACACACCTGTTCACACAGAAGTTGTAGCTGCTTATAGCCATAACTGCTGAAAACGTGCATGTCCTAACATCTGTCAGCTTCTGGCTGGATGGATAAACTGGTACTTTCATGCAGTGGAATAGTATGTCAATGAAAAAGAATGAGTTACTGATAAATTCAACAACTTGATTGAATCTCAAACATGTGTTATGCTGAGTAAAGGAACCTTGCTTAGAGGCCTGTATTGTGCTTCAGTGGGGGTAATCCACCACCTGCAACTCTGGCATCCTATGGGGGCACAAGTTCAAGTCTAGCTGCTCCATTTCTAAACCATCTCCCTGCTAATGCACCGGTAAAAGCAGCAAAAAACAGCCCAAGTGCTTTGGTCTCTGCTGTCCATCTGGGAGACCCAGATGGAGTTCCAGGCTCCTGGCTTTGGCTGGCCCAGCCCTGGTTGTTGTGGTCATTTGGGGAGTCAACTAGTGGATGGAAGATCTCTTCCCTTCCTAGCCCCACCCTGTAACTCTGTCTTTCAATTAAATAAATAAATATATCTTCTTTAAAAAAAAGAATCCTACCTAAAAATAATGTGCATTGTATGATTGCATTTATATGATGTCCTGGAAAAGATAAGACTATAGGGATGGGATGGATAACAGAGATGGGGACATTAGGATTTAGAGGATAGGAGAGGGTTTATTATGTAGGAACCCACAAAACTAATTTGCGGGACAAGCATACTGTTTTTAAGTGTAGTGATGATTATATGAGTCTTGTGTATTTTAAGAACAGAACTATATATGTGATACATACACAATTTGTAGAATTGTACAGGAAGCCAAGAAATAAAAACTAGGTCTACATATGTGTTGTATGTGTGTTTATCTTGATTTTAGTGATCGTTACACAAGTATACTTCCATACATTCATTAGCACGCATTGAAAAATTAAAATCAGTGATTTTTTTCCAGGGCAGATGTTTAGCCTAGCAGTTAAGATGCCTACATCCCATGTTGCAGTGCGTGGGTTTAAGTCCAGGCTCTGATTCCATATCAGCTTCCTGCTAATGCAGACCCTTGCAGGCAGTGATGACGGCTCAGTTAATTGTGCTCCTCCCCCCTACATGGGAGACCTGCATTGAGTTCTTGGTTCCTAGTGTTGACCCAGCCCAGTCCCAGCCATTGTGAACATTTCAGAAGTGAAGCAGTAGACAGGAGCTCTGTCTGTGTGTGTCCCTCCCTATCCATGTCAAATAAATAAAAAAATAGATAAATGAAAACAAATTTAAGTCAAAGACTTTTATGACATGTAAAGTATACCTTGACAAAGCTGAGTAACAGTAGTGATGAATCAAGCAAGTGGGGATGAAATGCTTCTATTCACATACCTGCATACTTGAATGAAAATCAGTGACAAGGCCAAATGCTGGTGAGGACAAGGAGCAGCCAGAATTCCCATTTTCTGCAAGTGTCAGTGTAAGATTTTGGAAGGTCTGAGATGCTAATCATCATACTGTTCCTAATGCAAACCAATACCTGAGAGCACTTCTCATAGTGTGCCTTGAAGAAGAAAACACGCAGAGCACCAAAACTCATGGGTGCAGCATTCAAAGCAGTGCTATCCCAGCCTAACCAGAGACAACCCAGTCATCAAAAACAGAGTGAAGAAATGAATTGGGATGTGGACCTTAGAATATTACATAGCAATAAAAGGAGGCATAGTACTACAGTGGTGCAGGGCACAACAGTACAAACAATGGTCAATACAACCTTGGCAAACACCAAATGTACCCTATTAGAGTCAAAAATATTTCCCAGTCTTAAGATAGTAACACTTCTATTTTCCCTCTTATTAAAAAAAAAAGCAGCAGTAAAAAAAAAATCCAGAGTAGCAGGTGTCTAACTCACCTCCTGGAAATTGCATGAATCCATCTAAGAACTTCAGTTCTTATTAAGGGGTTTGCAACTTTGTAGGCTTTGCATCAGTCAGTGAGGATGAGAGACACTGGTGGAGGACCTTGCCATGGGAGGCAGAAGGAGTACTAAGGGTGAGCCCTTGGGTGTTTTGTGGAGTTTGAAGTTTTGGACAGTGCAATATTTCATCCCTGCTTTTCCTCCTGCAAAAAAAAAAAAGTGTGTGATTTATTTGTTATGCATTTTAGTTTTCCTTTGTATTCTTTAGTGTCTGACTTCATATTTCCACTTTTCCAGAATCGATAATGATACATTCTTACAGTTGAGAAAAATATTAGGCTTAGACTTGAGTCACTCAGCCCCAATCCCACCCACCGCCTTTCAGCCGAGCAGAGAGAATTAAATCAAAGTTCATTCCCACAAAATGAAAGAGAAGTGTCCATCAATGCAGAGAGTGGCTGCCAGATTACCTGAGTGTCCAGAACACATCTTTCACTGAGCTAAGAACGAGGTGATTAATTTCAAAGCTTCTCTCAGTGTCTCATTTAACTCCCACCACCATCCACCAATTCATAAAACTCCTGTGAAGAGAGATGAAGGGACTGACAATCAAAAAAATAAGATAGAAAATCTGGCTTGATTGTGTTTGCATTGCTAAATACAGCCAAGACTTGTACAGTAACACAAGAGGATAAATGCCTCTTTATCTGCAGCTTTTTCCTTTGGGGCCGAGTCCTGTGTGATCCCGACCACTCTGCCCATCACAAAAGGGCCCTTTTTTGTTACTAAAATTACAGCTGGCTCAATCTACATTTTATTTGGGAGCTTTCAGTGGCCTGCCTGGATCACCAGGGGACCACCCTGGTGCAACATTGAAGAGTGGCTTTTCAATCTGGGACCCTGCTGGCCCTCCTGGAATGTCTTGTGTTTCTGAACCTCTTCCCTTTGACCTGAAGCCCCTCCTACTCAGGTCATGCTGGGATCTGTCTCCATCCTGAGTTCCAGAATGTCATGGACCCATGGAGCCTGGGCACACTCCAACCCTTAGCTCTGTCCCATATGTCACCTCGGTATTGATGAAATTGTTTTCAAATTTATGGACAGCAGTGTGGCATGCCCTGTGTCCAGCAGAGAACAACTAGGAAGGTGCTGATGTTGGAGTCCTGTGGGCCCGGATTTGTTGCATCCACTCATCAGCTAAAATTGAGTCACACATGAATTTTATTGAAAATGAGAGGCAAGGCAACCAATCAGGACTGGCAATCGAGCGGGACTGACACTTATTACCAGAGTGAGGCCCCCAACAGCGTATTACGTGGATTTTTATAGTATTCTGTCCACTGCTCACAATTTCAAACCCCTGGTATGCAGTGAACAATTAAAAAAAACCCAGAATATGGTTGTAAGATAACAGTTAACAATAACAAACCCAGGGACAATAGCAGATCCGAGATGTGGTTGTAAGGTAACAGTGCAAGGTGCCTTTCTTTCAACTTAGGCAGAACACTTGGGTTGTGTCCTTTCTCAGTTCCTTGGAATTTGGGCCCACATAGTTTCACAAGATACACTGGGCCGGCACTGCAGCTCACTAGGCTAATCCTCCGCTTATGGCGCCGGCACCCCAGGTTCTAGTCCCGGTCAGGGCGCCGGATTCTGTCCCGGTTGCCCCTCTTCCAGTCCAGCTCTCTGCTGTGGCCCAGGAGTGCAGTGGAGGATGGCCCAAGTGCTTGGGCCCTGCACCCCATGAGAGACCAGAAGAAGCACCTGGTTCCGGTGCACCGGCCTCAACGCACTGGCCGTAGCAGCCATTGGGGGGGTGAACCAATGGCAAGGGAAGACCTTTCTCTCTATCTCTCTCTCTCACTGTCCACTCTGCCTGTCAAAAAGAAAAAGAAAAAAAGTAAGATTATAAAAAAAGATACACCCTTAGACGTTAGCAAGCAAAGCTAATAGGTACAGAAGCAAGAGGTCTGCAATTAGCTCTTAGCCATACTCACTCTATTTTGATTTTTACTCTACATATCTAATACCCAACATGCTGCCCACCACCTGTGCCATGAAGGAGCTTCATTGTCTCGAAATCCCCTGGCTCTGACAGCCCTCACTCACCCAGCAGGAATCACACCTACTTCATTGGGCACTTTGAGACTTCAGGAAAAGAGCAGATGTAAAACACTCCCTGGTTGTTCACTCTCCGCTGTCTGGTTCCCACTGGGATACTCCCTTCCTAACGAAAAAGCAAATGGGACGCCTCCCTTCCACACCCCCTCTCCTCTCTGAGAAAGTCCTCTCCAGAATGCTCCATTCCCCTCCTGTTGATCTCTGAGTCCACTTTGATTGTCTGCATACTCATTCCCACCGCTGCATAAAACAGCCCCCCTGGAGGTGGTGTCACTCATGACCACTCGGTCACTAAATCCGGTGGCCGCGTCTTGAGCCATGTCTTCTGGACCTCTCAGTGGCCCTTGGCTCTGTCCCACGCATTCTGGAACCATCTATTCACCTGGCTGCCAGGACAGCACATACTCCTGTTATGCCTACCCCTTCTCCTTCTCCTTTGCTGTCCTCGCTGCTAAGCCCCAGAGCGCCCTCAAGGTCTTCCCACCACACACCTATATCATTGTAGACGTCACTGTGCTGGGCCCATGAATTTATATTCTTCTAAATGCTAAGGATCCCAAATCTCTGTCTCCAGGCATTTTCCCTAAATTCCAGACTCCTGTGGCATCCTCACCTGGTTATGTCAACTCTGTCTTTCAGCCACTACATCTAATTCATTACAAGTCCTGTCAAAGCAAACCTAACCATTTCTCCACCTTCTCGTCCTTATCCAAGCCACCATTGTTGTCCCTTGCCTGGAGAATTGCAGGAGCCTCCCCCACTGCTCTTCCCTCTCATCCTCACTCCTCTTTCACCAGCACAACTAGGGATATCTTGTTAACACAAGGGACAGACCACGCCATTCGTTTTCTCCCCTTTCTGGTCTGTTTCAAAGCTGACACATGCACAGTGCCTCTACTGCATGGCGCCTTCCATCTGTTCAGCTCTTCATTTGGCAATGGCCATGCTGGCTTCCTTGCCTCTGGGCTCTGCTTATATCCTAGAGACACCTTTGCTGACCACATTGTAGAATCTCGCTCCCCTCTCCCTCTTCGTTTCCCATTCCTGTCCTTCTTGCCCGTGCTGCCCTGCCTCAGTGCAGTGCATCCCCCTTTTGACATGTTTTCCTATCATTGCTTTGTGCTCAAGTATTACCTGTCTCCTGCACTAAAAGATAAACTCATCAGAGAGTTATGAAAGCTACCCTTGCACTGCCTCATGCAACCCAATGGCCACAAAGTCCATTTTCCAAACTCCTCCCAAAGACAGGGTGAGGAGCCAAGACAATGACAGATACAGGTAGGCATGGTGGCAAGTGCCACCCAAGTGTAAGGAATTCATCCCACCATCCTCATTATCAATTAAGAAGATTCAAGGGTGTTCTTGCTTCTATTGTCTTTGAACACCTATCATCTCCCTGCTTGAACCTGGAAGCCCAAGTCCCTCCTTGCACTCCATTAGACCGATAGCCAAAGATGCTGATGGGGACATGCAGAGAGATGAGTGACCATGGCCAAGCCACTATGGTTCTCAGATCTTTAATTTCAAAAATCTAGGTACAAGATGGTATTTGTAAATATTGCCTCTGCTTGGGATGCTGGAGTTGATAAGATCAGAAGAAACAATAGATTTGCAAGTGCTCAGTGTACACCCTACTTCGAGCACAGTGAATGGGTACGGAAAATTGATGCAACGTGTACTTAGTACATGACCTTGGGAAACTTACTTTACTTCTCTGCTCTTCCTTTTCCCCAAGTGTAACATGAGATGATGACAGTAACCTTCTCAGGATAATAGCGACTGGTTCACTCCCTAAATGGTCTCAAGAGCTGGGGCTGGACCAGGCCTGAATCCAGGAGCCAAGAACTCCATCAAGATCTCCCATGTGGGTGGCAGGGACCCAAGTACTTAAGCCATCACCTGCTGTCTTTCCAGGTGCATTAGCAGGGAGGTGTATCAGAAGCCAAGCATGGGGCCAGAGCTGTGTTTTAGGTTAAACCTCCATCTGCAATATCAGCATCCCTTGGTTGATAGTTTGAATCCCAGCTTTTCTACTTCCAATCCAGCTTTCTGATAATGTGCCTGAGAAAACAGCAGAAGATGGCCCAAGTACTTGGGTCCCTGCACCCACATGAGAGACCTGGGAGAAGTTCCTGGCTTCAATCTGGCCCGGCTCCCACAATTGCCACAATTTGGGGAATGAACCAGTGGATGGAAGATCTTTGCTTCTCTCTCTCTCTCTTTCTCTCCCTCTCTCCCTCTCTCTCTCTCTCTCTCTCTGCTTCTAGCTCTCCTTCTCTGTAACTCTGACTTTCAAATAAATAAATACATCTTTAAAAAAAAGAAGCCAAGCTCTCAGGACTTACTTGAAGCAGAGCTCTGATATGGGTTGCCAGTGTCTCAAGCAACAGTTTAACCCACTGCACACAATGCTGGGGGCCTTATTATGATCTTATTCTGTCACTATTTGTAAGAATCAAAGACCATGCTCATAATTATGGTTTTTATATTACTGAGTATTGTAACTGTGGCCAATGAAAAGTGGAGGAGATTGGGAGAATTTCATTCACACACACACACACACACACACACACGCACGCACATCTATTGGTCCCTTGCTCCCCCTCAATAGCATCGTAAAAAGATGTTTGACAAAGGATCACTCTACCTTATGTAAAATCATCTCTTCCAGTCTTTCAGAATTCTTTTGACATCCTTTGATCACTATCTTAGGAAAGACTTAGTGACAGGAATCAGAATCAAGAACTGTCAGATGTAAGATAAGAGATAAGGGGAAGTTTGCAGCAAGGGAAGCCCAGCTTGCGCCCAGACTGGGATTAGCACTGGGGATTCCATGGGAGTCTTTGCAAAAGGGGTTTGGGGTGAGCCTCAGTGCTTCGACATCAATTTTACAAGTTACCTCCCTGCTTTAAGTCTCAGCTTCCACGTTGTAAATTTGAGAGTAATAACAAAAGTCTTAAAAATAACGGTGGCCACTCTGCATGCCCCATCTGCCCTTGCAGTTGTTTGCAAGTTGATTGCAGTTGTTCTGCTAAGCCAGCTCGTCTCTGACCTGGATCTGGTTATCTTACACTGGACCTGGGTCGTGTCATTCTCCCACATGTCTAACCCCTGACCCCATCACACTTGACAAGCTGCTTCCTGTTTATCAAGACATTTTCTAGCTCCCTCCATCTGCGAGGCAGGTCCCTTCCCTGTGTCCCTCTACAAACGTACCCGACCCCATCAGAGCTCCTGCTCTGATTGGAAATCGCTGCTGTTTGTCCATCTCAGTCTCAAGCCAGCGAAGGTCTGTTAACCACAGGATCTCGTTCCTCAGCACGATGACTAGCACACAAACGGCACTCAGCAAATACGTATTTCTCAGGACGTCTTATTTACAATGACTCAAAAACATTTTTGCTCACATCTTAGAGGAGTTACCATGAAGATAAAATTCCACATTAGGCGTGAAACACCTGAGGAATGCAAAACCATTGAAAGGAATCTGTATGAACACATGAAAGATATCTTCCATGAAGTATAAAGGAGAAAAAGAGCTAATTATCTTTCCACTGCACAGGACACAGGACACAGGCACTTTTTTGGGCCCTAGAGTGATCATGTAATCCCTTTAAAACAATAATGAACTCATTATTCTGTTGCCTCTGTGTGTGTGTCTATGTGTGTGTGTTGATAGCATCTGCTGAGAGCAGTACAAGGCACACAACTCTTTGGACAATACAATCTTCTTTCACTATTGCTCAGGATTGACTCCAGGAGGCACCCAGATCCACAGAAGTGCAAGTCATTTGCATATGAAGATGCAGTAGGGGGCAGGTGTTTTGGTGTAATAGGTTAAGCCACCGTGTGGGAAGCTTGCATCCCATATCAGAGTGCTGTTTCAAGACCTGGTCCAACACTTGTGATCCAGCTTCCTGCTAGTGTGCCTGGGAGGCAGTAGATGATGGCTCAAGTGCAAGGGTTCCTGACACCAATATGGGCACCTGGATCTCTGAGTTCCAGGCTTCTGGATTCAGCCTGGCCATTGTGGCCATTTGGGGACTGAACCATCAAGTGCAAGATATCAAAATTTCTCTCTCTCGCTCGCTCTCTCTCTCTCTCTCTCTCTTTGATTAAGACAAAACCAAATCTTTAAATAAAATTAAATGGTGCCTTGTTTGCCTATAACCTACACACACCCTTCTATATACTTTAAATCATCTCTAGATGACTTATAGTGAACACAATGCAATGTGAATGCTATATGAATAGTTATTATACTGTGTTGTTTAGGGGATAGTGACAACCAGGAAAAAGTCTATATGTGTTTGGTACAGATGCAACAATTGTAGGCCCAACTACATTGTCCATCTACCATTGGTTGGATCTGCAGGTGCAGAACCTGTGGGTACAGAGGGCCAAATGTGTGATGATTACAACACAATGGAGGAGAGAAGACATGGGGGTCACAGACAATCTAGGGTAGAAAATGGGGAAGACTGAGACACAAAGGAAGTGCAAAAAGCATTCATAAAACCTAAGGGAGGAAAAGACTCCTTACCAGGAGGGAAACCCAAGAAAGCTTTAGGGAGCTGACTTTAGGGATGAGCAGAAGCTGTTCGGGTTCTTGATGGGCTTTGGAGGTGAATACCAGGAGAATTCAGGGACCCCACAGCAGCTGAGTTGACCAGAGCATGGTGGGCATCTAACTTTACAACGAATAATCTGCTGACTGTGTGAGATGGGCTAGTCGGGAGCTGGGGGCATCAGAGAGTTTGCACCTGCAGTAGCCCAGGTGAGAGCTGAAGGCAGTAGTGCAGAAGGAGGAAGGCAGTGTAAGGGGGAGACACCACAGAGGAGGAAATAGTTGGGGGAGAGGATGCTGGGCCACTGGGGAGCAGAGCCAAGAATGCATAACACTAAGCAGGAGAATCCCATGGCTCAGAAAAGTGCTCTCAAGTTGCATCTCATTTGTCCAAAGTAGCAGGTGCAGGCAGGGTGTCCCATCCGACAGAACAGTGACTTGATTAAGACACAAGGTGGAGGCTGCTGGGGTGGCCGGCTGTTCATTCTTGCCGCTTCACTGAGCCGTTCTTCCTCTCGAAGATGCCTGGGAAAGCAGGCACGTTCGCGGTGCTCCTGTCCTGGTTCTCACTCTGCGATCAGCAGCTGCATCTGTTAGTTTGGGCAAGTGATGGATGGGTTGAATCTGCCTCCCTTGGAGGAAATTAAGAGGCTGTAGCCATTTGACAAACGAGAGCACAAAAACACCCAAGAAGGAAGAAGATGCACCATCGCGCAGGTCGGTTGAATGCATTTCAAAGTCAAGTGCTTTGATTGCCAATGCAGGGCGAGCCAGTCAGCACAAGCCAGTGAGCCAAAGCTGCTGGCTTCACCGGCTGTTACCTGTTTGGTCTTGGCAAGGGAGTGACACCTCCAAGTCCAAAGTGTGTAGTTTGAGATGCTGAATACAAACCAACTTGCTGGGTTCACTTCGACACCAGAGACTCATTGCTGGGAGTGGAGTGTTTTCCTGAGACCGGTGGTGCCAGGGCTCTTTGCTCTAACTCCATGGTGTTCCTACAAAAGAGGTGTGATGTGCCACAGAGACAGCTAGGGTCGTCATCCTCCCTCAGTGTCATTGAACTGATACTAATGACCAGTGGCCCTGTACCAGGAAGGGTCCAAGCAATGGCTGCAAACAAGAGAGGCAGAGGGAGAGACAAACACACACACACACACACACAGAAAAATGTCTGACTGTTGGCAAGTGCTGTGGTGAAGCTGAATCAGGCTGATAGGATAGAGACCAGGTTTTTGTAGGCTGCTTAGAGAAGGCTTCTTGGAGGAGGTGATGTGGCTGGGAAAGGAATGACAAGGAAGAGCCGGCTTTATGAAGGACAGCAGGAATGGCATTCTGACCAGAGGGAACAGCAAGAACATGCCATCCTAAGATGGGAACACCGCCGTCTGGTCCCAGAACAGCAAGAGAGCTGGTCTGGCTGTGACATGGGGAGGGAGAGTGGACTGCACCAGGCAGGGCAGGCAGTGGGCAGGGGTGGACCGGGAAGCAGGCAGGACACACACAGCAAGGGAGTCTGGATTTGATTCTTCCAGTCTTGGAGGCTGCTGGGAGCTAAGTGATGAATTCTAATTTCAAAGATTGACTAGTGCTTACGTGGAGTAGGGGCTTGAGGGACAGGAGAGAGGTTCAACTTGATCGACCTGAGATAAGGGAGTAGCCTCGCACAAGATGATGTGGACAGGGTGGCAGTGATGCGTATGGGGGTGGGGGGAGAGGGGATCAATGCATCCAGAGGATATAGGTGGTGATGGATTGGGTGTGGGGGAGGGATGTAGAAAGACAGAGAGGAAACCAAGGGAATGCCTGGATTTTTTTTTTTTTTTTTACAATAATGAGTCTGAAAGATCAACTAATACATAGTCACGGAGACAGAGACCTAGCTCCTGCCCTGAGCCCTTCTGCGTAGCTGTGTGTAACCTTGAACTAGTCCACGTGCCTTGCTTTGCTCACCTGTGAAGCGACGGAGCTACAGCAGGTCACGTCCAAGGCCCCCCTCCCGCCCCACCCAGGCCTGGCCTGCAGAATAACCAAGTGTGGGCAATTCTCTCTCAGAGAGGGCTCTGCACTCCAGATGGGCAGGGAATCAGCTTCCTTCCCCTGAATGTCCACCACCTTGACGGCCAGTGCTTGGAGGCTGTCATGAGAAACCAATGAAAAACACATCGGGCCTGGCCCTGGGGTGCAGTGGGTGAAGCCACCATTTGCGATGCTGGCATCCCGTGTCGGAGCATTGGTTAAAGTCCTGGCTGCTCTGCTTTTGATCCAGCTCCCTGCTAACTCGTGTAGGAAGCAGCAGAAGATGGCCCATGTGCCTGGGCCTCTGCCACCCACCTGGGAGTCCTGGATGGAGTTCCTGGATCCTGGGTTGAGCCTGGCTAGACCTGGCTGTTGTAGCTATTTGGGGAGTGAAGATGGAAGCGCTCTCTCTCTCTCCCACCCTCCCTCTCTCTCTCTTTCTGTGTGTGCCTTTCCCTCTCTCTTTGTCACTCTACCTTTCAAATAACTAAATTTTCAAAGAAAACACCTTTGAATGGCTTACAGAGCATCCTATGTGTGACGGACGAATCTCTCTTCCAAGCACCACTCCCTGGCCTCATGGGAGTGACTCAATTTAGGTGCCTTTGGAAGAAGCATCAGATCAGTTTTCACTGGCCACCAGCCCAAAGAGAGACCTCTGGCTACCTGGCCAGGGCCAGAGGCTGCCTGGCCTCTTTCCCCACCCAGAGCAGGGTTCCCTGTTCCGCTCCTATTCACAGCTTCCCCAGCCCCAGGGCTGAGTTGCCAAGGCACCAGTGTCCCTGTGCTCCTGGCTCAGGATGCCCCTTCCATGCAGGCTCTGTCACTGTGTCTCGTGGCAGTCTCTGGCACATCACCACTGGGACAAAACCTGACAGTTCCTCTCCCGATGAACGTAGTGGCCCTCACCGGACCTGCTTGCATCCCTGTCTTCCCAGAGAAGAGAAGAGGCAGGCTTCTCCATGGCCTTGCTAGGCTGACTCTGTTTCAAGCTCCTTCTGCCTTTGTCGTGTGTCTACTCTCTTCAGTCCAGCGTCTCATCCACTCCCCTGTCTCTTACCTTCTCCCTTCTAAACCCATCTTGGAGGAAGGCAAAGCCCTAAGGATGGCCAAGAATGAGTCCCGGCAAAGAAGGGTTATCTTAGCACAAACTTGCTGCGGGGCGGGGTGGGGGATCTCAGATTCAGGATCACAGGTAGGGAGGGGATAGAGAGGGCAAAGGGTCCGTGTGCTGGTGGTAGTGGATTCTAGAACTGCCATGAATCCCTGGGCAGAGCTGGCTCAAGCTGTTTCCTGCACCTGCTCCTGCCCGCTGAGGCCCTCGCCACAGCCAACCTGACACTGGCATTGTGCCCTTGAACCCCCCAAACAGTGAGCCCAATAAGCCACTTTTCTTTATAAGCTTACCCAGCACAGGTGTTGCAGCCATTTAGGTAGTGAACCCACGGATGGACGACCTCTTTGTCTTTCTCCCCTTTTTATGTATCACTGGACCTTTCACATAAAACAAATAATTTTTTTTTCAAAAGAAGTGAATTGAAGTAGGTAGGATTGTTAACACCAGACAGTGTTTGGAATCATCATTGCTTGAGGAGAGCAGTGTTGTAAGACAGCCCAATCCATGTCAAGACTTTTAGAAGAAAATAAACCCTGCAGGATAATTTTCTTCCTGTTTAAGTCCGGTCATATTTCTAGAAATTCTAAAACAGTGCAGAGCCCAGAGAAATGGTATGGTAAGAGAGTCCTGGGCAGACTCTGATTGTCAGTATCATAGCTCACATAATTCTGCTGGATTTCAGCTTAAACAAGGTGTCTTATGGTGATCATTCTATTTCTGTAAAATCGCCTTAGTTCATGATGTGATCAGGCTAAGAAGATAACGGTGCCTAAAACGCTTAGCAAAGAACTGGTATGCACCAGACACTCGGCAAGCAGCAGATGCTGTTGGTCACTGCAGCCACACTCTCACAGGTGACAGAAAATGGGAATTTGGGGGCCAGCGTTGTGGTGCAGTGGGTTAAGCCACAGGCAGACTGCAACAGCTGGTCTGCTCCTGACCCAGCTCCCCAGGAATGCACCTGGGCAGGCAGCAGAAGATGGTCCAAGTGCTTGGTCCTCTGCCAACCACATAGGAGACCCAGATGGAGTTCCTGGTTCCTGGCTTCCACCTGGTCCAACCCTAACTATTGTAGCCATTTGGGAAGTGAGCCAGCAAGTGAAAGGCGCTCTCTCTCTCTCTCTCTCTCTCTCTCTCTCTCTCCTTCCTTCTGTCCCTCTGCCTCTCCAATAACTAAAATAAATCTTTTTCAGAAAGAAAGAGAGAGAGAGAGAGAGAGAGAGAGAAAGGGAGAGGAAAGAAAGAAAGAAAGAAAGAAAGAAAGAAAGAAAGAAAGAAAGAAAGAAAGAAAGAAAAGAAAAGAAAAGAAAAGAAAAGAAAAGAAAAGAAAAGAAAAGAAAAGAAAAGAAAAGAAAAGAAAAGAAAAGAAGAGAGCAGGAATTTTCTTGCCCTCAAACACTGCACTGGATCTCAACTCAGGAAGCCTGGCCCCAGTCTGGGTCGGGTACCTCCTTGAGGGCTAACTTTCCACCTCAAAGGGCCAAAAGGCATTGCAACACTCCTCTCCGGAGACAGGTGCAGAAAACTTAGTGTTTGCATTCCAAGTTCTCTCTGGGCCCCCCGAAGGCAACAGCACATGAATTCTGGCTACCTTGATCATCACCAGTATTTTTATGCCTGCTGGATTCTGTTACCCAAGGTCTCTGGAAACAGATCAAAATAGAAACGTATGAAGAGAGCCTGATTTCCTTGCCTCTGCAAGGACTTTTTCCCTTGTTATGGTACTCAGCTCATTAAAAGAAAACGAACCCAGAATCTATTATTTCCCTGGAGTCCACCATTTCCAGAATTGCCTTTTGGGAAGCTGGCGGCCTCATTGAGCAGGTGCGCGGGCTGCCGCCAGGGGCCATCCCCAAGGCCTTGGACTTGCCTCTCTGCTGTTCCACTTGTGACGGGGCCCCTGAGCCCAGGGTGTCAGGGCCGCCCCTCCTCTGACCTCAGAGCACCTGTGCCAGCCCTCCACTTGGAGATATGAGTGTGTGGATTACTTAGCTCCAATCCAGCGAAGTCCCCTCTAAGAAAAGACATACATGCGCACTCCCTCCCCGTCCCCGCCCCCAGATCTTTCCCAAAGATGCCCAGGAGGGGAGGTGGGCACCGAGTGATGATTTCTTCCTGAACCTAGAGAGCGTAGCAAGTCTGTAAATATGGCCGATTTGTGACTTGGGGCTTATTAAGTAAGGAGCTGACTCACAATGAGCATCTAAGAAATGAACCGATTTAACAGAAACAAGGCATTTCAAGGACAATTAACGAGACACCGTAGGTAGTTTATTGTATGCGTTTACTCAGCAGGGTTAGCCCCACGGGAATATCATGGAGCCACTGAATTCTGCCCCAGACAGAGATGATCAGATCTCCCTGGAGAGGAAAGTCCAGGCTCATGATCAGGTTCATTTGGGGTTCAACTTTTTCCCATCAGTGGGGCAGTGGAGGGAAGGGGTTGTCTTAAGGTCAGAAAATTGAGTTAATTATTATTATCAGTTCAGGCCACTCTGTAACCATCCGCCCATGAAAGACTATTTGTTGCTTTATTTTGTCTTTCTCTTCATCTCCAGCCTCCCTCTTCATCTTGATCCTACTCTATGTGTACCCATTCTGCAGGTTTCAATGCATGTCTGAAAAAAAAAACCTATTCCTGCTCACTCTCACTGGGTTAACCACAGCCCTGGTCTGAGCCCTTTTGTGGATATCAGCTACTTTTATCTTCCTAACACATGATAGGTCCTTGTGTTGCTCCCATCTCACAGGTGAAGAAACTGAGGCACGGATATGTTCCGTCATGTTCCCCAAGACAGCCCCTGGGAGAACTCAAAGCCAGGGCACCTAGACACAGAGACTGGGTGCCAACCACTCTGTACTACTGTATGTCTGCTGTATTTCAAAGCAGTGTATGTTGGATGCTTTGTAAAATGCATTTGAATATTATCATGTTGCTACAGATACCCTTCTATGATATCTACTCTTTTGTTCCATGTAACATTTAGATCTAACCATTTGCTAATTGTATCTCTAGTTCATTAACTTACCACATAGCAGTCCACCTAGCATATCCACTTCACTTTACTCTTATTTTCCTAGCAGTGGACAGTCAGAGAATGTGTCCCTATCTGATCCCTAGACGCTGGCGGCAGGAGCTCTGTCATACCCGGCCCCTCACAACTGCATGTGAAATTCTCTGAGACGTGTCGTTTGGAATGGTATTACTGGGATAGAAAGCACACACTGTGTGTGAGACTCAAGTCTGGAGCAGTCACCCCAACCCCCCCCCCATCAGCATTAAAGACTTTCCCCAGATCCAGCATCCCATACGGGCACTGGTTCATGTGTCAGTGGCTCCACTTCCAATCCAGCTCCCTGCTAATGCACCTGGAAAAAACAGCAGACTATGATCAAGTGCTTGGGACCCTGTCACCCACACAAGAGATGGGGATGAAGCTCCTGGCTCCTGGCTTCAGCCTGGCTTAGTCCTGGCTATTGCAGCCATCTGGGGAGTGAACCAGCAGGAGGAAGATCTCTCTCTCTCTCTCTCTCTCTCTCTCTCTCTCTGTAACTTTGACTTTCAAATTTTTTTAAAATCTTTTCCTCCTCCTCATCAAGATGTAGTTGGTTTTCTAGTGTTTGCCAATCTGATTGGCTGTGAAGTGGATGTCATTGTGGTATTTGTAAACATCCCTCCAATCATTCGTGAAATCAGACACTCTTCATTCACGTGTGAGTCATTTGGTTTACCTTTCTGGGAACTGCATGTCCATAGCCTTTTCTCATTTCCTATATGAAATCTCCTATGTTGTTGCTACCTAGGCACTAACTGCCAGTTTTAGGGGTTTAAATATTGCCTCTTAGTCTTGTATTCATTAGTTTGCTTCTTCTATGGTATCCTTTATTGAATAGAAATTCCCAATGTTGATTTAATTATATGATTTTTTTTTTTTTTTTTTGCTTATGTCATTTGAGCTTTGAGTCCTGTTGTGACTGTAATGCCCTCTAGACATTTGCTTCTGGATACAATGGAGTGATTCGTGTAGACTAGACTGCAATGATGAATCATAGAGGCTGGAGTAGTGGTGTGGCATATTGAACCACAGCAACTGACGCTGGCATCCCATAGGAGCACCGGTTAAGCTTCCACCACTCTGTTTCCCATCCAGCTCCCTACTAATGCACCTGGCTTCCACCGGGCCCAGCCCTACCCATTGCAACCATTTGGGAAGTAGACCAGCAGATGGAAGATTCTCTCTCTCTCTTTCAAATAGTAAATAAATATTTTTTAAAAACTATAAAAACTAGATTGATAACAACTACAGCAAAAACTATTTGAAAGTAGCCAAGACAACTAAGACTCGAGGATCCAAATATTCAGAGAGAGGGCAGGCATTCGGTGTAGGGGGTGAGTTGTTGCTGGGGATGCTCAGTTAGAGACCCGGCTACTCCCCTTCTGATGCAGCTTCCTGCTTAGGTGCACCCTGGGAGGCAGCAGATGGTGGCTCAAGCGTTTGCATCTCTGCCACCCACGTGGGAGACCAAGAGGAAGCTCCTGGCTCCTGACTGCAGCTTTGCCCAGTCCTGGTTGCTGTAACCATTTGGGAAGTAAACCAGAGGATGGAAGATTCTCTCTCTCTCTCTCTCTCTCTCTCTCTCTCTCTCTCTCTCTCATTATTGCTATCTCTATCTCTTGTTCTGCCTTTCAAGTAAATTAAATTTTAAAAAATGCTGTATAGTATGGGTGGATACTGTGGCACAGAGGGTTAAGCCACCGCTTAGAACACACACCCGTGAATCAAAAATCACTAACCATGCCAAAAGATGGGTCTGGATGACCAAATTTACCCACAACTGTGAACTATGGAAATGTCCCAAAGTGAACGAGATCTGAGTTATCAAAACTATGATTAATATGTTTAAGGAAACCAGTGAAAAAATATTTTAAAAATTGCCAGAGGCCTGACATCTTATTTTTAAAAAAGAAAGATTAAAATAAAAATTCTGGAAATAAAAACACAGTCACTGAAATCGATGGTTTAATAGAGTTAACTCTGAATCAGACAGAGCAGAGAACTGGATAAATGGCTCAGAAGACAAATGAGAGAAAACAGGTGGATTGAACCAAGATAAAAATGATGGAATTCACAGAAAGACATAAAAATATCTGTCACATCAGTGCAGTGACAGTGTCCGAAGAAGAGTTAAGAAAATGCAATCTGAGCAGCTACTGACTGAAGATTCTCTGAGACTGATGAAAGATATCACATTCCAGATTTGTGGAACTCTATGAACCTTACTCAGGTCCATGCGAAGAAAAACCCCACCTACGTATATCGTTATAAAACTATTGGAAACTATAAGACGAAGAAAACATCCTAAAGCCAGTCAGAGGGGGGACAGCATTGTGGTATAGCAGGTAAAGCCTTCACCTACAACCCCAGCCTCCCACATGGGCACTGGTTTGCATCCTGGCTGCTCCTCTTCCAATCCAGCTCCCTGCTAAAGGCCTGGGTAAAGCAGTGGAAGATGCCAAGTGTTTGGGCCTCTGCTACCCACGTGGAAACTTGGATGAAGCTCCTGGCTTCAGCTTTTCCCAACCTAGGCCATCTGAGGAGTGAAGCTCCGCTTCCAACCAGCTCCCTGCTAATGCACCTGGGGAAGCAGCAGAAGATGGCCCAAGTGCTTGGGCCCCTGCCACCCACATGAATCAGTGAATGGATGATCTCTCTCTCTCTCTCTCTCTCTCTCTCTCTCTGTGTGTGTGTGTGTAACTTTATAAATCTTTAAACAAACAGAGACAAAAGATATTCTGTTCTGAGGACTTGCAGTGATGGACAGCTGACTTTTCAATGGAAATGTTAAAATCAGAAGAACATGAGTTATGGGGCCGGCATTGCGGCTCAGTGGGTCAAGCCATGGCCTGCAACACCAGTGTCCCATATTAGGTTGCCAGTTCAAGTTCCAGCTGCTCTCCTTCCGACCCAGCTTCCTGCGAGTGCACCTGGGGAAGCAGTTGATACCAGCCTAAGATGTTGGACTCCTGCCACCTACAGAGGAGACGCAGGTGGAGCTCCTGGCTCTTGGCTTCCACCTGGCCCAGCCCTGGCTACTAAAGTCATTTGGGGAGTGAAGCTATGAATGGAAAAATCTCTGTCTCTCCCTCTCTCTGATGATCTGCCCTTCAAATTAATTAATTAATTTTTTGAAGCAACATCAGTGACTGGAATCCTTAAAGTGTACAAAGAAAAAAAAACACTACTGTAAAATCTACTTCCATAAAAAAATCCTTCAAAAATGAAAGTGCAGTAAAGACATCTACAGACACCCGAAAGCGAGCAATTTGTGACCTGAACTGAAAGGAACTTGAATGCAAGTTCTTTAGGCAGGTGAGATATGATCCTAGATGGACATCTGATAATCCAGGGGAGAACAAAGAGACCCAGAAAGGGCGGAAATGTGGAAGCTACGTGGGCACATGCAGAGAATATTGAATGCTTAAAACAATGATAAAATTAATATAGTACAGGGTTTAAAGTGTGCATAATTAAAACTGTAGCAACTCTGGGACAATAAGGCAAGGAGAGCAGCCGTGTAGAAGCATCGTAGAGCCCCTGCACTTTCTCAGCTGTTCTGAGTGTGCTAATTCAGTATCCTCTTTTACCACTCAGGGGTGCCAGTAACAAGGCGTGCTTCAGCCCAAACATATCTGTAATTCCATTTTCTTTAAGTGGACTATTGACCCAGTGTTTATCGGGCGCCTTCTGTGTTCTGAGTGGCGTTCCAGTCACTGGGTCGATAGCACCCAATGAGTAGCAGATGCCTCTGCCCCCTTCTTGGCTCCCCATCTTCCTCCCTCTCTCCGTAGGCAGGGCAAGACACCTCCTTTCCTCCGACTGGGTCTAGAAGGCAGGTGCAGCTTTCTTGGCAGAGGTGCACAAGGAAGGCTACTTGACCCCGTGGCAGCACCCAGAGAACACAGCTCCCATATCCAGGTAGAAAGTCCTTGCTTTTATCTCTTGGGAACATTACCCATTCTTTGGTGAACTCCCTTCTACAAGCCTCAACTCAAATGTTGCCTACAAGGTCAGCGCTTCCCTAACTCTGCCAAAGACACCTCTCTGAATGCCGTTTAAACTCACACTGAACAAATGCATGGATGCAAAGAATACATATCTGGAAAAGGGGCACCCAGGTTGGTGGAAGCAAAGGCTGATGGAACCTGGCTTATTTTCTTCCCCTTGAAAAATAACAAGTCAGAAGGTTACAGCCACAGTCTTCAGATCTTTAAAGAAGGAGATATGGCCCTAACCTCCAGATGCATAGAGTGTCCTCATGGAGGTTGGGATTGGCAATCAAGGCTAGGAAAGTCTTTGAAGAACATAGACAGAAGTAGAGGATAAGTATCTTGGCTGCCAGGACGAGCTTTGTGTTGCACTGGGTTGACCCAGTGGGTTGAATGCCAGCATCCCATACAGATACCAGTTCAAGTCCCAGCTGCTCCGCTTCCGACCAGCTCCCTGCTAATGCACCTGGGGAAGCAGCAGAAGATGGCCCAAGTGCTTGGGCCCCTGCCACCCACATGGGTGACCCAGGTGGAATCCCAGGCTCCTGGCTTTAGCCTGGCTCATTTGAGGAGTAAATCAACAGATAGGCGATTCATTCTCTTTCTCTTCTCTCTCTCTCTCTCTCTCTCTCTCTCTCTCTCTGTCTCTCTCCCTCCTTCTGATTCTCTGCCTCCTCCTCTCTCTCTGCCTTTCAAATAGATTACATATAATATTTTTATGTGTTTTTTTTCAAATTTTATTTAAGCTATACAGGTTTCGTGTATTTCATGAATACAGTTTTAGGGACACAGTGATACTTCTCCTCCTACGTTCCTCTTGCCCATGCTCCAACCATTCCTCCTCCTCCTTCTCTTATTCCCACTCTTAATTTTTACAAAGATCTATTTTAAGTATACTTTATACTTACACGGTTAGCCTATACTAAGTAAAGAGTTCAACAAATAGTATGAAGCAAAAAACAAAAACAAAAAAACACTACTCCTCTACATTAGAGACAAGGGCTATAAACAATCATCAAATCTCAGAATGTCCATTTCACTCTAGTACATTACATTTTGAGGTTCTCTATTTAGTATCCCAGATCAGGGAAAACATATGATAGCTGTCTTTCAGGGACTGGCTTATTTCACTAAGTATAATGGTTTCCAGTTGCATTTATTTTGTTACAAAAGAAAGCATTTCATTTGGTTTTTAACAGCTGAGTCGTACTCCATAGTGTGTGTATATCAATTTTTTGGCCAGTCTGCAGTTGATGGACATCTGGGTTGATTCCCTATCTTAGCTATTGTGGATTGAGCTGCTATAAACATGGGGGTACAGATTACTCTTTCAGATGCTGAATTTGTTTTTCATTTGGGTGAATTCCCAGGAGTGGGATGGCTGGGTCATATGGAAGGTTTATATTCAGATTGCTAAGGTATCTCCATACTGTCTTCCACGGTGGCTGCACCAGTTTACAATCCCACCAACAGCGGGTTAGGGTACCTTTGTAGATAATAACGCAAGAGCAGTTCATAAGACAAGAGCCAGATACCCACCTTGAGCCACACCTGACACGAGAAATACTCTGTGTCCTGCAGCCCCGGGTCCGTGTGAACAGAGACCCAGAGGGTGGCTCACGCGGCTCTTCCAACTCAATGTACCGTGCACGCGGAGCGCTAGTTAAGCGGATTTATGCAGTCATGCCTAAGAGACCCTGCGAGTCTGTTCGTTGTTAGATGCAACCTGTGGTTCCCGGAAGCTGTGTTCTAACCCAGCAGGCTGTGCCATTGCAATCCTGACATGATGCAGAGAACTTCCAGAGGATTATTTTAAGGCCGATCTTTTACACAGCTTCACACGGCACACCTGGGAGTCTCTGCCACACTGACAAGTCAACACTCCCCCACCGGCTCGCGCTATCCATGCGAGGTTCCATGCACAGGTTTTAGCGGGGAGCAGCAACCGAATACACATTTAAGCATCGATTGCATTTTGTGGCTGAAGGTCATAAATCTTGGGTTACCTCTGGGCAGCTGATGGAGGCAGAGGAAACAGCAGTGTGTTGCGCTGGCGAAAGAGGGGGTGCCTCATCGATTTGTCTGCAGCTGGGGGTTCATACACCATACAGTCTTGCAATTGGCAGGAGCCCCTCCCTCATTGTTCACTATTGCCACAACCACCTTCTCTTTCTTTCTTTCACTCTTGCAAGCCACTCCTGACCCGGCCCCGACTCTCTCCGCGCTCTCTGGCCTATGGAGAGCTGGAAAAGCTCTGTGTCTGTCTGGTCTTTGCTGTCACAGTCCAGGCTGGGTTGTCTGTGAAGGAAACACGTGTAATTGCAGCTTGCAGCTCTGGAGGTTCAAGGGCATGCATGGCTGTGGCTTCTGCTCATCTCTGCTGAGGGCCTCATGGCACTTGCTGTTAGCACAGTGGCTGCACCAGCAAGAGTGGTCACAGCGGGGAACAGGAAGCCACAGAGATTCAGGGGACAGGTCTTATTAGCAACCTTCTCCCTTGCGAACTAAGTTGCTCCTTGAGACTGGCGTTAGCCCCTTGCAAGGGCAGCGCCCCCAATGGTCTGGTCACCTTGTACTAGACCTCACCTTTCAAGGGTTCCACTACCTGTCAACACCACCACTCCAGGGACCCAGCTTCTCACACATGAACCCTTGTGGGACCAACCACACCCAAACCATAGCAGATACCTTGGCCAGGTTAATACCAATGTCAGCAGCCCTCTGTCTAGTTGTCCTCCCGTAAAATCCACCCCATGGAGCCTTGTCTTAGACCTCACATGTCTTTTCTTCAATCTCACACCTAAAGATGACAGGATTTGCACCTGTCGCTATGCTAGTGACGTCATGCATCCCATTAGTACCAGCTACTCTCTACTTTCCATCTATTCCAGCCAACATAATAACATCTTTAGATATTTGATCTAACAGAATAATTCTCATTCTCGTTGAACATGTTTCTTTGACGAGTCACGGTCTTTAAGTATGCCCTGAGAATTGTTTAAGACAGAGGTTACGGGGCCAGCTCTGTGGTGTAGTAGGCTAAGCCTCTGCCTGCAGGACCAGCATCCCTTGTGGGCACTGGTTCGTGTCCCGGCTGTTCCTCTTCCCATCCAGCTCTCTGCTTATGGCCTGGGAAAGCAGTGGAGGATGGACCAAGTGTGTGGGCCCCTGCACTCAAGTGAGACCTAGAAGTCATGGCTCCTGGCTCCTGGCTTCTGATCAGCCCAGCCCAGCTCCTGCCGTTGTGGGCATTTGGGGAGTGAGCCAGCAGCAAATGGAAGATCTTTCTCTCTCTCCCCCACTCTCTCTGGCTATAACTCCACCTCTCAAATAAATAAATAAATCTTTTAAAAATGTTTAAAAAGACAGAGATTGCAAACTGTTGAACCCAATCCACCTTGCAGGCAGACTGTGCTTGCAAATACAAGTTAACTGTTTTAAAATGGGTAACATTTTCAAATGGAGAGATTCCATATAGAAACTCAGATTAGCAGTGCCGTAAAAGAGCCGTGAGTCTGGATTCCCACGAGCCAGGGCCCTTGCTGAAGTTGAGCAGTAACCTGTGCGTTGGGACGCACATTTCTAGTGTTCTCTGTGGGTGTCGCCGTAATATCTTGCACCCACTCCGTGTTGCTCACTTTTTAACCTGCCTGCTCCTGGAGCTGATAATCCCTTGACTCCACCAAGGCTAAGAATCAGACTGGGGCCTGCCCTGTGGCGCTGCAGGTCCAGCAGCCCACCTGGGACGCCAGCATACTGTATAGGAGTATCTGTTGCAGCACTAGGTGCTCTGCTTCTTAGCCAGCTCCCTGACATTGTACCTGGGAGAGAAACAGATGATGGCCCAAGCACGTGGGCCCCTGCCCCCATGTGGAAGGCCTAGGTGGAGTTCCAGGCTCCTGGATTCAGCCTGCCTCCAACCATCACCACTTCACCATGGCCCTGGCCATTGTGGCCATTTGGGGAGTGAACCAGTGGATAGAAGATTTCTTTTTCTTGGGGCTGGCACTGTGGCGTAGCAGGTAAAGCGGCCGCCTGCAGTGCCGGCATCCCATATGGGTGCCGATTGAAGTCCTGGCTGCTCCACTTCTGATCCAGCTCTCTGCTATAGCCTGGGAAAGCAGTAGAGGATGCCCAAGTCCTTGGACCCCTGCACCCACATGGGAGACTCGGAAGAGGCTCCTGGCTCCTGGCTTCGGATCAGCACAGCTCCGACCATTGTGGCCAATTGGGGAGTGAATCAGTGGATGGAAGGCCTTTCTCTCTCTTTGCCTCTCCTTCTCTCTGTGTGTAACTCATACTTTCAAATAAATTTTTAAAAAAATCTTAAAAAAAAGATTTCTTTCTCTCTGTGTCTCTCCCTCACTCTCTCTGCCATTCTGTCTTGGAAATAAGCTAAATAAATTTAAAAGGAAAGAATTATTAAGACTGCTCTGAACCCAGTACTGTGGCTTAGACGATTTCATTTTAACTTGTTTTAGCTTTAAGAGCTCACATTCACTGGGAGATAAGATTTACATAGAGGAACTAGTTCTGTAGCATAAAGCTTTGACATGCATATTTTACTAAGCTTTTGCTGACTTCGCAGTACCAATGATTCAGAGTTAAATAAGAAAAACATTTGCAATCTGATGGACAAACCCAACAATTTCTTTATAACAGCATCAGTCATGCATGTTCCAATGTAGTGATCACAGGTGGGGAGAAGCTTTGCAGAATAACCTCCCATTCTGCAGTAGATTCTAACATGCACTAATTGTCATCGTGTTCTATACCGAAGAGTCCCGATTATGGAGTTTATAATGTGATGATGGTGTTTGGGAACAACCAAAGTTAAGTCACTTGGGGACACATCAGAGTGCCTGGGTTGGTGTCTCAACTCTGTTCCCAATTCCTGCTTCCTGCCAATGTGCACCCTGGGAGGCAGCAGGTGATGCTTCAAGTAGTTGGATTCCTGTCACCCACAAGGGGAAACCTGGATTGAGTTGCTGGACTTCTAGCTTCAGCCTGGCCTAGCACCAGCTGCAGTGGGCATTTGGAAGTTTCTCTCCCCCTCTCTCTCTCTACCTTTCAAACAAATAAAATGGAAAAAAAATTAAAAATTCAAAATCACATTTTATGGATGGACTCACAGGCTTGTCGGAAAAGCTCAGCTTCCAAGAACCAGTCTCCAAATCCCACCTGGACCTTCTAGAAAGCTCCTAGAAAGCATAATTAGAGAAGCTGCCCATTCAAGAGGCCACTTGCTGAATCCAGAGGCTACGCCCACAGCCAGTTCCAGAATCACATCACCAGTGCCCTCATTCACAGCAGAGCCTCGTTTGCCTACAGCTCTGATTCTCTATTCCAAATCAATGTCTCATGTAAGCCAGAAGGATTAGAAAAAGAGAGGGGACAGAAGACCTGCTTGAAGAGGTACTAGCACAGCAGAGCACTGTCTGAAAACAGTGTAAGCAGCAGGAGTCGTGGCACAATGGGTTAAGTCACTGCCTGGGGCACCTGCACCCCCATGAGAGCACCTGGCTTGAGTCTGGCTACTCCACACTTCCAATCCAGCTTCCTGCTGATGCATCCTGGGAGGCAATGGGATATGACCCAAGTACTTGAGTCCCTGCTACCCACGAGGAAGACCCTGATGGAGTTCCTCCCTACTGTCTTCAGCCTGGCCTAGCCCCGACTGTTGCAGGCACTTGGGGAATGAACCTGTGGGTATACAATCTCTCTCTTGCTTGCTCACTTGCTCACTCTTTCTGTCTCCCTGTCTTGCTCTCCCTCTCTGTTAAACAAATAAATACACCTTTTTTAAAAAAAATAATAAAACTTTAAAATAATGTAAGACATCAAAGCATGATCCAAGAAGCTCAGAGGAACCTGTAGTAGGAGTCCAATGAGGAGACAGAAACCAGACAATGGGTTAGGCAGGGGGAAATTGAAAATAAGGAAGTAACACAGTGAAAGAATAACTAATACAGAAAGAAACTCGACATGATAGGCTAGGCTGAGAAACAATATCAAAAGACATATAGATGTGGAAGAGACCTAACCCCGTTTGAGACAGAATATTGTGGCCACTGGGTGGTGAGAGGTTCACTGGTTTTTGCTGGAACAGAGCCAACGATAAGAAGTCTCTTGGAGTTGAATTAGGCAGCTTTCCATGAGTCTGGTGAAATGCCTAGGCAGGCTGATTTTCTAAAGGAAAGAGGTTTCTGTTTGGACTTTTGCAAGGTCTAGGGGCCTCATCTGACCATGGCCTTCTTACTCTGTGCCAACGTGGCTCAGCGCATCCCATGATCAGAGCTAGTGAGCACATTTGTCAGTGTCCCGGTGGCCTCTTCTCCATTGTTAACAAAGCCTCCAGTAAGCAGTCTTGGGGGCTCCACCCTACTGACCAAGTCTAATCACTTCCCCAGGGCCTCCCCTCTAAACACGCTATGGGGATGAGTTTCCACTCTCTGAATGGCTACGTGTTTTCTTGCTGGTGGTGGTGGTGGGGGTTCATTTAAAACCACAGTGGGGCTGGGGATCTGGACACGAGCAGAAGTAAAAATCCTGGAGAGCTCAAGGACTTGCAGGGGGACTCGCAGGGGACTTGCAGCGGTTCAGCTATTCATTGTGTGACCACGTGGACAAGCCGTGCAGGAGCCGCAGAGGGAGTCCAGGCAGGGAGCTGGAGGCAGGTGCATGGAAATTTGGCATCTGCATTGAGAGGGAGGCAAAAGGGCTGTTGCCTAGCCAAGCCTTCAGTATCACAGGGGGGAAACACTCTGAGCCGTGGCTAGGACGAGTGCAACCAGGTGTCCTCAAAAACATGTCGCTGGGGCTGGTGCCGTGGCACAGCAGGTTAAGCTGCTGTTTCTCATGCCAGCATCCCGATATCTTGGAGTGCCAGTTAGAGTCCCAGCTATTTCACTCCCCAGCCAGCTTCCTGCCTGTGTGCCCAGAAAAGTAGCCGAGGGCAGCCCAGGTGCTTGGGCCCCTGCCACCTAGGTGGGAGGCCAGGATGGAGTTCCTGGCTGCCTGGCCCTCAATGGGCTGTTGTAGCCATTTGGAGAGTGAAGCAGCAAATGGAAGATCTCTCTTTCTCTCCCACTCTTTCACTCTGCCTTTCAAATAGATAAATCACAAACACATGCACTACTGACCCCTCCTGGCCTTAACAAGAAATTGTAAGAAGTCTTTGCCTCCTACAGTGACTCTTCAGCACCAGCTACTAAGGTTTGGGGTCCCACCCACTGTGAAGGAGTAATGCTCAAAGGAAATGCATTGTTTTCTTTTTATTTTTTTAAGATTTATCTATTTATTTGAAAGTCAGAGATACACAAAGAGAGGAGAGGCAGAGAGTGAGAGAGAGGTCTTCCATCCACTGGTTCACTCCCCAGTTGGCTACAACGGCCAGAGCTGCACCGATCCAAGGCCAGGAGACACTTCATCGAGCTTCTTCCAGGTCTCCCATGTGGGTGCAGGGACCCAAGCACTTGGGCCATCCTCCACTGCTTTCCCAGACCAGAGCAGAGAGCTGGAATGGAAATAGAGCAGCCAGGACTCGAACTGGTGCCCATATAGGATGCTGGCACTGCAGGAGGCAGCTTTACCTGCTACACCACACCACCAGCCCCAGGAAATCCAGTGTTAATCCGAGGGTACATCAGAACTTTGGCGCATAGTGGATAACTGAGACAAGCCCCAAAGAGGATAAACACTGGAACAACACACATACACACACACAGGCACCCATACACGTGACTATATCCCTGCATCTCAGCAGGTGCCATGTGGGAAGCTCTGCAGATCACAAAGCAACTAAGTGATATCTTTGAAATGGTTACAGACAAAAAATACTCTACCCAGACTTCTACATCCAAGGAAAATACACTTTGAAATGAAAGGCAGAAGGAAAAATGAGTTTTCCAGACATAAGAAGGGCCTTGAAAACTTGTGAACGGCTGACCAGTACGATAAGAAATGGTGGGGAACATTTTTAAAGCAGAGCGGGTGCTGTAAAAGAGAGCCTTGCTTCTACATAAAGAAATGAAGAGTTTCAGGAACAAGGGAAATGCAAGTCAATGTAAATTGATCCCACTTTTAATTACTCTAAAAACAATTGACCCTTTAGAGCAACAGTAGTTGTAAGTTACCATGTTTCTTTTAAAGATTTATTTCATTTATTTGAAAGAGAGATAGAGACAGAGTAAGAGGTCTTCCATCTACTGGTTCACTCCCAAGATGGCCGCAAAGGTCAGAGCTGTGCTGATCCGAAGCCAGGAGCCAGGAGCTCCTTCCAGATCTCGCATGTGGATGCAGGGGCCCAAGGACTTGGGCCATCCTCCACTGCTTTCCCAGGCCATAGCAGTGAGCTGGATCGAAAGTGGAGCAGCCAGGACTTGAACCGGCACCCATATGGGGTGGCGACACTGCAGGTGTCAGCTTTACCCGCTACACCACAGCGCTGGCCCCAACCAGCTCTGCTTTCAATTCCAGCTTTCTGCTAATGTGCACCCTGGGAGGAGCAGGTGATGACTCCAGTACCTGGATTGAGTCCCAGGCTCCAGGCTGACCCAGCTCCAGCTGTTGCAGGCATTTGGGGAGTGAACTGGTGGATTGAAGATTTGTCTATCTATCCACTTGCCTCTCTTTCAAATAAAATGTTTCAAAAATCTTACAGTCAGAGACATAAATACATAGAGAGAAACTTATTAAGGTAGAGCTATTTAAAAACAAGAAATTAGGAACACCAGTCTCAATTACTAGTTTCTCAGAGCCGGTGCCCCAGGGCGTGTGATAGGAAGACCCCACAAATACAATCAAGAGGATCCAGTGTGTGCTGCTTCCTTTTATTTTTTTAAGATAGATTTATTTACTTATTTGAAAGGCAGAAATATAAAGGAGGAGGGAGGGGGAGAGAGAGCGAGAAAGAATAATCTTCCATCTGTTGGTTCACTCCCCAAATGTCCACAACGGCCAGGACTGGGCTAATCCGAAGCCAGGAGCCAGAAGCCAGACACTTCTATGGATCTCCCATGTGAGAGCAGTGGGGGCCCAAGGACTTGAACCATCATCCACTGCTTTCCCGGGCCATAGCAGGAAGCTGGATTGGAAGTGGAGTAGCAGGGATTTGAACCAGGGTCCATATGGGATGCTGGCACTGCAGGCTGCAGCTGGAGGCTTAACCTTCTACACCACAGAATTGGCCCCTGTTCTGTTTCTTCTTTTATTTTTATTTTTTTAAAGATTTATTTATATGTCAGAGTTACACAGAGAGAGAAGGGGAGGCAGAGAGAGAGAAGGAGAGGCAGAGAGAGAGAAAGGTCTTCCACCCACTGGTTAACTCCCCAACTGGCCACAACAGCCAGTGCTGTGCTGATCCAAAGCCAGGAGCCATGAGCTTCTTCCAGGTCTTCCATGCGGGTGCAGGGGCCCAAGCACTTGGGCCATCTTCCACTGCTTTCCCAGGCCATAGCAGAGAGCTAGATGGAAAGTGGAGCAGCTGGGACTCAAACTGCCCGTGTGGGATGCCGGCACTACTCCTCGGCTCCGGCCCCGAGACCATGCCTTACACATAGTAGGCACTCAGCTCACGCTTGATGAGTGATTGAATGAGTCACCCACAGTAGCCTGGGAATACGTGGGTGCAATGAGTTTAAGTAGCTGGATTGGGGCCAGAGTGTGGAGAGGCTCTGTTCCGGGCTTTGACAGTCTTGCCTTATCCTGTAGGCAGCGTGAAGACTTTCAAAGATCGCGATTGGGAAATTTGAATAAAGAGTTGCCGAATGGCATTTACACAAGGGGAACGGAGGAGGCTGGTCAGGAGACGCGAACGTCTTGTCAGGAAGTGTCGGAGCCGCCAGGCCTTAGGCGGTGATGGCAGCACTGTTTATTTATAGAACTGGCTTTCAATGGATGATGAAGTGAGAGTTCTCGATACTCGTATCTTTCATTCAAAAAGCAGACAGCGCCTTGGAGCGGTGTAAGGGAGGCAAAGATGGAAAAGTCACTTCCCTTGCCTTCCAAAATCTTTTCCAGGGAGCATCAGCCAATATGCACACAAATAAGCAAATATGGAAGACTGAATGGCATACACCAGGACAAAGAACGCAGGGGAACTGAAGAAAACCCATGGGAATTGCTAATGAGGAAGTCTGGGAAAATCTCACACAAGAGGGGGTTTGGCGCGTGGGTTCAAGTTGCAGGACATGAAAAATAACCCCTCCTGGAGACTCCTAGCCAGGGGCTTTGGTCCAGACTGGTCCCTCGGAGACATACACATCTGCTCTTTGTCCTCACTCTTACTTCAAGAATTTCAAGGGGCTGGCATTGTGGCACAGCAGATTAGGCTGCCACCTGCTGCACCAGCCTCAACTATGGGTGCCAGTTCAAGACCCAGCTGCTCCACTTCCGGTCTAGCTCTCTGCTAATGCACCTGGGAAAGCAGCAGAAGATGGCCCAAGTCATTGGACGCCTGCCACCCACATGGGAGACCTGGATGAGGCTCTTGGCTCTTGGCTACCATCTCCTGGCTTCTGCCTGGCCCAGCCTCAGCTGTTGTAGCCCTTTGGGGAGTGAGCCAGTGGATGGTAGATATGTCTCTCTCTCTCTATATATATATATATGTGTGTGTGTGTGTGTGTGTGTGTGTGTGTGTGTGTGATCTGCCTTTCAAATAAATAAATATTTTTAAAAAGTATTTCAGACTTTTCCTCTCCCTAGGTTTTTTAAAATTTATTCTTGAATTTTATTTACTTGAGAGGCATGGAGAGAGATGGAGAGAAAAACAGAGTTGGAGGGATATGGGCAGAGAGAAATCCATTCACTGGTTCATTTCCCAAATGCCTATAGCAGCTAGGGCTGCGATCAGGAGACTGGAGCTCCATCCAGGTCTTCCATGTCAGGGACAGGAACCCAACATCTTGGGCCATCACCTGCTGTCTCCCAGGGCAGCACGAGCAGGAAGCTGGAGTGGGAAGCAGAGCTAGGACTTGAATCCAGTCACACAGAGAGAGGATGCATGTGTGTCATGCAGCATGTTAACCACTGAGCCAAACGACCATACCCCCTCCAGATTTGCCCGTTCTAATGCAACAACAAGGGACACCAACAAGGAAAAATCCATGCATGCCTCCATTCTGGCATTCTGGTAGGAAGCAGTCTGCATGCAAGACCTCCTGTAATCGTGAGAATCTGTGCAAGAGTTGCCACTGTTCCAACTTTACAGTTGAAGGAACTCGGCTCAGAGATGGTACCGTATTTGCTCCATGTCAGCCTTGGATCGGCTCAGTTTTGAGAAATCCTGATCCACACAGATACAAGGGCACTTCAGGAAGTTGCGGGGAGAGTGGGATTCAAAGTATGAGCTTATTTTGGTGTAAAACCTTTTTCGAAATCCTTCATAATTTTTTTCACAGTATGCATCTTTCACGTATTCTGGGAAAAAATTGCACCAAAAAAACTTTTGTAGCAAAATATTTTTTGCATCAAAATAAACTTGGGCTTTTAATTGCATATCCCACCAACATTTTTAAAAATATTTATTTATTTATTTGAAAGAATTACAGAGAGAGAGAGAAGGTGAGGCAGAGAGAGAGAGAGAGAGAGAGAGAGAGAGAGAGAGGTCTTCCATCTGCTGATTCACTCCGCAATTGGCTGAAATGGCCAGAGCTGCGCCAATCCCGAGCCAGGAGCCAGGAGCTTCTTCTGAGTCTCCCAAGTGGGTGCAGGGCCCAAGGACTTGGGCCATCTTCTACTGCTTTCCCAAGCAGAGAGCTGGATTGGAAGTGGAGCAGCTGGGACTCAAACCTGCGCCCATATGGAATGCTGGCACTGCAGGCGATGGCTTTACCCGCTATGCCACAGCACCAGCCCCTCGCCAACTTTTAAAATTACCCTCATGCATCATTTCAGAGAGAAGAGTTGCATCAGCTACTTGCCTCACATGCAACATTTTGAGGATCATCAGCTGGACAAAGATGTCAGAAGACATTTCATCCTCAGGTTCTCATGAAGATACGGGTGTCAAAGGCTCTCTTTTTGTCTTCAACATTCCCTCTCTGTTGATTCAACCAACCATGAATTGGAAATAGCTTTTTAAAAATTGCCTCTGTATGGAACACATTCCGACTTTGTCTCTCATTATTGTTCCCTGGACAATACAGTAGAACAAGTATTTACATGGCATTTACAGTATATTAGGTGTTAGAAGGAATCTCAAGATCATTTAAGATATACACAAAGAGTGTATGTGTTGTATGCAAATTCCATGCCAGTTGTTAAATGCATCTTATTTATTTGAAGGGCAGAGAAAAAAACAAAAAGAGCTCCCACCTTCCGGTTCACTCTCAAAAGGCCCCCCAATGGTGGGCAGTGGGCCAAACCAAAGCTGGGAGACACGAACTCAGTCCAGGGCTCCCACATGGGTGGCAGGGGCCCAAGTACATGGGCCATGCACCCCCATCCCAGGCACATTAGCAGGGAGCTGGATCAGAAGCGGAGCAAGGCAGGACTGGAACCGGTGCTCACATGGGAGGTTGGCGTCACAAGTGGTGACTTGACCACAACACTGGGGCCTCACCTCCAGTTTTAGCTCAGATGTCATATCCCATGTTTTCAAACATAACCTTGTCTTTGCATTGATGTCCAGCGAAATTCACTCTCTTGAGATCCACCGGTTTGTGACGGACAAAGAGGGAAAATCCTGTTGCATTGTTGCTTTCGTTCACTCCCAGAAGGGACAGAACTTGAGTCTGGATCTCTTTAGCTAGGAGACACGTGTGGCTGCAGATGGGCAATGAAAACGGTGCCTTTGTTTCCAGGGATGGAGGAGAAGGTTCTGGAACAAGGACTGAGTCACAGAGAAGCCCAAGCAGGGTCTCCTAGAAGGAGTGGCTTATCCTCAGGGTCCTGCTGCACCTCGTGGACAGATTGGATTTTCTTATCGCCGCTCTTTTTGTAGCTGCCTGACACCTGCCAGGCTCTGGCCCTGTTCCTAGACATTTGGCTGCAGAGCCTGATGCAATTACTTTGAGAGGAAAATGCGAGAACGGAGATAGAAGCTGTCACCAGCCTAATTGGTTCAGCGCGCTTCAAAAAGGAAGTGTCGTGGAGATGGTCTCATTTACTAAGGAACTATGTGCAAGTGTTGCTTTGAATTAATCCTGGCTTGGTCTCTTATTGTGCTAAGGAGTTGGAACTCGTTAAAGGGTGAGATGTAGGCTATAGTAGGAGTCCATGCTGTAAAGAGGAAGAATGTAGGCCGTCTGCAAGGCTGTCCCCCACGGAGGCCACAGGCAGCGGACACCCTCACCCCTCTCTTACTGTGCCTTAAACCCCACACAGAAGGGGTTGGGTACCAGCTGTTGTCCTGGTGTCATTGTATGATGTGCACAAGGAGTAAGTTCACTTTGGTGCAAAATAAAAAAGCCCATGCATGCATAACTGTCTTGTACCATGCACTTGCCATGAACTTTAGAAGTACCTGTGTGTTCTCCGTTAAGAACTGGAGGCATTTTTTATAAACTTTATTTCTGGGGAAATTTTTATTTATTGGAAAACTAAAGAATTGCATTTCCGGGGGCCAGTGTGGTGGTGCAGCAGGTTAGGCCACAGCCTAGAGCATGGGCATCCCTTATGGGCACTGGTTTGAGTCCCGGCTGCTCCACTTCCAACCCAACTCCCTGCTGATGTGCCTGGGCAAGCAGCAGGGGATGGCCCAAATCTCTGGGCACCTGCAGCCACATGAGGGACCTGGAAGAAGCTCCTGACCCCTGGCTTCAGCCTGGCCTAGCCCGGGTCATTGCAGCCATTTGGGGAGGGAACCAGCAGCAAAAGCAGATAGAAGGTATCTCTAGTCTTCTTCCTCTCCTCCTCCTCCTCCTCCCTCTCCTCCTCCTCCTCCCTCTCCTCCTCCTCCTCCCCCTCCCCCTCCCCCTCTCCTCCTCCTCCCCCTTCCTCTCCTCCTTCCCCCCCTCCTTCTGCCCCTTGCCCCCTCCTCTTCCTCCTTCTTCTTATTCCTTTGTAACTCTTTCAAGTAAATCTCTTTTTTTTGACAGGCAAAGTTAGACAGTGAGAGAGCAAGACAGAGAGAAAGGTCTTCCTTCGTTGGTTCACCCCCCAAATGGCCGCTATGGCCAGCACTGCACTATCTGAAGCCAGGAGCCAGGTGTTTCCTCCTGGTCTCCCATGTGGGTGCAGGGCCCAAGCACTTGGGCCATCCTCCACTGCACTCCTGGGCCACAGCAGAGAGCTGGACTGGAAGAAGAACAACTGGGACAGAATCTGGTGCCCCAACTGGAACTAGAACCCAGTGTGCCGGTGCCACAGGTAGAGGATTAGCCTAGTGTGCAGTGGCGCCAGCCAAATAAATCTTTTTTAAATATAATAAAGTTAATGCATATATTTAAAAAGAATTCCATTTCTGCCCCTTACTGGCTTATCTTGGCTGGTCACTTAACCTCAGCACTTCATTTCTGTCATGCATAAATCAGGGCCAGTGATTCCTAACTCCCCTCTCCAACCCCTGGTAACAATGATGCAGTGGGCAGGGTGCATGGACACCTTGTGAAACCTGTGCAATGCTATAGTAGCAGGAAAGGGTTGCCACTATTGTCTTTCTCTCATGAAAAAGACAAACCTGCACTTGAAATCCATAATTAGTTTTGTAAAGATTTGAAAGGCAAAACAGCAGAGAGAGAGAGAGAGAGAGAAATCTTCCATCCACTGGCTCAGTGCCCAAATGGCCACAATGCCTGGGACCTGGCCAGGCTGAAGCCAGGAACTCAAAACTCCATCCTGGTCTCCCACGAGGGTGGCAGGTGTCCAAGCACTTGGGCCATCTTCTGCTGCCTTCCCAGGTGCATTCGCAGGGAGCAGCCGGGGCTCAGTCCAGCGCTCTGGTTTCGGATGCCTAACTGGCTGCCCTGCAGGGCCAGCCCCTGCCCTCTGTAATTAGAACTCACCATGGGCTGAAGCATCACCCCCAGGGGGCCGTCCCTGTGCGTTTCACGTTCCCCAGTGGATGAGCAGGCAGAAGCCAGCTTGGAGCATCATGGGGGGCTTTCCCTAGCAAGGTGCAGTGCACAATGGCAGGGTCGTCACTTCTGGAAGCTGAACCCATAGACTCCAAGTCTCCTGTTCTGGCTGGGAAAGCTCCTAATTTCTCTTTCTGCCTCCCGTCTTCCCCTTCTCTTTCCTTTTTCCTAAGAGGAGAGCTGTCAGCGGCAACCAACCGTGATAAGGCAGCCCCCTGGGTGACTGTGCACAACCTGGGCTCAGCATCCACCTTGAATGGACCATATTCTTTTTCCATTAAGGTGCAGGAAGCTGTCTAAGCACGTGCACATTCCTCCTCTCAGCATCCTCTTTAATAGGGGAATATTCTTTGCCCATTTAAAGTTTGTGACCACTCGCAGTTCATCACCTACAAGTGTTTGTTCTGGAAGCTTCTCCCAGCCTCTGCTTTATAGGCCCTGGCTAGCCAGCAGCTCGGCACCCCAGGCCTTTGCTGGGAGGAATTCTGGCTTGGTTGCTTGCACTGGCCCAGCACACCACGTCCCTGGATGCTAAAAGTGCTGAATCTGAGAATCTCCTGTGTGGATTGTTTTTACAAGCTGATGTCCTGGAACCGAGCCCTGAAAACCATACTCAGAGCGCCCAGATCGATGGTAAAAAAAAAAAAAAAAAAAAAAAAAAAAACCATAACAGAATCACTGGACACCAAGGCCCAGAACCTGGAAGATAACCCGGCTTCCCAACCCAACCAGGGTGTCCTGACCGATATGTGTTGCTTCTCAGGTTGTGTAGACATAACTCCCTTCCTGCCAAATTCTCGGGTCCGCTCTCCACTGCCAAGGTCAGCAGGAATTCAGTTCATCTGAGAAGCAGCCAACGCTGGAAGCAGAGTGCTTTCAAAACTCCCCAGCTTGGTGTTGAGGGCAGAAAGTCCCGAGCCCTACTTGTGTTGCTGAAGAGAAACACGCACCAGTTTTGTGTGTGTCACTCTCTGTTTTGGGCACAGTAACTAGGCCGTCTTCAAAAAGTTCGTGGAAATGCATGCAATACAAAAACTGTGCATGAACTTCAGTTGTTTTTTTTTTTTTTTCACATTAAAATGACCCTATCGGGGTGGGTGTTTGGTTCGGCAGTTAAAACACCACTTGAGATGTCTACATCTCGTATCATCGGAGTGCCTGGGTCACAGACCTGCTTCCGGATTCCAGGGTCCTGGGAGGCAGCAGGTGCTGCTTCAAGGAATTGGGTTCCTGCCACCCACTGGAGTTCTGAGCTCCAGACTTTGGCCCAGCCCAGGCCTGGCTGCTGTGGGCCTTTTTTTTTTTTTTTTTTTTTTTTGGCAGGGGGTGGGGAAAACATCGGATGAAGCTGTCTCTGTCTCTGTCTCTCTCTTTCTCTCTCTCTGACTTTCAACTAAATAAAATAAGTTAAAAAAATTTAATACACCTATCTTTTTAAAAAATATTTATTTATTTACTTGAGAGAGTTAAACAGAGAGAGAAGGAGAGGCAGAGATAGAGGGAGAGAGAGAGAGAGAGACAGAGAGAGAGGCAGAGGCAGAGACAGAGGTCTTCCATCTGCTGGTTCACTACCCAACTGGCCACAATGGCTGGAGCTGCACCGATCTGAAGCCAGGAGCCAGGAGCTTCTTCCAGGTCTCCCACATGGGTGCAAGGTCCCAAGGACTTGGGCCATCTTCCACTGCTTTCCCAGGTCATAGCAGAGAGCTGGATCAGAAGTGGAGCAGCTGGGACTCGAACCAGCACCCATAAGGGATGCCAGCACTGCAGGCAGCGGCTTTACCCGCTACACCACAGCACTGGCCCCCACACACTTATCTTTTAATTCCATTTTCCATGGACTTGCAGAAGTGCCATCATATTTTGCTGCAAACAGTTTTGAAATCCAGGCACACTTGTCCATGGTATGCGTTTTCTAAGGACTTTCTGAAGTCAGCTCGTAGAAGGGTGGCAACTGTGGGTTAAGCAGGAACAGTGTTCTTAAAACATAGCAGCCACGCCTTCCAGCTGCCCTGCACTTTTGTAGGGCTCTGTGTCTGTTACCCCTACTGGACACCTGCTGCTAGGGACATTTGCTGGGGGATTTGCCCAAGGACTCTGGCCAGGCACAGGGTCTCTGAGTGCACCCTCAGAGTCTTTGCTTGTCAGGATATTCTGAAAGCATTGGGCAATGGATCTCTCTTCTGCTTGGCTGGTCACCTCTGCCTCTCCTTCCTCATGTCACTCAGAGGACTGACAGGTCCCCAGAGTCACTTTGAAATGTGCCCAGGGTGGGCGTTTGGCGTAGCAGTTAAGACGTTAGGTAAGAGAACTGTGTACCATACCGGAGTGCCTCTGTTCCATATCCCAGCTTCGACTCCTGACTCCAGCTCCCTGCTAAGACAGACCCTGGGAGGCAGCAGTAACAAACCAAGTCACAGGGTTCTTGTCACCCATGCAGGATACCTGAACTGAGTTCCTGGCGCCTGGCTTCAGCCTGCTACAGTCCTGGCCCTTGCAGGCATTTGGGGAGAAAAACACCAGATGGAAAAATCTTATCTATCTGCTGTCTCTCCCTCCCTCTCCCTCTCCCTCCCTGCCAGCTGAATAAACAAAATAAACATTTAAATAAAAACAGGTCTGCTCCTTCACTCCCAGTGCAAGAGGCCAAGATATCTTTGGACCCACCACGACCCACTGCGTGAGCTTTGAAAAAGGAAAACACAAATTCACAGGCAGAGGCTGCCTTTGACCACAGCAGCTCATGCTGTTCCCCTGACTGTGGTATTCTGGGATTCGGTGACGCTGTCTTGGGCGTCAAAGGGCCTGGTCTTCATCCTTACTTCAGCTGGGCAGGGTATTGTGAAAGATCCCTTTGCTATAAATGTAAGAGTAAGGGAGCCTATTGCAGACAAAGGCAGGAAGGATAATGTATATAGGGAGGCCTTTGTGATGTAGTGGGCCCTTCATCTCTCAGTTCATCCTTTCATTCTGTGAAAGAATTTTAATCACAGGTGAAACTTAATTCACAGGCAAAGTCATCTCATTTTTCATCCGTGCACCCACCTGCTGTGAAGTACTTGGGATTTTTTTCTCTGCCCAACTCCTGGCGTTCTTCTAATCAGAGAGGGAGAGCTAAGGGTTTTAGAATCATTACTTGTGTTGATAGTAATAGATCACAATGTTCTGGAAACGTCTGGATCTTCCGCCTCGTGGGTACTTGGCTGACATATAAATAAAGGACCCCAACTCATGCGAAAAACGAAAGAACGCTCCACGCAATCAGTAGGAATCAGATGAGCAGCGAGCGTGAACGCCATCCCCGCTGCTGCGACAGACTCCCAGGGGGATGACAGGTCCTCAGATAAATGCCAGGGCCTCTGCACATTGGAAATGTAAAATGCAAACCATCCTTGATTTCCTAGGCGAATGCGATTCCAAGCGAAAGTGGAGAGGTGGCAGGTTATTCATCACACTGCGAGGCCTGGCTTAGGTTTCAATCAGAGACCAAAATACAGGGTTTGTGCTTGTTTTCAGCAATCCCAGAAATGACACAGTCAAGGTTCCCTGGGAGCCAGGAAGGACGGTAAAAGCTCAGCTCGTCCCAGACCGTCCTTGGTGTGGATAGGGTTTGGGGTTTGTGCTGTTTGATGCAACAGGGCAGGTGACAGAGTTGAGAGAGGAACCTGATTTGATGGTTTTATACCTGCTGTTCTTCCCCTACTTTTCCACAGCGGTCTACCCCTGTCCAAATATCTCATAGCACCTAGCATATTTTGTCAGTGGGGCATCTTGGTTTTTTAGCTTGGGTTTTCTGATGCTTCCAGGAACTGAAACTCACTGTTCCTCAGCAGAAAAAGGAGCTATTGGGAGGTAGGCAAAGGAAGAAACAGGCTGAAAAGAAGGGGAGCCTCGTGAAGACTGGGGAACCAAAAATAATTGAGTGTTAGCAGGATGAGGCCACTCCAGTGAATGATCGTCTATCTCAATGCGTCCAAAAGAGACTCAAGAGCAGAAGTCTCCAGAGAGACTTAGATGTCCCTCCAGTTCGTTCCTGGCCATTGCAGGCTGAATATTGCCCAGTTCAAGCACCCAGTGGAGTTGATACCTAGAGCGAGTGTCCGGTTGGCTCAGCGTGGGTCGCCTGTAAGGTGTGAATGCTGGACAGGCAAAGCCAACAACCTTCCTGAACAGAGATGTCACAAGGGTCCCGCAGTATCCTCTGATCTCTTCAGGCATCGGTCTCTTTTCTGTTGCTATAGCAGAACAGTAGGGGTTGGGTCCTTTATAAAGAAAAGACGTTTACTTAGCTCACAGTTTGGAGGCTGCAAATCTAAAGATTGGGCAGTGCTATCTGGTTAACCTCTGGTGAGGGCCACCTTGGCTGTGAATGAATTGTATCAGGGACTTATGTGAGAGTGGTAGACCACAATGTGGGGATGATTCAGGAACCCAGAGGCCACACTTGCTTTTTTGTTGTTGTTTGTAAATATTTGTTGATGTATTCGAGTGTCAGAGTTACAGAAAGAAAAGGAGAGAGAGAGAGAGAGAGAGAGAGAGAGAGAGAGAGATCTTCTATCTGCTAGTCCACTACCCAAAGGGCTGCAATGACCAAGAGTGGGCCAGACTGAAGCCAGGAGCCAGGAGCTTTATCCAGGTCTCCCCCATGGGTGGTCGGGGTCCAAGCCCTTGAACTATCTTCCGCTGCTTTCCCAGGCTCGTAACCTGGGAGATGGATTGGAAGTGGAGCAGCCAGGACATGAACCGCTGCCCATATGGGATGCTATGTAGATGGCTTAACCTGTTGTACCACTATGTCTGCCTCCGCACTTGCTCTTTTAGATCAACCTGCTCTCACCAGAACTCACTCATTCAGCAAGAGCAACTCCTTCTAAGGGTAGTGTTCCCAGGAAGCCTATCAACTCCTCCTAGGCTCCACCTCTTTTATTTATTTTTTTATTTGCGAGGCAGAGAGACAGAGATTCCATTTGGTTCACTAATCAAATGTGTGCAATGGCCAGGGGTGGGCCAGGCTGAGGCCAGGAGCCAGAAACACAATCCAAGTCTCCCAAATGAGTGACAGGGACCCAAGTACTTGAGCCATCACCTACTGCCTCCCAAGGAATGCATTAGTAAGAAGTCAGAAATGGCAGTGGAGCCAGGACTTGAATCCAGGCTCTCCAATATAGGGTGCAGGTGTACCAAGCGGTGTCTTAACCACTAGTAGGCTCCACCTTTTAAAAACTCCTTAGGCTAATCCTCTGCCTTGTGGCGCCAGCACACCGGGTTCTAGTCCCGGTTGGGGTGCCGGATTCTGTCCCGGTTGCCCCTCTTCCAGTCCAGCTCTCTGCTGTGGCCCGGAAGTGCAGTGGAGGATGGCCCAAGTGCTTGGGCCCTGCACCCGCATGGGAGACCAGGAAAAGCACCTGGCTCCTGCCATCGGATCAGCGCGGTGCGCTGGCTACAGTGCGCCGGCTGCGGTGGCCATTGGAGGGTGAACCAACGGCAAAAGGAAGACCTTTCTCTCTCTCTCTCTCTCTCTCTCACTGTCCACTCTGCCTGTAAAAACAAACAAACAAACAAACAAAACTCCATCACCACTGCACCTGCCACAGTGAGGACCAAGTCTTCGACACCTGAACCTGTGGGAGACAGATCCTCCTAATGTATAATGCTCTGCTCTCCAGCACAGAGCAGGAATACCCTTTTCAACCTCTGGGAGTTGGACATAGATAGGCATGTGGCTGGACTTGACTAATGAAACTGGAAAGTGGCAAGATGGCTTTAGAGATGGAGCATGTAGGAGCTGGCGCGTGGTCCTCCATAGCTTTCCCTACTGTGGTCAACCTGCCAAGCCTGATGTTGATACAGTGGCATCATAAGAGGTCAGAGTCTCTATCAAGCTGGTCTCTAAAGGATTGTCATCAGCTGAGTCTTTGGGATCATTACAGCCTGACCTTGATGATCCCACCCAATACACTTCCTTCACCCAATGCTTGGTGGGTTGTGAATATAAGGGGAGCCAAGGAATGCCAAGTGTCCTAGCATAGACCTTGGGCAGAAATCTCCCTGGTCACTTGTAGCCTCAAGAGTATGACAAAAAGATGGAGTAGCTTGTTCTTTTATCCCAATTCTGTTTGGATGAGTGTCTGTGTGATTTCATCTCATTCATCTGAGACGTTCAGACTTAGAGGATTATCACTGGACAGGAAGTGATGGTGCAAAAGGCGTTCTCAGCCCCTGGCTGGCTTTTTCATCAGTGCATGTGTTCAGGAAGATGGAATCAATGGTGCAATTGTGTAAGAAACACTTACTATCCCTACCTATGTAATTTTGTCTCAATGAAGTCTTGTCTGACCAGGAGAGCTGGTTTGACACAATGAGAAACTCAAAGTTAAATACCATACAAGAAGTCAATAGATTCTATTTCCAAAAATGAGACATGAGCAAGACTAAAAATACCCAACACAAGTTGTTGGGTTGCCCTAAAGGACATCCTTAGACAACCTGAACATAAAGATTCACAAAGAGGCAGGCATGTGACTCAACTGTTAAGATGCTCAGCCCATATGTGAGTGCCTGAGTGTGAGTCCCAGCTCTGCATCCAATCCAGCTTCCTGCCAGTGTACTTCCTGGGAGGCCGTGGTGATGGTTCAAGTGCCGGGACCCTGCCAATCAGGTGGGAGACCCGGATTGAGCTGTGGACTCCTGGCTGACCTGAGCCAACTCTGGTTTTTGCAGGCATTTGGGGAGCAAACTAGCAGATGGAAGATCTATATTTTTCAAATAAGTAAATACATATATAATTAAAAAAAAAAGTTTGAAGACTCTTAATTCATGGATACTTGGGCTGGGCTTACTAGACTGTGGGAGCCTCTGCCTCAGTTTCCGCTCACGTAAGGAAGACGTTTCTGGGCTTGTTCTTCCGTGCTGCTTGAACAGGTGGGAAAGTTACCAAGCCAGGCACAGGGGAGAGAGTTTTGAATAAAAACAGCCTACTTACACGTTGTTATATTTATTTTGCAATGCATCCCACGGTATCCTTTTAATGTGTCTGCTTTCCTCTTAAATCAGTGAACTTTGAAAATTAAGCAGAGTGATTTTGATTTTCCATTCCTGGCCAAACTTGCCAGATCACCTTTAGGTTTGGGCTCCCTCCAGGATCCACAGAAACCTTTCGATGTTAACTTTTTGATTTATGACCTGTCTCCATCTGGCATTGAAAGTAGCTATCCTTGACCAAACCTGGTGCTCCGTGATTGGGTCTAGGGCGGAATGGCGTGAGGGAATCATTCCAAAGGAAAACAACAAGATTGGTTTTTGCTGTAATTATGTAGCATACATACAGCAGCAAGGTCAAGTTTTGCAACGCCTGAAGCTCAAATTCGTGGGAGGCAAGGGCCAAAACTTGGACAACTTCGGGGACAAAGGAGACGCTGAAGCCTTCTGCAATGTCATGACCATGAAGAGGGTCATGGAGTCAGAGAGAAAATACCCAGGCCCTGAGATGGCTTAACTGCAGATGCCAAGTGAGATGCCAAGAAAAATGCATCTCAAGGTTAACAGAACCAGTTAACCTGCTGAAGGCAAAAACCCCAAGCCTTGACCTGAAACCCGCCATCGTCTGGTCTCTGAAACATCTCTGCTCCATCAGAGCCATGGTTTCACACCGCACACTCGTGAGGCACAGCCCACGTGCACGGTTTCTGTTCGTCTCTTCTCTCCAGAGACAGAATATCATCAGATCCAATACTTCCCAGTATGAGACAGGAACCTGACGAGTCACCGTTTTTATGGCTGAGTCATGCTATGGAGGTGTGGAAGAATTAATCACGTGTCCTCCATTGCTTTCCTTTCCTAAGGATATTTTCATCTGAGAACTCACAGGGTGAACACTAACATGTATCTGGCATAAAATGAATGTTTCAGATAGATGAACTACCCTTAGCAAGTCACCTCATTCTTTTCCAAGAGCTGGTAAAGTGGTTTATTCTCTTTTTATCTTTTTTTAAATTTTACATTATTTTTAAACATTTTACCTTGTTCCTTCAAATGCAGGCATCATACACACCTATGCTATTTTTTCTTGAAAATACAAATATGACTATCATAGAGGATTCATGAGAGTGATCACAACATAGGAAGAGTATATTTTATATACACAGTGTGATTTAGTGAAGCGTATTTATAATACCCACTAAGCTGACAGCTGCACAATTTTTTTACTCTCTGTAGATTAACTTCCACAAATACGAGAAAAAATGTAGTATTCGTCTTTCTGGGTCTGGCTTATTTAATTTAGCATAATAATCTCCAGTTGCATCCGTTTTGTTGCTAATGCCAGGATTTCATTCTTTTTTATGGCTGAGGAATAGTCCATCATGTAAATATTCGACCCATTCTTTACCCAGTCACCAGTTGATGGATGTCTAGATGTGTCTAGACGTGTCCTATTGTGAATCGAGCTGCCGTAAACATGGGAATCCAGGTAACTCTTTCATATCTGCTGACTTCACGTCCTTTGGCTATATTCCCAGGAGTGGGGTAACCAGGCTATTTGGTAGATCCATGTTTCAGGAGTATTGTCCTGAGACTGAGAAAACTGAGGCTTGGAAGTTCCATGATTTACCGCAAAATTACACTAACGTTGGGGTCCAGGTTCTCACGCATCATATTATTCTGCTGACGCTAAGAGCCCCCGAGGAATTCTTCATGGTTTATGGCCAGAGGGTGTTTGAAGCCAGAAAGAGAACGCTCCCCGCCCCCCTCCTTATCACTCTGGCTTGCCACCCAAGGATGTGTCACAGTGACTTCACGGGGAGGGAAAGGCAGCATTCTGCCGTGGAACCCATCAAACCTTTATTAAGCCGGGTTTTGTCTTTTCTGTTTAAAAATAAACTGATTTGGCAATTTGCACGGTGCCTCCCTAGACCATATTTTATGAAGTGGAAAACTCCTTAAATGTTCAATTATCCAAGGCAGAAAATGCCAGAAGAAGCCACACAGACCCCGGCCGGAGCACAGCTCCTCCTCCACGGGCAGCTAGCTGGGCTGGCCCCAGGCGGAAGGACACACGCTGTGCGCCTGCCTGGGGAGCAGCCCCAGGCCTGGCCCCTGACCCAGGAGAACCCCTCCTCATCCCACACCGGACAGCGCTAAGTACAAAGAGCTACAGAGAGAGATAGAGACAGAGAGAGAGGACCTTATTTGCTGGCTCACTCTCCAGATGTGATCAGAGCCACGCTGATCCGAAGTCAGGAGCCTCTTCCGGGTCTCCCACGTGGGTGCAGGGGCCCAAGGACTTGGGCCATCCTCCACTGCTTTCCCAGGCCACAGCAGAGAGCTGGATGGGAAGAGGAGCAGCCCTATTCCACAGCCTGAAGTGTTTATGTTAGTGATGTCCAGAGCACATGCAGAGGTTGTACCAAGTACACGTCCCCCATCTCATGGCAAAAAAAAACTAGAATTTTTTTTAAGTTTTGCCAATTTGACTATTTATGGAAAGATTTCATTATTTATTTAAATGGCAGAGTCGAGAGACAGAGAGAGAGAGAGATCAATCCACTGATTCACTCCTCCAAATACAATAATGGCTGGAGCTGGTGCAGGCTGAAACCGGTAGCCAGGGACTCCATCTGGGCCTCCCACATGGGTGGCAGGGGCCCCAGCACTTGAGCCATCTTCTGCTGCCTTACCAGGCTGTTTAGCAGGGAGCTGGATTGGAAGCAGAGTTGCGGGGACTCGAACCAGTACGGTGATACGGATTGTGGACATCCCAAGCACCAGCTTAACCCGCTACGCCACAAAGACAGCCCCTATTTGGTGATTTTTCAACGTTATTGTGTAATTTAAATTTCCTATTTTATGAATCAACTGTAACTATTCAGGTTGTCCTTTTCTGTGACCTTAACTGTTTTTCTTATTGATCTACAAAAGCTGCAATACTTAGGACGTTAAATGCCGCTCTGACACAGTCAATAGAAACCAGTTAGCGAGTTTCCCTTAATCTTTGAGCTTTGATTGTCATGTTTTTGAACTGGCAAAGCTGTAAAAATTTAAAATACATAAGGCTGGCCGGCGCCATGGCTCAACAGGCTAATCCTCCGCCTTGCGGCGCTGGCACACCGGGTTCTAGTCCCGGTCAGGGTGCCGGATTCTGTCCTGGTTGCCCCTCTTCCAGGCCAGCTCTCTGCTGTGGCCCGGGAGTGCAGTGGAGGATGGCCCAAGTGCTTGGGCCCTGCACCCCATGGGAGACCAGGAAAAAGCACCTAGCACCTGGCTCTTACCATCAGATGAGCGCGGTGCGCCGGCCGCAGCGCGCCGACCACTGCAGCCATTGGAGGGTGAACCAACGGCAAAGGAAGACCTTTCTCTCTGTCTCTCTCTCTCACTGTCCACTCTGCCTGTCAAAAAATAAATAAATAAATTTTAAAAATTTTAAAAAATACATAAGGCTGGCAGTTTCATGTCGTGATTAGTTAGTTACCTGTCCTTTAAGTTTTACAGTTTAGAGTTTCGGTGATATTAAACTCTTAAGTCCTTCTAGCACTTAGATTTCCTTATGTAATGAGTATTTTACTTGATCTTTTTCCCCCAGAGAACCAGATATTCTAATTTAAGTCATATACATCTGGGCATATTAGTTTTTAAAAGATTTATTTATTTACTTGAAAGACAGAGTTACACAGAAAGAGAAGGAGAGGCAGAGAGAGAGAGAGAGAGAGAGAGAGAGAGAGGTCTTCCATTTGCCGGTTCACTCCCCAACTGGTTGCGATGGCTGGAGCTGCACCAATCCGAAGCCAGGAGCCAGGAGCTTCTTCCGGGTCTCTCACGCGAGTGCAGAGGCCCGAGGACTTGGGTCATCTTCCACTGTTTTCCCAGGCCATAGCAGAGAGCTGGATGGGAAGTGGAGCAGCTGGGACTAGAACCAACATCCACATGGGTTGCCGGCCCTGCAGGTGGCGGCTTTACCCACTGCGCCACAGCACCAGTCCCTCCAGCATGCTTTAATATCTGCAGATCCAGTCCTCTCACGTCCCTCTTCCCTGTTGATTTATTCATGTAATTTATTCACTTCAGAACGTTTTTTTTCTCTGACTCCAAAATGAACATCGCTGAGCTGTTTGTTTATTAAATTATTTTAATTACCTTTAAGATATAGGCTCTTGCCATCCCAGGAAAGTGGAAGGACTCTCGAAATGTGTGTTTTACCTTGATGAATTTCAACAGCAATTTTCACTTTTTTTCCGTGAGTCTCACAGTGTGGTGGAGAGAGGGGAGGGAGAGTGAGTGGGAGAAATTGTGTGTGTGTGTGTGTTTGTGAGTAGAGTTTTGTCCTCATGTTTCAGTAACATTTCATTTAATTGAATAGGCCCCCCCTATGTGTGCATTCTTTAACAGGAGGAAATGTAGGCAAAACCAGTGTCTACTGGGAGATAGAACCTGTGACAAGTCATGAGTGCTTCTCCTTGGTCCTGTGGACGTGTCCATGTCTGGAGCGTGAATTCACTGCCAAGGTTCCTTGCAAATTTCCACGGCATTTTTTTGTTTTGTCTTTAGCAAATGATCGTCCAATAAGATTCTTCCAGACCGAGATGGGATCATTTCGTGAACTTATTTCCTGGCTCTCAGGATCTGGGAGAGGCACGGGGGGGGGGGGGGGGGGGGCTGGGGGAGGGGCTTCTCAAAGCATTCCCCCCTTTCCTTGCATACTCCAGAAGAGGCAGCTTAATGAATCCACCCCAGGCCTCCTGTAATGCTTGCCTAATCCAGACCACATACCCGTCACTGTGAATTCCTTCAAGACTCTGATCTAAATTCAGTGTTTATTTTTTTTTCATTATTATTATTGCACAAGCGCTTGAGTGAGAACTGGAGACTGTTGCATTAGGCCTTGTAGGCACAGTTCCATTTGAACCTGCTCAGCTACTTTTTGGCAACCTAATCTTTTATTAAACATTAGGCAGTGCTGAGGGAAGAGAGTTCTCTAGCGACATGCTGAATTAATAAAGAGAGACGATGGTGTGTGACATATCGGCCCTCCGCTGTCACATTCATGCAATCACGGACTTGCGATATTCATATAACATAGGCAGCTTGGTGTCCTGCCGACATGTGACGTTACCAGTCAAGTCACATCTGTCCTCACATATGAGAAGCCACTCCAGAGGAATGAGCCGCTAAAAAAAAAATTAAAGCATATATTATTGAGATTGAAAGATATTGTGTGTGTCATTTTCAGAATAACCGGTGCCCTTTGTTGAATTGCTGGCTTCTGAGACACAGCAGGCGTCATATAGGGGAGCCCGCTCCTAGTTTAGATCTGCAATCATCATTTTGAGGAAGTAACAACATGGAGATACATGGCTTATCGTGGCTGCAAGTTTGTCAACCATGGAAATTTGTAGTATCACCACACCTAGTTTAGCATCGAAGGTGGTGGTGCAATGGAACTATTTACACATCACCTCCATTCTGGGAGTCAAGAACAAACTGTAATGGGTGTTTGGCTGGGACCAAGCCCAGACCTCAGCAGGTGCATCCCTGGATTCTCAGGTCTCTTTTCCTCTGAGGTCATTATGTTCTTCCCCATGTGGTCTGACCGTCCTAACACATCTCTTCGAATTTTGCTGGTCATCTGGTGTGAGTGTGATGTTTTTGGCAGGTGGTAAGCCCCCTTGATTGGAAATGTCACCAGGAAGTGGGGAAAACCATCAGAGCCTAAGCCGATGCTTGGGAGGTCCCCACCCAAACCAGAAACAGCACAAGTCACTTGCCAAATGAATGAAAAATCATGATCGCTGCAACTGTTCTACGTTTTCTGAAAATCGTGACCAATTCAATGAAATGAAGATAAGAGAAACCATTAAAATGACATAACATTGTCAATACAATCATTCTAAATAATCCTAGAACTAAAGATAGAATAAAGGGGCCTGTGTTGTGGCACAGTGGGTTAAGCCACCACCTGTGACACCCATATCCCATATTGGAGTGACAGTTCAAGACCCAGGTACTCCACTTCCCATCCAGTTTCCTGCTAATGCAGTGTGCAGGCAGCAGAGGGTGCCACCTACTTGGGAGTCCCAGATGGGGTTCCTGACTGCTGACTTCAGCCTGGCCCAAACCCGTATGTTGTAACTGTTTGGAGAATGAACCAGCAGGTAGGATTCTCTCTCTCTCTCTCTCTCTCTCTCTCTCTCTCTCTCTCTCTCTCTCTTCCTGTAACTCTGCCTTTCAAATAAATAAAAATATATAAAGAGAAATATGGAAGAAATTTCATTCTTTATAACCCAAAAATAAAAAGCATACAGGAATAACCTTAGTAAGAAATATACAGGATCAAGGCCGGCAGTAAGTAAATTTAGTTTACTTATTTCACGCCCTGGCCTGAAGTGCCGGCATACCATAGGGTGCCGGTTCGAGAACCAGCTGCTCCACTTCCCATCCAGTTCTCTGCTATGGCCTGGGAAAGCAGTAGAAGCACCAACGAGGGAGACCTGGAAGAAGCTCCTGGCTCCTGGCTTCAGATCAGCACAGCGCCGGCTGTTGTGGCCAATTGGGGAGTGAACCAGCAGATGGAAGACCTCTCTCTCTCTCTGCCTCTCCTCTCTCTGTGTAACTCTGCCTTTCAAATAAATAAATAATTTTTTTAAAAAGAAATATGCAGGATTGATGTAAATTAAACCCCTGAAGACTAAAGTAAGAGCTGATTAAATGAAGAAGTGCATCATGCTCTCAGTAACAAGATCCAAGGTATTCTTTTCCCTTCCAATTAATGAACAGATTAGTATACTCTGCCAGATGCACTCCAGTTCCATCTTGAACAAGAACTGGAGAGGGTGGAAGCTGGCCTAGCCCTTGAGACACTGCTTGGGAGACACACATTCTGTATCCGAGTGCCTGGATTCGGGCTGCTCTGGCACATTCCTGCTAATGTGCTTCTAGAAGGCAGCAGGTGATGGTTCAAGTATTTGGATTCCTGCCATTCATGTGGGAGACTCAGGTTGAATTCCTGGCCTCCGCTTCAACCTGGCCCAGACCTGTGGGGCCTGTGTGGTCCAGCTCTGCCACCAGACCCGACTGGTGCAGGCATTTGGGGAGTGAACCAGTAGTGAGTCTCTCTCTCTCTCTCTCTTTCTCTCTCTCTCTCTCTCTCTCTCTCTCTCTCTTCTCTCTCTGTTTCTCTCTCTATTCTTCTCTCCTTCCCTCCCTTTTAAATAAATATATTTTATTTATTTTTAAATTTAGTTTATTTATTTGAAAGACAGAGAAACAGAGGGAGACAGACAGACACGGGTCTCCCACCTGCTGGCTTACTCCCCAGATGCTCACAAGAGCCAGTGCTGGGCCAGGCCAAAGCCAGGAGCCAGGAACCCAACTTGAGTCTTCCATATGGGTGGCAGGGTCTCAGCCATTTAAGACATTACCTGCTGCCTCCCAGAATGTGTATTAGCAGGAAGCTGGAACTGGAGTGGAGCTGAGACTCCAGGCAGGCACTCCGACAAGGTATGTGAATGCCCCATGTACTGACTCAGCCACCAATGGCTTAACTGCTAGCACCAGGAGTCTCATTTTTAATCAATTAAAAACAGAGAGTACCTGAGGTTGGGGGAATGTTCCTATGTCGTGGTATACACAATGCAACAGAATACTTTGCAGCCACAACAATGAGGATTCCAATTAGATTTTAATAGCCAGAGGAAAATGTTGAGGATAGAAATTGAGATTAAAAGATGGTACAGAAAACTGCACATTTGATGTTAATACAGCTAAAATGTATAGGTACATGGAGTTACCAGAAAAAAATAGGGAAAATATTATCAGCAGTTATGCCTTGATGACATACTATGGGTGGTGCAGGTTTTGTGGCACGACAGGCTAAGCCACCACCTGCATCCCATATTGGAGTGCTGGTGCAAGTCCTAGCTACTCCATTTCCTATCCAGCTCTCTGCTAATGTACCTGGGTAGCAACAAATGTTGACTCAAGTGTTTGAGTCCCTACCACCCCTATGAGAGACCCAGATGGAGTTCTGGGCTCCTGGCTTTGTCCTGGCATAGCCCCAGCTGTTGCAGCCACTTGGGGAGCAAACCAGTAAATGAAAGAGTCTCTCTCTCTCTCTCTCTTTCTCTCTCTCTCTATTTCTCTCTCTCTCTCTCTCTCTCTCTCTCTCTCTCTCTCTCACACACACACACACACACACATACACGTACACACACACTTTTCCTTTCAAGCAAGTAAAAAATCTTATAAAAATCTTTTATTAAAAATACTATGGATGACTACTTTTCTTAATAATGTTCTCTGCTCTCTATAGTGAGCACATGTTGCTGTCTTAGTAAAAAGTCTTAAAAGACATTCACACAGGATAGAGAAACACGGTGTGCAGGGAGGAGTGACTTAGCCCCCCAGGAGCTCTGGGTAAAGGGGAGGGAAGTTGAGTTGCATGTCACAGGCAGATCTGGTGGCAGAGCTGAACTGCACAGGCCCCATGAACAAGAAGCGGCTGGGGGCTGGCACTGTGGTGTAGTGGGCAAAGCTGCCACCTGCAGTGCCGGCATCCCATGTGGGCACTGCTTCCAGGTCTAGCTCTCTGTTATGGCCTTGGAAAGCAGCAGAAGATGGCCCAGGTTCTTGGACTCCTGCACGCACGTGGGAGACCTGGAGAAAGCTCTAGGCTCCTGGCTTCAGATTGGCCCATCTCTGGCCATTGCAGCCATTTGGGGAGTGAACCAGTGGATGGAATCCCTCTCTCTCTCTCTCTCTCTCTCTGTCTCTGTCTCTCTGTCTCTCTCTGCCTCTGTAACTTTGCCTTTCAAATAGTAAAAAAGCAACCTGCTGACCTTCAAGGTCCCATCTGTCTTGGCACAGGTGCCGCTCTTGTACCCTGTTGCTATGGGTTCTATTCTCATTCCCACCTCCTCGTCCAGCAGAGAGAAGGAAGTTTCAGTGCAGTACTGCCCCGGAGCCCAAGCTCTAAAGTGATGCAAATTCTTTTCCAGGCCATTACAAATCCTGCGTGCTGCAGTCTGAATGTTTGTGACTGTCCTCAAAGTCTCGCGTGAAAACCCCAACCCCCAAGGCACTGCCACGGCCTGTCCTGTCTCAGGCTTGGCTTCTCCCAGCATCTTGAGTGTCTGCTCCCAGCCCCCACTCCCTGCTGTTCTGCTGCTGCTGTAATGCTCTCCAGCTCATAGAGCCCTGATTCAAGCCCCTGGTCTCAGCGTGGCATTTGATGCCCTTTATGGCTCTATCTGTAACCACAGACCTCAGCCTGCTCTGTGGTCCTCGGGATGCACCTTCTTCTTCTTCTTCTTCTTCTTCTTCTTCTTCTTCTTCTTCTCCTTCTCCTTCTCCTTCTCCTCCTCCTCCTCCTCCTCCTCCTCCTCCTCCTCCTCCCCCTCCCCCCCCCCTCCTCCTCCTCCTCCTCCTTCTTCTTCTTTTGACAGGCAGAGTGGACAGTGAGAGAGAGAGAGAGACACACAGAGAGAAAGGTCTTCCTTTGCTGTTGGTTCACTCTCCAGTGGCCACCACAGCCGGCGTGCTGCGGCCAGCGCACGGCACTGATCCGAAGGCAGGAGCCAGGTGCTTCTCCTGGTCTCCCCATGGGGTGCAGGGCCCAAGCACCTGGGCCATCCTCCACTGCACTCCCGGGCCACAGCAGAGAGCTGGCCTGGAAGAGGGGCAACCGGGACAGAATCCGGTGCCCCAACTGGGACTAGAACCCAGAGTGCCGGCACCGCAGGCAGAGGATTAGCCTAGTGAGCCGCGGTGCTGGCCTGGGATGCACCTTCTTGTTGCACCCATTCACATCAAGCTCTGTGAGTCGCAAACCGAACAACAGAGCACACCCTCTATGCCTACCCACCCATTCTGCTGTCAACTGTGCTCTTCCCACACCCACGTCTCGCACACACCTTGGGCAGATCCTGCATAACCAACACAACCTTACTGCATGGGCAACCTTGACAGCTCTTCTCGGGCACAGCCACCTCCGCCATGCAAAGTCCCCGAATGCTCCCCGGACAGGACACCTGTGTGACACCTCTGCCTGTCCATGGTGCTGGTTAGGATCTGCTCTGCTGTCCGGTAGCAACGCCTCGCTCACTCTCTCACAGCCGCTTCGCTCTCTCCCCTAACCTGGTCTTCCTGTGCCGTGTCCCCATGCTTGTGGTTTTGCTCCGGGTCTCGGTGCCCAGGTAGAGCAGGAGTTCTTTAACAACGACCCCCCTGTCTCAGGTCTCCAGGATCGTCAGGGTTCAGGGCTACGGCCTCGAAATGGAAATTGAGCGGCCATCTCTGTTGATCATGGTTCGTGCAGTAGTGAATGACACACACACACACACACACACACACACACACACAGCTTTGTCTTGTTTCCTTCCAGCCTAACACACTGGGAGGAAGCAAGAGAAGCTAAGAGGTTGAGCCCCCTAGTGGGAAAAGCTGCCTGAGCCCAAATCCCTCCTGGGGCACTTCCAGAGCTGGCATGTTCCACGGGGTCAGCCTTGACTTTGATGTGTGCTGTGGGCCCAGCTGGGTTTAATCATGAACTTCCAAAGAGGCCCTGAGGGCTTCTGTAGGTGGTTGTGAGATGATGGATCACTCCTTCAAAGCAGAGCCGACCTGCTGCTCTTTTCAGGCCTGAGTCGTGTTGGCTTGTTGGCGAGACTCGGGTCTCAGTCTGCATTTCCAAGCTAGGTCGCTGTCTGGACCAGCAGATCCGCTTCTCGGTGCCGTTCACGTGTAGAAATCGTGGCTGTGTGTGCTGGGCTGAATCCAACCCACTCGTTCTGCTGGAAGCAGGCATGGTCCTGAGCCTGTTACTATGGAAATGATTTTGTGACTTGGGTGGCTTCTTCCTGGTTTGCAGGCTACACAGCAAGGTTTGCAATGTTCTTGTGAATTTCTCCCCCCCACCACCACCCCCAAGAGGGGAACGGATCTAAATAGAATCACAGGGGTGGCAAGCTGGGGCTGGGTAATAGTCAGGAACACTTGGCAAATGTGTGGCTCTCACCTTTGCTTGCTTTTTTTATTATGTGCGGAGCTCAGCACTTCTCTGAGCTGGCCCCCATGGAAGCTGCTTCCTAAGAGAAACACAGTATTATATTGAAAAAGTGACTGTCCCCAAGGTACAATACTAACACCCGGAGACAGATCTGGCCCACGCTGGGAGAATGGTCACTCCACAGCCCCCGTGGCTGCCACCCCAATCATGGAGTCTGTGCCCTTTGCCCAGTTCTGCATCCCATTGATGTTCATGGCATTGGTGGTGTGACAGGGCAGTGCCTTGTTGGAGGAGAGGAAGCAGGGAGCTGACACTTCCCTTGATCCTGGCCCTCCCGGCACTACTGCTAAGAAAGCTGCTTCCAGTGCGTTACTTCCTGTTCATTGTGCTTCGTACAGGAAGTAGGATGAAACGGAAGAGCAATTCACAACTTAGGAGCTCAGAGGGCTCCTGACTTCTGACACCCTTGGAAGGTCACTCCTGTAGTCATTATGCATTATTAGATAACTGGGGGTTCATTCAGTAATTTGTACACTATCAAACACTGCTGTAAGAGCCTATTACATGCCAATTAGTTTTCTAGACACTGAGAATATAAGAATGAATGAGCAAACAAAATGTATATGTGCAGAGAGAGAGATATATAGATGTGTAAGTTAGATACATTATACGCACACGTGGCCCCTGACCTATGATGGTTTGACGTGTGTTCGAACGCTCTCATGGCGCAGAAGCAGTAGGCACTGTGTAGAAACCTATGCTGCTCTCAGTAGATTAGGTGCCTTACATGTGTTTTCAAACTAATGACCCCTTCAGCTTACAATGGGTTTCTCAGGAGGTGATCCCATAGTAAGTTGAGGAACATCTGAATGTAGTTTAGAAATAGATGTCTCTTGCCAGCGCCGCAGCTCACTAGGCTAATCCTCCGCCTACGGCGCTGGCACCCCGGGTTCTAGTCCCGGTTTCTGCCCCGGTTGCTCCTTTTCCAGTCCAGCTCTCTGCTGTGGCCCAGGAAGGCAGTGGAGGATGGCCCAAGTGCTTGGGCCCTGCACCCACATGGGAGACCAGGAGGAAGCACCTAGCTTCTGGCTTCAGATCGGCTGAGCGCCCTGGCTGCAGTGTGCCGGCCGTAGTAGCCATTTGGGGGGTGAACCAATGGAAAAGGTAGACCCTTCTCTCTGTCTCTCTCTCACTGTCTAACTCTGCCTGTCAAAAAAAAATGAAATAGATAAGTTAGAATAAAAAGTAAAATGTCCATTGAACACATAAATACATAACAGATCAATAAGGAGCACTATAGCATTTAAAGTAGGATGAGGGAATAAAATATTGGGGGAGTGATATTCTAAATTGAATGAGAAAAGAGAGGATAGATCTCTTTGACAGGTTAGCAATATTCTAGAACAAACCCTAATGTATGCAACACCGGTAAGCTGTCCGATGTGGCTAACAGCAAAGTGTTAGGATGTGAGTTAAGAGATGAATGTGGCCGGCGCCGTGGCTCAACAGGCTAATCCTCCGCCTTGCGGCACCGGCACACCGGGTTCTAGTCCCGGTTGGGGCGCCGGATTCTGTCCCGGTTGCCCCTCTTCCAGGCCAGCCCTCTGCTGTGGCCCAGGAGTGCAGTGGAGGATGGCCCAAGTGCTTGGGCCCTGCACCCCATGGGAGATCAGGAAAAGCACCTAGCACCTGGCTCCTGCCATCGGATGAGCGCGGTGCACCGGCCGCAGCGTGCCGACCGCGGCAGCCATTGGAGGGTGAACCAACGGCGAAAGAAGACCTTTCTCTCTGTCTCTCTCTCTCACTGTCCACTCTGCCTGTGAAAAATAAAAAAAAGAGATGAATGTAAGATTCAAGCAAGTCAGGGAGGCTGCATGATGAGCCCTCAAAGATGCCCGTGTCCTGATCCTGGGACCTGGGACTGTGCTATCTTCCACATTCAAAGGGCTTTGGCAGATGGGATGAAGTTAAGGACACTGAGATGGGGAGTGGGGGATGGGACCTTCCCAGATCATACTCCCAGGTGGGCCCCATGTAATCGTAGGTGTCCTTTTAAGCATAAGATAGGGATTTCTGATAGATGGAAGATGCCAAGGAGTGTAGGCAACCTTGAGAAGCTGAAAGAAACAAGGCAGTGGATTCTGCCCTGGAGAATTCTGCCCTGGGTACCTCCAGAAGGTACCCAGCCAGACTGACACCCTCATTTTAGTCTCCTAACATCTAGAGTTGTAAAGGAATAAATTTGTTCTGTTTTAAGCCACTGAGTCTGTGGTCCGTGGGTGTAGTCAGCATAGGACATTAATACAGGCTCACACAGAGCCTGGAGAGCCTTGTGTGCAGGTAGGTGACTTTAATCTCCAGTTTGATCTGAGTGTCAATCAAAATCCTGGGAAGAGAGCTATGAGTGAAGAGAGCCATGTTTCACACTGCTGTCATGTTGGTTCCTGGGTGGAAGACAGACTCAGAGGGGGGAAGCTGAAGTCTGGAGACCAGTTAGAGACACTTAAAGATGGGGGAGTGGGAGGCGGTGTGGAGTAGATCTGGGCATTTAAAGGCGGATCAGATTTTTAAAATAGAGGCAACAGGACTTGGTGATGAATGAGACAGATGAATGAGAATTCGAGGAAAAGAAGTGGCCAGGATAACTCCCAATAAAGAGCTTAGACACTCGGTGTGGAATTGCCATACTGGGAGGGAAGGAGAATGCAGTGTTACAGTTGGCTATTTAGCTTAACTTTTTTTCAGTTTTAGATAAGGAGAGTGTTTAAGCATCATGTTTTGAACTTAAGTTTGAAATGGTTATTAAGTGCTTAGTGAGCAGTTTAACATACAAAGATACTTCAAAAAGTTTGTGGGCCGGCGCCGTGTTAGCTATATTAGCTCAACAGGCTAATCCTCCGCCTTGCGGCGCCGGCACACCGGGTTCTAGTCCCGGTCGGGGCACCGGATTCTGTCCCGGTTGCCCCTCTTCCAGGCCAGCCCTCTGCTGTGGCCCAGGAGTGCAGTGGAGGATGGCCCAGGTGCTTGGGCCCTGCACCCCATGGGGAGACCAGGAAAAGCACCTGGCTCCTGGCTCCTGCCATCGGACAAGCGCGGTGCGCCGGCCGCAGCGCGCCGACCGCGGCAGCCATTGGAGGGTGAACCAACGGCAAAGGAAGACCTTTCTCTCTGTCTCTCTCTCTCACTGTCCACTCTGCCTGTAAAAAAAAAAAAAAAAAAAAGTTTGTGGAGAAATGAAATGAAAAATTAAGCTTATTTAGGTGAAAAACATTTTGAAATCCACGCAGAATTTCACGATCATATGTATTTTCATGGAACTTTTTAAGATCCTCCCTACAAGTCTAGAATTCACAGAAAAGATTGGGCCAGAGAAATGAGAGGAGAGGAGGGGAGGGAAGGGGAGGGGCAGAAAAAAGGGAAAAGAAGAGAAGGAGATGAGCAGAGTAGGAATGCTTCAGGCCACTCCTGAGCATGGAGGACTCCCTGAGACACGCTGTGACAGACAGGCAGAGCCAAGTACATGCAGGAGTGATGATGAAGTAATTAGATTCCTCCTGAGCTGGAGCAGAAGCTGGCAGGCACACTAGAACCAACCCTAGGAGAATGCTGTGGGATGTAGAATTAGTACAGCGCTGGGTTAATTCCTTCCCCGGTCTAAGAATGATAAACTCAATGAGGGATCAGATTAACCAACCTTGGACAATGATTGGAAAACATGAAAATCTCCAGTCTCTGTTTTGCATGGCTCTGATGGATATCACCGAATGATGGTGTGTTGTGGAGGGGCTGTTGGTTCATATCACACTGCAGAAATCCCTTCTTAGCCATGTCTGAGGAGCCTGCCTCATCCCCAAGGCATGTGAGAGCCGGAGTGGTACCCAGAGCACAGGACGAGTTGCCATGGTTACCCCCTTGCCCTCTGCTGTAGGATGATGCTGGAAAATCTCCTCTCTGCTGTCCAGTGGATGCTGGCTCCTCAGAGGGTCCTTCCTGTTCAGTCTCTGAGTCTGAGAAAAGACCAGTCAACCTGACAGCTCTCCTGCCCCCACCCACTTGGGGAGAAGTGGTCCCAGGAGGTACCAGTTTCACTTTGGCATCTCTAAATCACCGGCATCATACTTTGGCACTGTGGCGCCATTATTAAGCAAAGTAAGAGTGACTGTGATACCACAGCGGTCCATCTGGTAACCCAGATGGCTGCTAAGTGACCCATGGAGTGGGGATGTATGCAGCAGCTTTGGATACACTAGACAAAGAGATGATTCACATCCCAAGCAGGACAGAGCAGGATGGCACAAGATTTCATCACTGCTCAGAATGGTATGCCATTTAACACTTAAGCATTATTTATTTCTGGAATTTTCCATGTAACATGTTTGGACACAGTTGGCTGCTGGTAAGTGAAAAGCCAAACTAAGGCTGACTGTGTGTGTTTGTGGGGAGGGGGTAGCTACTGTATTTATGTGAAGAATGAAGGGAGTATCTGGCCTCCCAACTTTGGAATGTAGTTTCTATTGTCTTTGGACCTCAGCTCAAACTCGACCTTAACATAGCCTTAATCTTGCCCATGTGTAGTTTTACATAAGTGCATAAATAGGGCAGTGCATCAAATGGTAATTTTTAAAGATTTTTTTTGAAAGGCAGAAAGACAGAGTTATAGAGGAAGACAGATAGAAAGATCTTCCATCCACTGGCTCAACTCCCAAATGCCCACAACAGCCAGAGCTGGGTCAGGTTGAAGCCAGGAGCCAGGAACTCCAGGACCCTGGTCTCCCATATGGTGGGTAGGGGACCAATTGCGTTAGGATAATCAATATTTTTGTGACACTACTGTTTATATCTGAGAATAAGAAATGCCTTCTCTTTTCTCTGTTCATTAGATTTTTTAAAATTGTATTTGTATTTTTTTTTATTTGAAAGGCAGAGCAGTACAGAGACAGAGACAGCGATAAACACTGCTAGAGATCTTGCATCCACTGGTTCACTCCCCAAATGCCTACAACAGCCAGTGTTCGGTGAAGCCAAAGTCAGGAGCCAGGACCTACATCCAGGTCTGCCATGTGCATGGCAGGGACTCAAGCATGAGAAACATCATCTTTTGCCTTGCAGGGTACATAATGGGAGGAAGTTTAATTAGAAACAGAGCAGGGATTCAAACCCAGGCCTTCTGAGCGGTATCTTAACACTGTGCCCTGCGCACGCTCCCACCTATTAGACTTGACTGTTATTTTGTTTTCTAATCAAATTTATTAATGAATATTTCCTAGTTTGAGGTCTTTCTTTTGGGTCATTTTTTCCCATTCCATTTCTTGATTTTTTTTTTAATCTACAAAGTAGAAAACTATAATCAACCTCCTATTTCTTCTGTGTGGCCACTTTATTAAGTTCTGTTTTTCACACAGTTAGTGTTTTGTCATTTTTAGCAGTGACGTTTTTAACAAAAACACAGTTTTGTTTCCTTTTCCTGTGTTTACTCTTTTTGTTTTGTCTTGCTACATTCACTGGAGCCTGAAAACAATGCTGAAAAAAAAATAAAGCAAAAATGAATGTACCTGCCTACTTCCTGATTCTGTCTGAAATAGCTTTAGTGTTTTAACATTGAAAGTAACATTTACTACCGGATTTTGGGAGTCTTTAATACACTTACATAGTTTCTGCCTAGCTTTTTCTCAGTAAAGGCTATTACTAGGAATAGCTATAGATTTATTAAAGATTTTATTTATTTATTTGAGAGGTAGAGTTATAGACAGTGAGAGGGAGAGACAGAGAGGAAGGTCTTCCTTCCATTGGTTCACCCCCCAAATGGCTGCAATGGCTGGAGCTGGGCCAATCCAAAGCCAGGAGCCAGGAGCTTCTGCCTGGTCTCCCACGCGGATTCAGGGGCCCAAGCACTTGGGCATTCTTTTACTGCTTTCCTAGGCCATAGCAGAGAGCTGGATTAGAAGTGGAGCAGTCAGGACTCGAACCAATGTCCATATGGGATGTCAGCACAGGAGACAGACGCTTAACCTACTAAGCCACAATGTGGGCCCAGGAATAGCTATTGATTTTTTGCAAATGGTTTTTCACCACACATTGAAATATCCATGCATTTCTCCTTTAATGTTCTCGTGGTGCAGCAAGAATGAGACGCGAATTACTGTCTCAGTCAATCTTCCGGTCTTATCAGTCCTTTAAATGCAGGATTCTGATTGCTTGTATCTGAAACCAGAGGGCTAAGAGGTGGCATGACAATCCATAAGCTGAAACACAAATGCACATTTAACTAATCCTTGGAGTTATTTCATCTTTGACCAGCCCAACTCAGAAAAACTAAACAAAGCAAATTGGAAGTAATAGTTGGGAGCTGGCAGTGCGATGCTGCAGGTTAAGCTACAGCTTGAGACACCTGTATCACATATCAGAGTGTCAGGTTCAAGTCCTGGCTATTCCGTGCTTCCGGCGTAGTCTCCTGTTAATGCACCTGAGAGACAGCACAAGATAACCCAAGTATTTGGGTCCCTGCCACCCACGTGCAAGGCAAGGATGGAGTGCCTGCCTCCTGGCTTTGGCCTGCCCCAGCCTTGGCTGTTACAGGCATTTGGGGAGTGAATCAGCAGATGCAAGATTTGTGTGTGTATGTGTGTGGAGGGAGGTATCTCCCTCTCTGTATGGATGTAGATTTTAAAAAAATTTAAATAACAATGTGTTAATTAGAGCCTGAGTCTCCAAGTCAGAAGAGATCTGGCTCCAGGTGTTAGCTTTGCCACCTGCAAGCTGGACCTTGGGTGATTAAAGGGACAGCATTTGTGGGACCTTCTCTGTGTTTTTGCGACACATATTGAGTGGATGCATTGAGGGCATTCGCGTCACCTCTCTGTCACTTCTTCCCCTTGCTAAGCAGAGATCATCGAATCCACTTCCCAGGGTTGCTGAAGACTAGCCCCTCGATTCCATGGCTTTGACTTCCATGTTTCCCATAATTCATGGTCGACAATGGTCTGAAGATACTAGTGTTTGTCTTGATTCTTTCAAGAGCGAGAACACATTCACGTAGCATTTGTTTGCACGCTGTGCTTGTTCTATGTTATTCTTGTTGTTAATCTCTTATGAGACCCAATGTATAAATTGAACTTCAGTGTAGGAGAAATACAGGATATACAGGGTGTGGTACTGTCTGTGTTTTCAGGCATCCCCTAGGGAACTGGCATCGATACCCCCCACAGGTGTAGCTCTAGAAGTTAATACACTCTTGTTTATGGATTTTTTTTCATAAAAAAGACTTTTTTCCTCTTCATTTTTAACTGTCAAAAATTAACCTGCCAAGAACCACTGATGTGTTTTCTTGGCCAGATGCCCCACACCTCTCATGTGATAAGCTGGTTCCTGTTGAGTTGGGAGTAAAGTTTCCCCTGGACTGCTGGCCTTGAGCCTGGACTCATGGTCAAGCTCACCTCTGCTGGTGACTGCGGGCCGTGGGCACCACCGTGGCCTGAACAGAAAATAACAGAAGTGCCAACAGACCACGTGCTCTGCATCGAGTCTCCTTCGCAGAGAGCGAGCAGGGATTGCTGGCATGTGAGCCTATCTGAAGGGTGGGCTGAGAGCCCACCTTGCAGGCAGACATGTAGCACAACAGTTGGGAAGCCTCCTGGGGTGGCTGCATCCCACATTGGATGAATACATTCACCACCTGCATCTCAGTCCCAACTCCACTCTCCATTCCAGCTTCCTGCTAATGCGCACCCTGGGAGGCAGCAGGTGACAGCTCAAGTCCTTGGGTCCCCACCACCTGCATAGGAGACCTGGGTGGAATTCTAGTCTCTTGACTTCAGCCTGGCCCGGTCTTGATGGTTGCAGGAATTTGAGGAGTGAACCATCAGATGGAAGACCTCTATGTGTCTGTCTTTCTCTACTTGTGTCATTCTGCATTTCAGATAAAATTTAAAACTTTTAAAGAAGGAAAATAAAAGACAAAAAGGAGGTCACTTTAGGGGCGAGACAAATGACCCGTTCTCCAGATCCAAGACTTTTGGCGCTAGTTGAGCAGAGGATGTGGGCCGTGAACTCCCACCTGTCTCCCAGGCATCTGGGGGCCCAGTGATTGGCAGCCCATCCTCCATGGATTTGTAACTGAACACAATGACCTGTGCACCAGACACTCAGATAAGGACTTCTTGTATCACAGCTCAGCACACCCTCAGTTGGCTTCCTACACGTATCCCCAGTCCACAGAATGATGTACTGCTGTGCACCGCTGGGCCTGCCTGGTCAGAGTCCCTGCTTGGGAATACAGGTTTCCTGTAAACTGATCCCAGGGGCCCTGTGGCACAGCTTTACACGGTCCCTACTCCGAGCTCTTTGTCACAGTCCTTAGTGGACTCTGCGCTCCTACATTGCTCCTTGCATTGGTTCTGCTGCAACAGAGCCTGTGCCGCCAGTCCCGGGGAGCTCTCAAGCTCACCCTGACGCATGAATGGGCCCCTTGACTGTGGGCTTGGTCGTGTTGATGGCTGCCTCTGCTCCACTCATAGCCTTTCTCTCCTTGGGCTCCCTACTCTACCTTTGTTTCCTATAAACCTGCCTCTCACTACCTGTTATGGTTTGGATAATAGTTTTGGAGTCCCCTGAAGTCCTATGCATTACAGTCTTGATCCCCAGGGTTTTATGAAAGTAAGGAAGGAACTTAATTCAATTATGGTAGCTGAAGGCAGGGCCTTGGGAAATGATTTAGTTGAATTAGGTTGATGAGTTGCTGTCCCTATGGTAGAATCATGATGGCTTTATTTTATTTTAATATTTATTTTATTTATTTGAAAGGCAGAATTAGAGAGAGGGGAAGATACAGAGAGAGAGAGAGAGCAAGATCTTCCATCCACTGGTTCACTCCTCAAATGGCCACAACAGCTGGGGCTGGAAGCCAGAAGCCTGGAACTGCATCCTGGTCTCCCACCCAGTGGCAGGGGTCTAAGCACTTGGGTCAATCTTCCACTGCTTTTCCAGGTGCATCAGCAGGAAGCTGGATCAGAAGCAGAGCAGCTGAAACTTGAACTGATGCTCAGAGGGGATGCTGGCATCATAGGCTTAACCCACTGAATCACAATGCCAGCCCCTGCTGTTTTAAATTAATTTATTTCTTTGTATTTGAAAGACAAAGTAACAGGGAGAGAAAGAGACACAGACAGCAGACAAACAGGGATCTTCCATTTACTGTTTCACTCTGGAGCTCAGTTTGGGTCTTCTGGGTGGGTGGCAGGGACCCAAGCACTCGCTGCCTCCCAGGTTATGCATTAGCAAAAGGTTGGATTATCAAAGGAGCCAGGGCTGCATCCTATGGGTGTCTTATCCACTGCATTAAACATCTGCCCCTCATGGTGGTTTTATACAGATAAGGGCATAGAGGTCAAGGGTGTTTGCCACCCTACTTCCTGGTCACCCTACTTCCTGGTTCACCATGTGGCCCTTCCTCTGATTGCATTCACCACCTGCCACCCTCATCAGATGCCAGGCTAACATAGCCACTCGATCTTGGACTGTGAATCTCCAAACCTGTGAGTCAAAGTAAACCTTCTTCCTTCACAAGTAGCATTCCTCTGATAACTGCAGTGGTGTTCATGCAAAGCTGAATAGTACCACCACCCAAAGTCTCAGAAATCACAGTAGAAGCCAAACACAATGCCAGGATCTCTTCTTACCCAATAGGACCCTGGGGAACCACAGAAAAAGAGAGCCATTCTCTTGTAAACAGACCTGATGGCCCCGGTGACTCTACAACACCCATACTCAAGCAGCCCCAGTGTGCACCTGAGCCATAGCTTTATTTTTTAAAGATTTATTTATTTTTACTTAAGAGTCGGAGTTACACAGAGAGAAGAGAGGCAGAGAGAGAGAGAGAGAGAGGTCTTGCATCCACTGGTTCACTCCCCAGTTTGCCACAACAGCCGGAACTGTGCCGATCCGAAGACAGGAGCCAGGAGCTTCTTCCGGGTCTCCCACATGGGTGCAGGGGCCCAAGGACTTGGGCCATCCTCTACTGCTATCCCAGGCCATAGCAGAGAGCTAGATCGGAAGTGGAGCAGCTGGGACTAGAACCGGCACCCCTATGGGATGCTGGCACTTCAGGCCAGGGCATCAACCCGCTGCACCACAGCACCAGCCTTGAGCCATAGCTTTAAATCACAAAGTCATTTCGAGCTCTGGAAGTGAAGCTGGCAAAATGTGGGCACAGCGGCCGGGTGTGTGCGTTTGCTTTCACTGTAGATGACCTCGTTTATCTCACAGAATAATCACCTTTCAGATTTTCTGCTATTAGTCCTGATGGCAATGATATCCTCTTCGGTCTTAGTACCTGATGGATGGAGCTGCGGGTTCCCAGGAGACAGGGAAGCAATCTGCAAGTGTTTCTTGAACTACAATCTGTTACTGAAACACATTTTTGTATTGATCATGTCTGTACTTACAGTACAGTCAGATTAGTTGGACGTATATATCAGTGCTTAAAATCTTCATTTGGTTTGCAACAGAATGGTTGTTATATGTCTGTGACTTAGGAGCTAATAAAAATAGAATTGTTTTCCTCCTATAGAATGAATACTAAAGGTAGTGCAGTGTGCTCTCAGTATCCATGGTTCTGTACCCACAGGTTCAATCAGTCTTGGGTCAAAAATATTAAAAAACAAATTGCACCTGCTCTGAGTAACACACTGTTGATTCTCATCACGATTCCTCAAGTAATACAGCATCACAAGTGTTTACATGAAATTCACCTGACACTGGATCTTATAGGAAATCTAGAGATGATTTAAAGTATGCAAAAGGTGTGCACGGTTATATGCAAATATTATGCTTTTTTTTTAAAAAAAGATTTATTTATTTATTTGAAGGTCAGAGTTACACACAGAGAGAAGGAGAGGTACAGAGAGAAAGAGAAGTCTTCCATCTGCTGGTTCACTCCCCAGTTGGCCGCAACATCTGGAGTTGTGCCCACCCGAAGCCAGGAGCCAGGAGCTTCTTCCAGGTCTCCCATGTGGGTGCAAGGGTCCAAGGACTTGGGTCATCTTCTACTGATTTCCCAGGCCGTAGCAGAGAGCTGGATCGGAAGTGGAGCAGCCGGGACTTGAACTGGCGCCCTTATGGGATGGCGGCACTGCAGGCGGCGGCTTTACCCACTATGCCACAGCATTGGCCCCAATACTATGCTATTTTACATAAGGGACTTGAGTATCCAAAGGTTCTGATTTCCACAGAGGCTCCTGGAATCAAGCCCCTGTGGATACTAGAGAAAAATTGTATTAGACTTCTCTTCAGAAAGTAAACTTAGCACAGTGGAAATCACCTCTGTGATTCAAACTCTATGCATTCAAACTATTGATTTTAGGGCTCTACTGTCTAAGATTTTGACTCCGTAGGTCCAAAGGGAACCCCAGGGATGCTCATATTAAACAAATCCTACAGGCAATTTTTTTTTAATTTAATAAATGTGAATTTACAAAGTGCAACTTTTGTATTGTTGTGGCTCCCCCCCAACCTCCCTCCCTCCCGCGCCCCTCCCTTCTCCCACTCCCTCTCCCATCCCGCCCTTCATCGAGTTTCATTTTCAATTACCTTCATATACAGAAGATCAACTTAGTATATACTAAGCAAGGATTTCAACAGGCTGCCCTCACACAACCGCACAAGGTATAGGGTATTGTTTGACTAGTAGTGTTGTTTTTAAGTTTCATAGTAAAACACATTAAGGACAGAGATCCTACGTGGGGAGCATGTACCCAGTGACTCCCGTTGTTGATTTAACAATTGGCACTCTTATTTATGGCGTCAGCAATCACCCGAGGCTCTTGCCATGAGCTGTCTAGGCTATGGAAGCCCCTTGAGTTCACCAACTCTGAACTTGGTTAGTCAAGGCTGTATCACAGTGGAGGTTCCTTCCTCCCTTCAGAGAAAGGCGCCTCCCTCCTTGATGGCCTGTTCCTTCTGCTGGGGTCTTGTTCACCAGAATCTTTCATTTAGGTTGTTTTGGCCACCATGTCATGGCTTTCCATGCCCCTACAGGCAATTTTATTTTATATTTATATTTTTTTATTTATTTTATTTTATTTTTGACAGGCAGAGTGGACAGTGAGAGAGAGAGACAGAGAGAAAGGTCTTCCTTTGCCGTTGGTTCACCCTCCAATGGCTGCTGCAGACAGCGCGCTGCGGCCGGTACACCGCGCTCATCCGATGGCAGGAGCCAGGTGCCAGGTGCTTCTCCTGGTCTCCCATGGGGTGCAGGGCCCAAGCACTTGGGCCATCCTCCACTGCACTCCCGGGCCACAGCAGAGAGCTGGCCTGGAAGAGGGGCAACCGGGACAGAATCCGGCGCCCCAACCGGGACTAGAACCCAGTGTGCCGGTGCTGCAAGGCGGAGGATTAGCCTGTTGAGCCAAGGTGCCGGCCCCTACAGGCAATTTTAATAGATGCTTTTAGAGCCACACTTTGGAGGAAAACTTTGTTCAGTGAGAGAACACTGGGTTTTATAGGGAAACATTTGGGTTTGAATTCTAGCTCAATGGCCTTCATTTTCAAACTTTGATTTTCATATTCCAGTCTAAAGAGGGAAATAGCAGGGGGCTGGCTCAGTGGTACACCAGGTTAGGCAGCCATTTGCAATGCTAGCATCCCATGTCAGAGTGCCAGTTTGAGCACCAGCTACTCTGCTTTCGACTTAGCTTCCTGTTAATGCACCTGGGAAGGTATCGGAGGACGACCCAGGTGCCTGGGGCCCCTACCACCCATGTGGGAGACCATGGTGGAATTCCTGGCTCCTGGCTTTCAGCCTGGCACCAGACCCAGCTGTTGTGAGCATTGAAGGATTGAACAACTGGATATAAGATCACTGTGTTTCTCTTTCTCTCTGTTACTCTACCTTTTAAATAAATAAATCTTTTTTTAAAATTAAAAATAAAAAGGGAATTTCCCTGTTTGTTATTACAAATACCATTTTCCTGTTGTTGTTGTTGTTGTTACATTTTTATTTATTTATTTGAGATAAAAGAAAGTGAGCCCACCCACTGGTTCACTCCCAAAATGTCCACAATGAACCAGAATGAACTGAACCAGGCTGAAGTTGTGGGTCAGGAACTAACTCCAGGTTTCTCATACCAGTGGCAGGAACCCAATTGCTTGAGCTATCGCTGCTGCCTCCTAGGGTCTCCATTAAAAGGTATCGAGTCGGAAGCTTCAAAGACGCATAGTGAACTCAGCTAACTTGAATATGGGACACAGACATCTTAGCTAGCATATTAACCTCTCTTGGCTAACCATCCACCCCCAAGTATTCTTTTCATGAAGACTCTGTGTACAGGCAACCAGCCTCTCTGAACACAATATGACTGTGTCTATAGCAAAAGTTGTTACCATCCTTATACATTTAATTGTGGAAGAATAGAGGTACCCTCAAATTCCATCCCAGAAAAATAAATAAGGCTCATAGTAGACACAGCAGCAAGAAAAACTTCAGGTTAAACAATGAGCTCACTGACAGACTATAAAACCCAGCATCTGGTGCAGTTAATGGAGGAATGGCATTAACAGACTCCAAGGACAATTTATCGTGACACCACAATTCATGTCCGGAAAAGTGACATTGAAATTGCAAGGAAACCATATATTTTGGTACTGTGTTAAGGATGAGTTATATAGAACTTAGGACAAGTTCTAAGAATGTTTAAATAAAAACAAACTTTGGCTCTTAAAATGATAAACACGAGGCTAAGGACATCCGTTGAGCAAATGTTTATTGAACATTTGTTACGTATCAAGCATAGAGCATTTCCTGTTGTCTCTGAGCTCCCATTGTAGTGAAGCAAATAAGTCACTCCTGAATGTTATTTTCAGGAAGATGGTGTTTATGAGCAACCAACCACTGGACAATGAGTTACAGAGTCATTGTGTCCAACATAATAGCCACAAGCCACCTATGGCTACATGGAACTTAATTAAAATGAAAAACACTAACAGTTCAGTTCATCAGTTGCACCAGCAATTTTCCAGGGCTCATTAGCCACGTGTAATGGTTACCATATTGGACAGTACAGAACCGAAGTTTCTGTAACCAGGAAAGTTGTGATGGCCAGTGCTGCTGTAGACTAGGGAAGAAGACAAAATACACTACAGTGAAAGGAAAGTAGGGCAGGAGGAGAGGCCATGCTGGGAACAGGGATGTGGCCATTCAAATATCTCTGAGAGTATTCTCAGATCCGTACACATTCAAAATCAGAAATCACTAACGGCACTCAGAGAGTAGAGATCCAATCCAGTTACAGAGTTTAGGAGGTGGACACATAGACTCAAAGAGAGCAGGGCTGAAGCAGGGGCCCGTGAGAGCATTTTCACCAATAGCCAGCACGGTAGCAATGACGTGGGAAGAAATGGTCAGATTCCAGGTGCAGTTTGATAGTGTGGTCGAGGGTTTTTGTCCCCTCTGATGTGTAAAACAGCAGAGTCAGGGATGAGTCAGTGATGAGTTGGGATTCAGACCTGAATAATTAGAAGAATGGACTGGCCACTCGTTGAGATGGGAGACTGAAATAAGCAGAAGTGGTCAAGTTGCAGTGCTTATTAGACATCAAAGGGGAGGAGTGAGGACACGGTGGGATACACCAAACTAAAGAACAGATCCAGGCCAGAGATAAGTCACGGATAATTCCCTAAACTTTGGCCAAGAGAATGGATGCAATACATTCCTAGGATCCACCCAGGCACTTGAACATCTGAGATTCACCTGGAATCTGATCACACGAGGATAGGAAGGAGGCCCAGGAGTATGACCCCTGGAATGTGGAAAGAGAAAGAAAGAAGGGCTCAATGGTGACCTTGACAAGAGAATCGGGGAGCCATGGTAGGATGGGTGCCTGACAGTATAGAGAGAGCAGCTTTGGAGACAGTAGCACCATCTGCTGTTTGGAAGAGTGTTGCCTTCATGGGAAGGTATGAAGTAGAGAGGTAACTGGTAGGGGAATGGGGAGGAGATTGGTTTTACTGTTTGGTTTTGTTCCTATAATGGGAGAAAAACAACAGCGCATTTGTATGCTGCCTGGAAAGATCCAATAGGGAGGAAAATTGGTGATACAGGAAAGAGAGACTTCCGGAGAAGTGAGAGGGACTGAGCTACGAGTGCACAGGGAAAGGTGGGCCTGTCAGGGAACACACAAGGCGCTATCATCGTCTGTTTTCTGTTACTGTAACAGAATACCCGAGGACAGGTATTTTACACAGAAAAGCTTTATGCAGCTCAAAGTTTTGCAGGCTCAGTGTCCAAGATGTGGCAGCCCCATTTCCTCCGGTGAGGGCCCCCTTGGCTGGGTTACAACATGACAGATGGCACTGTGGCAGGAGCATGGGCAAGAGGGGAGGTCCTACAGTGAGACAGGAAGCCGGGAGAGGTCATTCTCACTATTGAGGTCAAATTGCTCTCATGAGAACTGGGTCACTTTGCAAGACCAGCATCAACTCCTCCCAAGGGTGGTGACATCCATGACCTAACCCTCTTCCACCAGGCTCTTAAAGGTGCCACCACTTCTTTTTTTAAAAAATCGCTTATTTATCATTTATTTATCAGAGAGGCAAAGGCAGAGACAGAGAGAGAGAGACTGTGAGAGAGAGAGAGGTCTTCCATCCACTGGTTCACTCCCCAAATGGCTGCAATGCCTGGAGCTGGGCCATTCCAAAGCAAGGAATTAGCAGCTTCTTCCGGGTCTCCCATGCAGGTGCAGGGGCCCAAGCACTTGGGCCATCTTCTCCTGCTTTCCCAGGCCATAGCAGAGAGCTGGATGGGAAGTGGAGCAGCTGATCTCGAACCAGCGCCCATATGGGATGCAGGCTGCGGCTTTACCTGCTACGCCACAGTGCTGGCTCCCACCCCCCCACACACACTTCTAAATACCACCACATTGGGATCCAAGCCTTCAGCAGGTGAACTCTTAGGGGACAAACCACATGAAACCGCAGCCAAGACCAAGCTTCTACTGCATGAAACTCTGGGGGACACTCTCAGGGTATACTCAAGCCGTAGCACCAGCTCACAAGCAAGTGAACCGGAAGTGGTGGTTCCTGCTGCCTGTTATGTGTTTTTCAGTGGAGTAGAAATCTCACATCTTAAGAGGAAAGGTAAAAGAGGAGGTGGGGGAGGGGAAGGAGGGTGCAGGAGAAGGTGTGGATTCCATCGTCCAGGGACTTAGGAGACAGCACGGGGAGAGAACCGGGTCTGGTGTCTAGGGAGCCCTTGAGGCTGGGGGCTGTGAGTCCTAGCTGTTCCAGCTCCTGGGGGGGTCACAGTCACATGCAGCTGTAGGGGTGTAGACTTGGAGAAGGTAGAGAGCTGAATGTCTTCCATGTTCGTTCTTCATGCTACAGATACCAGGGAAATAAGGATTTTAGGTTAATGCACACAAATGGGGAGGGGAAAAAAAGGTCAGTGTGGTGTTAGCAAACAGGGTTTTTTAAGCTCTTATTTTACTCATTAAAAATTTATTCTGTAATTGGTGTTCAACTGGGTCTTGGGAAGACGAATAAATAAAGCTGTGTTTAATTAGCTACAATATTTACATTTCGACACTTAATGAGCTAACAGCTATTAAACGAGTTTGTTCTCTTAAGTAGATTGAAAATCTCTCCGCATTTCTGCTCACCTTTCCTGCTTAATCATTCCTTCCACAAGTGTGTGTTGTCAGCCGAAGGCCCGGAATGGAAGGAGCAGCCAGACAGAAACGTGCACTTGGGCTACAAGAGATGGCAAGTCTTTAAAAAACGGAATTCCACCTGGAAATAAGAAAAGTCTTTCCTCATCGGGAATCCAATCCACTGCCCGCTAATTAATGCAGAATAATTCAAGTACAAATTCATGAGGTTTAACCACATTTTCTGCTTCGGCATTTGCTTTTTTTTTTGTTTTTTTTTTTTTCATTTCCCATTTCATCGGCACCATCTCTGACCCATTTTCCTTCTCCGTAAATTCCTATTTATCTCAGTTGATTAGTTATAGGACTTTTTAAAATGGAATTTGTTTCTTGCTAATTACAAAAGTAACAAAGACCCAGTATGAAAGTGGTAAAAAGCATTCACAGTTAGGAAGGAGGTGAAAAACAATCCTAGTTTTCAATGACAGCCACTAATTTTATTTTATCTTTCTTTTTAGCCTTTTTTTTTTTTCTTAAAAATTGGGCTTTCACTGATTTACTGGAGAGCCAAAGAGGCAAGAGGGAGTGATGGAGAAACAGAGAGAGGGAAATTGCCCATCTGCTTGTCCACTCCCCAAATGCCCAGAATGGCCAGGGTTGGGCAGGAGCCAAAGTTGAGAGTGCTACCCAGGACTCCCACGTGGTTGGCAGGACCATGATTCCTTGAGTCAACACTGCCACCCCCAAAGGTCTACCAGGGCAGAAAGCTGGTGTCAGGAACCACAGCCAGGGATCAAACCCAGGAATCAAACCAGATCCAGGAATCAAACCAGTCTCATATGGGATGTAAGCATCTTACCACAAGGGTTAAACACCCATCCTCAAAATTCATCTCTTCTCTGACTCAACTCTTATTGATTCGTGAGAGCTATTTACATAGCTCTATTTACATAAAAACAAGACGTTTATGTTTTTATTCATATCTTTTACTTATCACTTCCTTTTCTTTTTTTTGACAGGCAGAGTTAGTGAGAAAGAGAGACAGAGAGAAAGGTCTTCCTTTTCTGTTGGTTCACCCCCCAAGTGGCCACCACGGCTGGTGCATTGCAGCTGGTGTGTTGTACTGATCCAAAGCCAGAAGCCAAGTGCTTCCTCCTGGCCTCTCATGCGGGTGCAGGGCCCAAGCATCTGGGCCATCCTGCACTGCACTCCCGGGCCTCAGCAGAGAGCTGGACTGGAAGAGGGGCAACCAGGATAGAATCCGGCGCCCCGGGCCGGTGCCGTGGCTCAACAGGCTAATCCTCCGCCTTGCGGCGCCGGCATACCGGGTTCTAGTCCCGGTCGGGGCACCAGATTCTGTCCCGGTTGCCCCTCTTCCAGGCCAGCTCTCTGCTGTGGCCCGGGAGTGCAGTGGAGGATGGCCCAAGTGCTTGGGCCCTGCACCCCATGGGAGACCAGGAAAAAGCACCTAGCACCTGGCTCCTGCCATCGGATGAGCGCAGCGCGCCGACCGCGGCAGCCATTGGAGGGTGAACCAATGGCAAAGGAAGACCTTTCTCTCTGTCTCTCTCTCTCACTGTCCACTCTGCCTGTCAAAAAATAAATAAATAAAAATAAAAAAAAAAGAATTAAAAAAAAAAAAAAGAATCTGGTGCCCCGACCGGGTCTAGAACCCGGGAACTAGGCAGGCAGAGGACTAGCCTAGCAAGCTGTGGAGCCGGCCATATCGCTCCCTTTTCATCACTTATTTTAATTCATGACTTTTTTTTTTTTTTTGCTTCATTTATGCTTTCAAAATGTTTGTGGTTAGGCCAGAAAGAAGGTTGGGCCACTGCCTGCGACATCATCATCCCATATGGTTGCCAGTTTGAGTCCCGGCTGCTTCACTTCTGATACAGCTCCCTGCTAATGCACCTGGGAAGGTGGCAGAAAATGGCCCAAGTGCTTGGACCCCTGTCACCCATGTAGGAGACCCATAAGAAGCTCTTGGCTCCTGGCTTCAGCCTAGCCCAGCAGTGGCTGTTGAGGCCATTTGGGGAGTGAATCAGCAAATGGGAGATCACTGTTCTCTCTCTGGAACACAGTCTTTCAACTGAATAAATAGATTCTTAAAAAAATATACTTCTGGTTACAAAATCTATCCTCATCCTAGATTCAGAATAATTGGGAAGAGTAGAAGGGGATGATTTCCCCACCGCTATTACAAGAGGGGACATCAGAGCTGGCACCTGCATTAGCAACTCAGACACACGTAGGGCACCCACATCCCACACTGGAGTGTCTGGTTCTAGTCCCAGCTCCACTTCCGGTTCCAGCTTCCTTCTTCTTCCTTCTTCCTTCTTCCTTCTTCCTCTTCTTCTCCTTCTCCTTCTCCTTCTCCTTCTCCTTCTCCTTCTCCTTCTTCTCCTTCTTCTCCTTCTTCGACAGATAGAGTTAGACAGTGAGAAAGAGAGACAGAGAGAAAGGTCTTCCTTCCACTGGTTCACCCTCCCAAATGGCCGCCACGGCTGGAGCTGCACCGATCCAAAGCCAAGAGCAAGGTGCTTCTTCCTGGTCTCCCATGTGGGAACAGGTGCCCAAGCACTTGAGCCATCCTCCACTGCCCTCCCAGGCCACAGCAGAGAGCTGGACTGGAAAAGGAGCAACCAGGATTAGTACCCTGTGCCCATATGGGATGCCAGTGCCGCAGGCGGAGGATTAACCAAGCGAGCCACGGTGCCGGCCCTGGGTTCCAGCTTTCTTCTAACGCACACTCTGGGAGGCAGATTTGGTGGCTCAGACTTGAGTCCCTGCCACCCATACGGGAGACCTGGATTGAATGATGGGCTCCTGGCTTTAGCTTAGCCCAGCTCTGGCTGTCTGTTACAGGCATTTGGGGGGTGAACCAGAAGGTAGAGTCTGAATCTCCCTCTCTCTCTCTCTCTCTCTCTCTCTCTCTCCTCCCTCACTCTCATTCTGCCTTTCAAAAACATGAAAATAAAGACTTTTTAAAGGCAAAAGATTATAATGCGATGGTATTGTGATCAATTGTGATCAACCTGTAGATGGCCTATGAATAGATGCACCTATTTTTTTTAAGATTTCTTTTATTTATTTGAAAGACAGAGTTACAGAGAGAGGAACAGAGAGAGAGAGAGAGAGAGAGAGAGAGAGAGGTCTTCCATTCCACCGGTTCACTTCCCAAATGGCCACAACTGAGATGATCTGAAGCCAGGAGCCAGGAGCTTTCTGCAGGTCTCCCACGTGGGTGCAGGAGCCCAAGGACTTGGGCCATCTTCTACTGCTTTCTCAGGCCATAGCAGAGAGCTGGATCGGAAGAGGAGCAGCCGGGACTCGAACCGGCACCCATATGGGATGCCAGCACTGAAGGCTGTGGCTTTAACCTGCTGTGCCACAGCACTGGCCCCAGATGCACCTATTTCTAGCTGACCCTAGAAGGGAGACAGGAGGAGGCCAGCTCAGTGAACCAAAATGTAGTCCGAATCATTTTCTGTTATCTCTGATGACGTCGTTCCTAAAGTCAAGTTGGGTGGGGCAGGCGGAAGCTCTGCTCTCTCAACATCCTCAGTGAAAGTCATGCCCACAGCGAGCCAGGCTGGGATGCTCCTCCGTCTCCCCTCTCTGTTCTGCTGTTTGTTGGGTGCATTGCACACACCGCTCCCATCCTTCCTACCAACTAATGGTCTGATTCAGGTCCACCTGTGGTCTGATTGTAGTGAGCCACCATGCCTTTTCTATTCCTAAGGATATTTTAGTGTGTTTTGTGCTTCTGATATTACCATAAATGTGCTCCCTTTTCCTCATTTCCTAACAGACTCTTCTGATGTGTAAGATAGTTATCGATTTTGTACGTTTATTTTCATTTCAGATCATGTTCTGTTAGATTAGTTCAAGTAGTTTTCCTGTCAAGTGTCCTTAGGTTTTTCCTAGTAAACAAATTATCTGCCAATAACATAGGGTGGGTTTTTTTTTTTTAATTTTTTGCCTTTTCTTCAAATAACAAACCCTTTCCCATCTCCTTCATGTATCTGCTATATTGGTTTGAAGTTGCAGAGCGGTGTTAAATGATTTTGAAACAGAAAAGCCATCGTGTATTATCCATGATTTTACCTGGACCATTTCCAGCCTTAAGCATCCACTAGGGCTCTCACTAGTCGTTTCAGGAAGCTATTCCAAGTTGCGTTAAAGATTCTGTTCATTCCCTTATTCACTTGCTCAAAGATTTAACACTCAAAACCAGCAGCCTTGGAAGCCCCGAAGGAACTTTCTCTCCATGCCATGAGGGACCTGAAAAAGTTCACAGCAGATTAAAGTGAAAATCCCTGAGGCAGGAAACCCAATCAGCGCTTTTGGATATTACTTTTGAACACAGATTTGATAACCTATAGGATCCTTTTGAAGGTGGCACTGAATCTGACTTTCCTGTGGCTCTGCTAAATAGCACCTGAAGGGATTCAAAAAGAGGTTTTATAGGGACAGGGAAATTAAGCAAGGAGGCCTGATTCCTTCCAAGTCTCAGACAGCGCAATGCATTTGTGGAAGACAGACAAGGAAGGTGTCTTTCTTTGCATGTCCAGTTTGGTGCTCACCACAAGCAGATGTGTAATACATTTTGACAGATTTAGTTGTCTCTCTCTCTTACACACACACACACACACATTTGCTTCGTGTATGCAATATGGCATCCTGGGGCCAGTACTAAGCACACATCTCCCTATAGTAGGTGTTCAGGAAGCGGTATAAGTCAACTTTGTCATTGGAGCAAAACTACTTGAGGAAACTGACATTATAAAGAGAAATGGTTTGCTTAGCTCAGTTTGGGGGTTCAAGTCCAAGATGGGGCAGCCCCATTGGTTTGGCATCTTGTACACAGAGAGAGAGGATCGCATGGTGAGCCAGGAGGGAGAGTGGCTGGGCCTAACTCGACTTTATAAGCAACCTTCTTGCTGGAGACATCTTCTGTGAGCACAGTCTCAGCGACCTAAGGCCTAACCACAAAGCCCACTGCTGAAACATCGTAGTTAGATTATGTTTCTACTTAGTGTCATTCATTTCTGTGTTTGGGGTTTATGTTCTACATGAGTTCTGCAGCCAGCTCATGCCCAAATCATAGCAGAAACCCCCTTATGAGATGGGTAGGGGGTGCCTGTGTGGTCCAACTGCTCTTCCTTCCCTGCTCCGTCTGTCTCTGACCCCTTTGAAGATCTCCCCAAGACACGATTTAATTTGTAACACAGGCTTCCTTGAACTGGACGCCATCCTTCATTACTGTTGGTCTACTGATGGCGCAGAGTTCTCCACACTCTGCTGTAACTGTCCACTCAGCAGCACCCCCTGCAGCTTTGGTGACAAGAGCTTTTGCAGTGGACCCAGGCACTCAACACTCTGTGAGGTGCACGCTCCCTGGAATCTTCTTCTGAAGACCCACCCTCGCTGCCTGTCTCCTGCTTTTCATTTTCCTGGCAGTGGCAGGTGGCCTTAAAAGCTCGTCACATGCTGGTGATCCGTTGCTGTTTACCGGTGTCATGCCATGTTTTGCAGATCATGTCTTAACTCCTGGTGCTGGGTCAGCTCACTTAAGACAAATTAGCAACAGTGGATACACCAGCCCGTACTCATCCAAATGCACTCACATGGTAGGGCTGGAGTCCCAGGAAGGGCAATATTTAAATTTTGCCTTTTGGTTCCCTATCCTTCACTTGTGTAGACTCTCTCAAGTTGGGGGATAAAAGGAGAAGCTGGGAAATCAGATGAATTTGGGGTAAGCCTGGATATAGGAGTCAACATTCAGTCTCAAGTTAATAGAGCCAGGGGCTGTGATGTAAGCTAGAATTTAGATTGAAGGAGAAATCGAAGTTCCTAAGAACCTTTGACCAGAGTGCCCACAAGCATTCCTTTCAAGACAGCAGCGATACCAACACAGCAAGTGGAGAGTGGGGTGAGGCTGACTCTATGTCAAAAAGTCAATAGACAAATGAAAAATGATGCCCAAGTGGGAAGAACTTTCACACTTCCACCCTTCAGGGCCGCTCGTTTTTTTCAATCTTTGTAACATGTTTATCATTGTCTGGTTTCTTCTATTTAACATTGCTATAGGCCTAAGTATTTAAAATTCTATTCCAATTCTTATCCCGTACAGATAAGAATTCATAGCAGAGGCATAAATACAGCACATGAATGAGATAAGGATTTATTTCAAGGAGAGAGAGAGAGAATGTATATTCTTGCATGAAAGCGAGCAACCACACATGGAGAGACGCCCATCATGAATGAGCCAGAGACTCTCCTGTGGTGGTGATGGTGGGGGGTGGGGGGAGATGTCAAAGCCAAAAAGCAAAAGGGCGCCCCCATATATATCAGTTCCTTTTATGATTTAGCGAGTGGGATCCTAATCGAATATTAGTGTGCATGAGGCTTTCTGGGGTTTCATGGACCCTTCATGTGCTGCTCAACTTCCAAGGAACCAACATGGTCCTTCCTAGTCTCCAATGACACACAGGTGCATCATGGGAAATTGGGAGGCATTACAAGGCAAAGCTAGACAGAAATTATGCAAGAAAACTCTCCCAGCTTCATTGATTTCCACCTGACTCCCTACTTAACTCCCCCATCTCAACTCAACATGATCCTTAGCTCTGTGGTCTGCTTCCTTGACAGTAGGAAAGTACAACCTGCCATGCTCCAGTGAACAGGGGGTGCTCTCGGGAGCCCCAGAAACATGGTGGGCTCTCTCTTGCACTACTCCTTATAGTGCCCTTTTCCATTTCCATTTCCATTTGACATCTTGGTGAAAGATCCTCTGGTCCTTGGGGCCTTCCCTGGTGGAAAGAGTAAGTTGAACAATTCCCTTGACGTTGTAACTAATGAAGGGCAGCAGAGCCCTTGGCCATGACCATCGGGTGCTCCCAGCTGAGCTGAAGGCAGGACAGCGTGATCTCTGGCCACTCCGTGACCTGGAGAGCCGGAGGAGCACAGGGAGCGGGGGCAGTGGGAAGGTAGTTGGGGCAAATCAAGAATGAAGGAATGGGTGAGGGCCAAGCTCCCCTGAGGATCTGTGAGAATCCATCCTTTGAAATGCCCAAGGCAGCAGCAGCCTGGGTCAGCTCTTGCCTCCCCTTTGTGTACGTTTCTCTGACTTGCAGCCTGGATTCCCATTTCACAAGTGTCTTACAGGCTCCCTGCTCTGAATTCTTAACCCTGAGCAATGGCATTGGCTTGCACAGTGTCAGGGGTGAGAAGACACACAATGACTTCTTCTTTTATAACTCCAAAGTGTCGTGTCCTTGTGAGACTGCAGAGTCCAGAGACACCAAGCTTCATGTGGGTTTGTGTAGCAGCTGCAGACAACTCTAAGAGCTATCTCTGACCTAAGTCTTTCCCTGACTTTCTGATTGCTTTGTCCTTCTATGTCAGCTCTGACAAGTTTACAGTGTATACATTACCCCATCTTTCCCACACATATGAGCCTGTGTAAAGTAGCCACGTTGTGATTACTCTTCATTTGAACATCGATGTACATATTCTTGGGGAACAGGTTTTAAAATATGGAACAGTGCAAAGTATCACAAAGGAACACAGGAGCAGGCATTTGGGGGAGGGATGAAGATACTGCTTGGGACGGCTGCAACCCATCATGGAGTGTTCAAGTTCAAGTGGACACCCTCCTCTGCTTCCGATTCTACTCTCCTGCTAATACACCCTGGGAACAGCAGGTGTTGGTTCAAGGACTTGGAGCCCTGCCACCCACACAGAAGACCCAGACTGACTTCTGGGATCCTGATTCGGGCCTGGCCCAGCGCTGGCTGGGGCAGACATTTGAAGAATAATCCAGTAGATAGAAGATTTTTCTGTCTCTGTGTCTGTCTGTCTCATTCTGCCTTTTGAAAAAAGAGAAAGTAATTGATAGTCTGGTAGAGAAAGTAATTGGTAATCCGGTCTGTTTTTTCCAGTCCTTTAACTTCTATATACAGATATATATAAACTTTATTTTGTGTATGTACCATATAAATATGCAAATACATACTTATTGATTCTATAGTATATTTGACTCTAAAATGAAACATCAATTGGGAAGGAGCCTTAGGAGCAAAAAGCCAGAATAAGACACAACCACAAACACTGCATTAAATGAGCATTCTGAAGTCAGAATGTTCAACATCAGCGACAGAAATCAACTCTGGCCACTTTAAGCTGAAGAGTAATGTGTGCTCGTGAGCTGGGTAGCTCCAGCACTGATAAGACAGGCAGGCCAGGCTTGGGGAAGGCGTAGGAAGGGAGAAAAACTAGGGACCTTGCATAGGCTCGACCCCACCATACGACTGCCCAGGTGATAACCACTCTGCCATCCTGAACTTGGAGCTCCCACTCCGTGCTCCAACACTTTATATGGGGCCCAAAGAGTGTGACAGAAGCTCTGTAGTGGTCTCTTAAATTTTTTTAAGATGTATTTATTCAAAAGGCAGAATTGCAGAGAGAGAGAGAGAGAGAGAGAGAGAGAGAGAGAGAGAGATCTTCCATTGCTGGTTCACTTCCCAAATGGCCAAAAAGCCAGGGGCTGGGCCAGACCAAAGCCAGGAGCCCAGAACTCCATCCAAGTCTTCCACGTGGGTGGCAGGGGCCCAGGTACTTGGACCATCTTCTGCTGCTTTTCTAGGTGCATTAGCAGGGAGCTGGATTGGAAGTGGAGCAGCAGGAACCGGCACGCACTTGTACAGGATGCCAGGCTGCATGGAAGGCAGTGACGTAACTTGCTGTGTCACAATGCAGGCCCCCGTAACAGTTTTCTTTGCAACCCAAGCTCTAGACAGCAAGTCTGAAATGTTAACACCTGACTGGCCAAGCCTGGGGTCTCTTGCTGAAGGCCCATGGGAGACTCATGACAGCTTGGGGGGGGGGCTTCTAAGTTGAGGTGGGCAATACTGCCCAATGCGCATAAGAGGGCAGACATCCTGCGGATAAAGGAGGCTTTGGTACTTTGCATCTGAAAAGAATTTCCCCCAGAAAGGCAATTAGCGAAAGGATCACCCAGAGAACTTCATCCAACTCAGGGCTCCTGGCCAGGGCCCTGGAGGAGGCTCAGCAAGTCTGGTGTGAGACCTGCGAATTTGCATTTCAATCAGGGCTCAGCCCTCAGACCTTCTGTGGAGAACCACTCTGGAGCACAGATTTATTTTTAACGGAGCGTGGCATGTACCAGTGCGTACAATTATGTAGCACTTTCTCCTTCATGGGCTCCGAGTTTGAATTTCCACTGTGTTTGCACGTAGTGCAAAGAATGTTGGACATCATTTCCAGCCGTCAGCACGTCTTTAAACAGAAGCCCAGCATAACAGACAGCTTTTTTGCAATACCTACCCCTGGTGCTGATAGCTTTAACAGCATGTTGAATCACAGCCAATTCTGAAGTGCATCGAAGAATTCTGAGCTTGCCTGCTTCCTTTATGCTTAGAAATTGGAGCGTCTTTTGTTTGTGTGGTTGCATTGTGCTCAGCTTCCCGTTAAACAGTAATTTTTTTTCCTTGCAAAGGAGCCTGAAGCTTAGGACACATATGACCCCCCCAAGTGATGGATATTCGCAGTGAGAGCATTTGTCACGTAGCTTCTCCGAGTCTCAGCACGTCTGTGATCTTGTGAGAAAGTTTAGAAATGCCCACTGCATTTCTCCCATGAAACTGCCAATCTTCATTGTTCAAAGTCACGGTTTAGGGGCCAGCATTGTGACACAGCCGTTTCAATAGTCACCTGCCATGCCAGCATCCCATATAAGCGCTGATTCGAGTCCTGGCTACCTCAGTTGTGATCCAGCTCCCTGCTAAGGCACCTGGGAAAGCAGCAGAGGTTGGTCCAAAGTACTTGGGCCTCTCCTTCCCATGTAGGAGAATTGCATGGAGTTTGGGGCTCCTGGATTCAGCCTGGTCCAGCTCTGGAAGTGAACCCGCAAATGGAAAATCTCTGTCTCTGTCTGTCGACACTCTGCCTGTCAAAATAATAAACAAGGTGCCAACACCCGTCATCCTTTGTGGACGCTGGTTTGAGTCCTGGCTGTTCCAGTTCCGATCCAGCTCCCTGTTGATGTGCCTGGGAAAGCAACAGAAAATGGCCCAACTACTAGGGCTCCTGCACCCACTTAGGGGACCTGGAAGAAACTCTAGGCCCCTGGCTTGAGATGGGCCTAGCTCTGGCCATTGCAGCCATTTGGGAGAGTGAGCCAGCAGGTGGAAGACCTCTATCTCTCTCTCTCCCTCTCTGACTCTCTGTAACTCTGCCTTTCAAATAAATAAATAAATCTTTTAAAAGTAAATCAATAAAATGTTTTAAACAGTAGCTGTTTATTGCTATATTGCAGTGCAGTCTTTCTCTTGTTTTTAATTATGAACATTTTGGAAAATGGGGAAAGAACAGGGCCCTTACTGCGGACACTGAGTAGGCACAATGCAGCACTAACAGACACCACCAGCTTGTTGTAATCGTTTTTGACCTTTCTTACCTCTTAAAATCAAGTTGCGCGGGGCCGGCACTGTGGTGTAGTGGGTAAAGCAGCCGCCTGCTGTGCTGGCATCCCATATGGGTACCGGTTTGAGTCCCAGCTGCTTCACTTCTGATCCAGCTCTCTGCTATGGCCTGGAAAGCAATGGAAGATGGCCCAAGTCCTTGGGCCCCTGCACCCACAGGGGAGACCTGGAAGAAGCTCCTGGCTCCTGGCTTCAGATTGGCACAGTTCCAGCCATTACGGCCAGTTGGGGAGTGAACCAGAAAATGGAAGACCTCTCTCTCTCTCTTCTACTCTCTCTCTCTCTCTCTCTCTCTCTCTCTGCCTCTCCTTCTCTCTGTGTGTAACTCTGACTTTCAAATAAATAAACAAATCTTTAAAAAAAGAAATAAAATTGCACATTACTGATTTAGCAGATCTCCCTTTCTGGTGCTTTTTTTTTTTTTTTTTTTTTTTGGACAGGCAGAGTGGACAGTGAGAGAGAGAGAGACAGAGAGAAAGGTCTTCCTTTGCCTTTGGTTCACCCTCCAATGGCCGCCACGGCCGGCATGCTGTGGCCAGTGCACCGAGCTGATCTGGAGGCAGGAGCCAGGTGCTTCTCCTGGTCTCCCATGGGGTGCAGGGCCCAAGGACCTGAGCCATCCTCCACTGCACTCCCTGGCCACAGCAGAGAGCTGGCCTGGAAGAGGGGCAACTGGGACAGAATCTGGCGCCCCGACCGGGACTAGAACCCGGTGTGCCAGCACCGCAAGGCGGAGGATTAGCCTGTTGAGCCACGGCACCGGCCTCTGGTGCTCTCTCAGTCCTTTTCCCCTCTAGGCCTTTTCGGGGGAAATGGCTTTTCATGAGTTTGGGGGCTTTTCTTCTAGTCAGGTTTTGTAGCGACCCTTTTAAAGAAAATATCAAGAATCCAGATGTAAGTGAAAAGTCTACAATCTTTTTAGCCCCTTGTTGAAACCTTACACACAGATGCACAGACTCGCACAGGCACACACACACACACACACACACACACTCAGCATAGGGTGAGTTATATGTCCAATAAGTGTAGTAGGACCCAATACCTGACAAACTGGAGTTCGGCACGTTTCTCCTAGACAGAAAACTGAAACTACAAACCACAAAAGAATAAGATTCCTTGGACTGCATCAACATTTAAACCTCAAAAAGACTCACAGTTGGCCGGCGCCATGGCTCAACAGGTTAATCCTCCGCCTTGCATCGCCAGCACACCGGGTTCTAGTCCCGGTCGGGGCACCGGATTCTGTCCCGGTTGCCCCTCTTCCAGGCCAGCCCTCTGCTGTGGCCCAGGAGTGCAGTGGAGGATGGCCCAAGTGCTTGGGCCCTGCACCCCATGGGAGACCAGGAGAAGCACCTAGTACCTGGCTCCTGCCATCGGATGAGCGCAGTGCGCCGGCCGCAGCGCGCCGACCGCGGCAGCCATTGGAGGGTGAACCAACGGCAAAGGAAGACCTTTCTCTCTGTCTCTCTCACTGTCCACTCAAACAAAAAGACTCACAGTTGCAGCTGGATGGGAGGCAGACTTGATGTGTTTGAACGTGATTTGAGCCTGATCGCGTACAGAACACAGAAGTTGGAGCAGGTGTCATGGTGTAACTGATTAAGCATAGCCTGTGATGCTGGAAACCCATAGGAGTGCTGGTTTGAGTCCCAGCTATTTCGTTTCCAAGGAAGCTCCCTGCTAGTGTGCCTAGGAAAGAAAGAGAGGATGGCCCAAGTGCTTGGGCTCCTGCACACACGTGGGAGACCCAGATGGAGTTCCAGGCTCCTGGCTTCAGCCTGGCCCAGCCCTGGCCATCACAGCAATTTGGGGAGTGAACCAGTGAATGGAAGATCACTGTCCCTTTCTGTGTTTCCCTCGATCTCTCTCTTTGTAACTGTGGCTTTCAAGTAAATCAATAAATCTTTAAAAAGAAAATTGAAGTCAAGAATTGATACATTGTATATTTTCCAGAGAAGACTGTAAGCATTCTTGCTGCAAAAAATATGTAATGTATATGCTAAATGGCTCGATTTAGCCATTGTACAATGCATATCTGTATCAGAACATTATGGTAGGGGCCAGCACTGTGACGCAGCGGGTCAATGCCCTGGCCTGAGTCGCCGGCATCCCATTTGGGCACTGGTTCTAGTCCCGGCTTCTCCTCTTCCGATCCAACTCTCTGCTATGGCCTGGGAAAGCAGTAGAAGATGGCCCAAGTCCTTGGGCCCCTGCACCCATGTGGGAGACCCGAAAGAAGCCCCTGGCTCCTGGCTTCGGATCGGCACAGTTCTGGCCATTGCCGTCATCTGGGGAGTGAACCAGCAGCTGGAGGATCTCTCTCTCTCTGTCTCTACCTCTCTCTGTAACTCTTTCAAATAAATAAATCTTTTTTAAAAAAAGAACATTATTGTAGCCACAATAAGTATTACAATTTTTACTTGCCAATTAAAAAATTAAATAGGCACCAGCATTGTGACATAGCAGGTTAAGCCTCCTCCTGCAATGCTGGCATCCCATGTGTGCACTGGTTCAAGACCTGGCTGCTCCACTTCTGATCCAGCTCCCTGCTAATGCACCTGGGAAAGCAGCAAAAGATGGCCCAAGTCCTTGGGTTCCTGCATCCATGAGGGAGGTCAGGATGAGGCTCCTGGCTCCTGGCTATGGCCTAGGCCAACCTTGACTGTTGTGGCCATTTGGGGAGTGAACCAGCGTATGGAAGATTCAATTAAATTAAGTCAATTTAATTTTTTAAAATGTATACAGTGACCCACTGTTCAGTGATAAAATGGATTGAATGCACCCATGCCCTAACGCGGGTGGGTCTTAGAGCCATTCTGTCTGGCTGCTGGGATATTGCCCTTGTGCAGAGCCACGTGTGGGCCCACATCTTGTGTGGGCCCCAGGCTCACAATCACCAGGTCTGAGCAGATCCTCAAAGGATCAGCATCAGCCCAGAGCTCTCCTGAATGCCCTGCACTGCTGGTGCCCTTCATGTTTGCCCTCCACAGTTTCTTTACTGCCAGGTCGAGACACATTTATTGGTTGTCCTGAATCAGGTGCAGTTAATTTTATTCCTCAGTTAATGACCCCATATCATCTCAGATCCACAGACAGAGCTTCTCTTAATTATTTTAGTGTTTCCTTATTTCTTACTCCTGTTTCATCTCCATCGCTACAAACATCACCCAAAGAGTCTTAACGTGCATCTTTTGGTGCAGAGTTTGCTTTTTCCTTTGGAGTACAGGTATTTCTTAAAATCTGTTTGAACTGCAGAGAGACAGAGAGCTCCCATCCAGTGATTCACTCTCTCAGTTCTCATAACAACTAGGACCAGGCCAGGCCAGACCCGGAGCCAGGAAGTCAGTCCTGGCGTCCCATGTGGGTGGCAGGGTTCCATGTGCTTGAGCCGTCACCTGTGTGCCTCCCAGAGGACGTATGAGCAGGAAGCCAGAACTGGATGTGGAGCCTGGACTCAAACCCAGGTGCTCTGATATGGGATGTGGCATCCCAGGAGCCATCTTGAGCACTGTGCCGGAAGTCCCCCCTGGAGGCATGTATTTTTATGTATTTTTATGCATTTGCCTTTCATTCATTTGTCAGGTGCATGCTGAGTCCCTCCTATGTGCCTAGCACGATTCTAGTCTCAGTAATAAACAAAATTGGCAAAATGCATGTCATTCTCTTCTTTCCTTTGTTCACTAATCTATGCTTTTAAAGATCGGCCATCCTGTTAGGAATGCGTCTACCTCATCACCTCTACTTGTCTAGCAAAACTGGGTCTCTCAGAGCTAACTAACCACTGTTAAACTACTTCCATATGGATCCTTCTAGAATCTTTTCCATGCAGGAATCTCAGAAAGCAGTACTATTTTGTTGAGTGTTTTTTTTTTCTTTTACCATAAATCACACCATGCTCATGCAGCATTCTTGAACTTTCATGAACAATATATCAGGATTTTAAGCAGTCATAGCTTTTACACTGTAGAGTCCACGGTAAGGATGGTTCCCTTAGCCAGATTCCTTGTGACAGATGCTTGGTTCTAGTTCCTGGCAATGCTCCAAGGGCCATACCTGCTCTTGCCTCCATGGGTACAGGTGTGAGGGTTTCTCAGGGGGCAGTTAGGGAAACAGGGTTGCCAATGGCAGGCCATGCCTAATTTCAGCTTTGATAGACATTGCCAGATCACCTTGCAAAGTTACTACAGCAATACACCATACAGGGAAGCTTTTCCTACCACTTTCCATTCAATCTCCAATACCACCAAATGTTCGATTTTTCTGCCAACTTGATAGATCAAAAATAGCATCTGATAGTTGTAACTTGATTTTAAAATTACTAACAAGGTTAAACAACCTTCATGTGTGGTATTCATTGGCCTCTGGTATTTCCCTGTCAATCAGTTATTCAGTTTAATCTTGAGTTCTCCACCTTCATGTGCGTATTTGAGTTTTTACTCTTTGGATGCAAAGCCTTTTTTATTATGAATGTTGGTCTGTAGATTGTATTCCAGTTTTTTATGGCTTTCATCATGCAAGTGTTTTAAATTTTCATGTAGTCAAAGCTATTTCTCTTTTCCTCCTGGCTATTGCTTTTGTCTTAAGGTGTTTAATTCAACAGTCTGAGTACATTCTATGTCATTTGCATCTAACAGTTTTATAGTTTTTTATGTGTATGTAGTCTAGCTGGGATTTCTTTTTATAAGCTTTGTTAGATGAGTATGTAACTTTTTTACATCCCCAATAAATAGGCAGTTGTCTCAACTCTATGGAATGTTCCACCCCAAACCCAAGTGATTTGAGATGCCACCTCACCCCAAATTCCCAGGTACACCTAGGGGTACATGTGGACCCGTGGCCCATTCCACTGATCTACGCTCTATTCTACATGTGGACACTATCACATAAGTGTACGTGTGTCTTGCTATGTGCTAACAACAAGCCTCAATTTCAATCCTGACTCTTCATACCTATTTTCTCTGCCAAGTGCATTTTAGGACCAATTAAATCCCATCCCTTGGACACCTTGTTAAGATTTTTATTCCATTGCCGATCAATTTCATAATGGGTATGCACTGGGCTCCACAGCCATGGATTCCATAGCATCGATTTAGCCGACTGAAGATGGAAAATATTTGGAGGGAAAATATTCTAGAAAGTTAGAAAATCTTGAGTTTGTTGCATCCCAGTCGCTACAATGCATGCATGCAGATGAAGGATGCACAAGCACCCCCTGCTGCAGCCTTCCCATCTTGCGGATCCCTGCTGTCTCTCCACCACGTGTTGTTTGAGCCTTGTTCACCTTGGATCTTGGCCTGTGAATGACTTCATCTGCACTGAACATGTACCGACTTCTTTTTCCACGCCATTATTCCCTAAACAATACAGAAGAACAAGTGTTACGTGGCATGCTCATTGTTTTAGATAGCCTAAGTGAGCTAGAGATGCTTTAAAGTATACAAGAGGGAGTATGTAGGGCATATGCAAATAGGACACCACTTTACATAAGGGACCTGTGCTTCCGTCAATGTTCGCATCCGTGGAGAGCCCGGGAACCAATTCCCTGCAGACACTGAGGTACCGAGGGAAGACAGTATTTGAATATCAAGGCTTTTCAACCATGAATACACTGCGCCCTCTCCCTTTGCGACAGATTTTATGATCTCCAGAATGCTTTTATAGACTCTTGTTAGATTTATTCCTGGTACCTTGTGTGTTTTTCTATAACAAATGGCGCCTGCTTTTCGAATACGTTCACTGCCACTTACAGTAGGAATGATCTGCTCACCTTGAAGCTGCTGCTTACGCACTGAGTTTCTCTGAACGCCCATAAGCTTTGGCAACCTGCTGCCAGGTGTTCTGTGAGGCTCCCGAATCCACCTTCTCTCCTGGTTTCTTCTTTAGCTCTGCTGTTTGTTGACAAGTAACAGCCTCACCATGGGGTCTCTGTGCTTCATCTCTGTGTTTCTGGGGGGCTTTCCTAGTTGGTGTTCTGTAACCCTAATTAGATGTTCAGCTCCGCCAATGTCACTTGTTACCTCTAATGCCTAGTTTTTCTTTCTATGATGCTTTTGTATCCTTGAATTTTTTCTTCTCTTGGTGAATTCTATTTTTTGATCAACTTAAAAATATTTTTATGGGTCTTCAACTAGCTTAGCTCTTATTTTATAAGTTGTATTTGAGTGTTTCTCTCTCTCTCTCTCTCTCTCTCTCTCTCTCTCTCTTTGTGTGTGTTTCCATTTCTTTGAGAACACCAAACAAATGTTTTTAAATCTTTTTTCTTTAATGAATGCTTTTTGTTGACATTCTTTTCTTCATTTGTAAAGAATATCTTCTTTTATGATGCACAGATTTTAGTTTGTTTTAGGCTTCTTAAAAATTTATTTATTTGAAAGGCATAGTTACAGAGGGAGAAAGGGAGAGATAGAGAGGTCTTCCATCGGCTTGTTCACTCCCCAAATTGCCCCAACAGCTGATGCTGGGCCAGTCTGAAGCCAGGAACTAGGGGCTTCTTCCAGGTCTCCCAAGTGGGTGCAGGGGCTCAAGGACTTGGCTGTCTTCTGCTGCTTTCCTTGGTGTATTAGCAGGAAGCTGGATCAGAAGTAGAGCAGCCAGGACTCAAATAGGCATCCATATGGGATGCCCATGTTGCAGATGGTGGTTTTACCCACTATGCCACGAGACTGGCCCTGATGCACGGATTTTTCTTTGTGATATTCTGGAACTTCTTGGTTTTCCTCTTTGGTCTTCTGAGTGGCGGGAGAATCTCAAACTTTATTCTTAAACTGAAGGAGCCATCAGTTTAAAATATGGCTGCTGGCATCAAATTTGGCTAGCAAGTACCAATTTGATGTAGTTCTCTACTGTTCCATTTTATTTATTTATTTTCATTTTATTTGAAAGGTGAAGAGAAGGGAGAGGAGATGGAGAGAAACAGAGAGAGAGAGAGAGAGAGAGAGAGAGAGAGTTTACATCTGCTGGTTCATTGCCCAAATGCCCAAAATAGCCAGACTTGGGCCCGACTGAAGCCAGGAGCCTGAACCTCATTCTGGTCTGCAGGGACCCAAGAACTTCAGTAGGCACCCCTGCCTCCCAGAGTAATCATTAGCAGGAAGCTGGATCAGAAGCAGAGGAGCCAGGATTTGATACGGGACGTGGGCTTCCCACGTGGTGTTCCAACCGCTGTACCAACCACCTGTCATCCCTGTATGGTTCAGTTTTGGCGAATCAAACACAATCTGAAGTCCTTTCTTGACTACAACAATGTAGCAGGGAAATAGGGTTCTTCAAGTACCATTCTCCCAGGGTACTTATCCTTACCAACATTCTGGAAACCAGTCTCACTTCTGTAATGTTAATTTTGTGTCAACTTGTGCCCAGATAATTGGCCTAATATTACTCTGAGTGTTCTTTGTGAGGATTTTTTTGAGGCAAGATGAACATTTTAGTTGGTGGGATGAGCAAAGCAGATTAACCAGGGGGTAAAGGGTGGGGTGGAACTGTAGTGTAATAGGCTAAGTCCCTACCTGTGGCACCACCATCCCATATCCATGTCCCGGCTGCTTCTCTTCCAATCCAGCTTTCTGCTATGGCCTGGGAAAGCAGTGCAGGATGGCCCAAGTAGTTTATCCCCCGCACCCGTATGGGAGACCTGGAAGAAGCTCTTGGCTCCTGGCTTCGGATGGGGCCAGCTCCAGTTCTGTGGCCATTTAGGGGAGTGAACCAGCGGATGGAAGACCTCTCTCTGTCTCTCCCTCTGTCTGTATCTCTGCCTCAAATACATAAATAAAATATTTAAAACAGGAAATTACCCTTCATAATGTGGATGGATCCACATCCAATCACTGGAGGTCTTGAATAGAACACAAAAAGTGGCCATCCCCTGAGTAAGAGAGAATTCCTCTGTCTGACTGCATCCCCACTTTTTCCTACCTTCACAGTCTATGTGGAGCATGGACTCTGCCTCGGGCTGGAGCCTACTGCCCTGTGGACTGGAGCGACACCATCAGCTGTCTCTCTTGGGTCTCTAGCTTCCTACTATGCCATTCGGATCATGGGACATGTTAGCCTCCTTAATCCCATGAAAAAAAATCCTTGGCTTTAACATGCCCTATTGGTTCTATTTCTCTGGAGACTACTACAGTACCCCCAAAAAGGCAGAGTTTGGTGCTTGAACTACTCAACAGACAACTGAAAGCTCTCCTCACGGAAGATCAGTGTCATCATATCCAGGACCATGGACAGGGCCTTCTGAGCCAGCATCTCCCGGGGCTCTGCCGATCTCTGCGAGTGTGTGTGTGTGTGTGTGTGTGTGTGCGTGCACGTGTGTTTGTGTGTGTGTGTGTGATGAGAGTCAGAATTGCAAAAACTGCACCACTTGAAGGATTTCAGCTTCATAGTCCTTGCCATCAATGGATATTCAGTGAGAAGGGTATTTAACCTTGATGTACTCTAAATGCCCCACTCAGTTGGGTGTTGGACATCCAGCCCTCTTCCTGTGTTCTATTGTTCTTCATAGAGATCCCGGCGTACAGGGGGGTCAGTCTCTATCCAGCAGGAAATCTGGAGCAAGCACCTATATTCTGAGTCTCTGGGTGGGGTCTGAGTATGTCCATTTCTAATCATTTCCCCCAGTGATGTCCACGAACCCCTGAGTTAGGGCTCAGGACCAAGAGGAAGGGGCCAGCAGCCAAAGATCATAAAGCAACAATCCAGAAGCCTCACATGCAAATGCAACAGAAAGCAAGTAAGTGAAAGAGAGAGCGGAAGCTTGTTTGCACTGGACACCAGCTCCAGGAGAAGTGAGGGCCTGGGTTATTTAAACACAGACAGCCAGCCCACACATAAGCAAAGCACGGGGGTGAAGGAAACCTCCCAGACCTTCTCCTTGGTCTTGTCTTTTTCACAGGCAGAGACTTTGCTAGGTGGGATAAGAGCAAAGGGCTCTGTCAGGACAGGTGTCCAGTAGAAAGTGTTGAGCTTAGCATGTGTCATCAGGAGGCAGAAGCCATGTGGAATGGACCAGATAAGACTCACTGCAGAACTCATATTGATGAAGATGCTGTCTCCAGTTGATAACACGTCAGGTTTCCAAAAAATATATATAGATCCGTCAGTCAAGGCAGTCTTTGGTGGAAGGTACTGTTTCTTCCCTGTTTTGGACATATTTTTTGGTGACAAGTTCCTTTCTTAGTTATTTCTTGGGTTGGCTACGTTTCCATCCTTCTCTCTTCCTGTTCTTTAAACCAAGTACTGTGGCCGTTTTGCTCACTGCAGCCCGTTTAATATCGATCCCTTCCCATCATCGAACAAACTTTAATTAACTATTATGCTATATTCCCTGAGCACTTTAGAGTCTGATTCATCAAAGTGATAGCAGGAAGCTATTCTGAGAATTTGTTCCAATGGAAATGACTAAATAATTTCCCCACTTGTTATGTAGCTGCATGTGGATATTCTAGTGCTTGCTACTAAATTAAAGAAACAGCCCTGGGGGCCAGCGCTGAGGCACAGCAGGTAAAGCCACCACCTGCAGTGCTGGCATCCCATATGGATGCCAGTTAGAATCCCAGCTGCCCCACTTCTCATCCAGTTCTCTGCTATGGCCTGGGAAAACAGTAGAAGATGGCCCATGTCCTTGGATCCTGCACCCATGTGGGAGACCCGGAAGAAGCTTCTGGCTCCTGGCTTCAGATCAGCACAGCTCCAACCACTGCGGCCATCTGGGGAGTGAACCAGTGGATGGAAGACCTCTCTCTCTCTCTCTTTGCCTCTGCCTCTGCCTCTCTGTAACTCTGCCAGGAAGGAAGGCAGGCAGGAAGGCAGGAAAGCAGTTTCCAGAGGGAGATCAGCAGAAACTTAGAACCATGGTTTTTGTCTAAGCTAAAACATTTTTGAGTCATTGTAAAAGAGGCAGGTAAAATTGAATCAGAAGAAATGAGACCTTGCTTGGTGACAGTAGTTACATAGAGAGGGAAAACAGATCATAAAAGAAATCCCAAAGAATGAAGCTTGAGAAATATAGCATTTTTACCTGCATTGGTCTGTTTCCTGTTACTGTAATAAAATACCTGAGGCTGGAGGCTTTATAAGGAAAAGAGGATTTATTGAGCTCACAGTGTTGGAGGCTGAAAGTCCAAACAGCTTGGCAGCAGCTGTGGTAAGGCCCTAACTGATAGATGGCATCATGGTGGAAGCATGAGAGAGAGAGAGAGAGAGAGAGAGAGGGAGGGAGGGAGAGAGAGAGAAGCACCATGGCAAGACAGGAAACCAGAGGGGGAGGCAGGTGAGGCCAGTAACCACCTTCACCAAGTTCAACCTCCTAAAGTCTCACCTCTTCCCGGTATCTCCACACTGAAGACCAAAGTCCCAACACATAAACCCTTGGGACAGATACTCAAACCACATCCAAACTACAGCACGTACACACACACACACACACACACACACACACAGAGGAAAAATCAGCTTCCTCTCCCTGTAACCCTCCCTACAAAGAAAGAAAGATACATCACAATGTGCCCCTTGCACAAAAGTGGCATAGGTCTCCCAAGGTCAAGCTCTACCTCTGTCAAGGTCATGAATGCCCAGTGCATCCCACTGACCCACAGTAGCCACCATGACACATTCCTGGGTAACATGCATGCCCACTTCTCCACTCCACTTCCTCTCCCTTAGATGCCAGTATCAAGCACACATATGAAACCACTCACGCCATGTGTGTGCAGCCTCCAGCCACTGTATGGGAAGCAAGGGGAGACAGGAGGAAGACATGGACATTTATGGAGGGTCTGCTGGTGCCACGCATTGTGTTGGCATTTACATACCCTGTGTCACAGTGGCACACAAACCTCAGAAGTATAACATAGCTCTAATGTAGTAGCTTCTTTTAGCCCCATTTTATAGACAAGGAAACTGAGGCTTCTTAGCTTAGCTCTCTGTCCTAAATAAAAACAACACAGGGAGCTGGCGCTGTGGTGCAGTGGGTTAATGCCCTGGTCTGAAACACCAGCATCCCATATGGGCACCAGTTCGAGACTCGGCTGCTCCACTTCCTTTCCAGCTCTCTGCTATGGCCTGGGATAGCAGTAGAAGGTGGCCCAAGTCCTTGGGCCCCTGAACCCACGTGGGAGACCCGGAAGAAGCTCCTGGCTCCTGGCTTCCTATGGGTGCAGCTCTGGCTGTTGCAGTCAATTGGGGAGTGAACCAGCGGATGGAAGACCTCTCTCTGCCTCTCCTCTCTCTGTGTAACTCTGACTTTCAAATAAATAAATAAATAAATAAATAAATCTTTTTAAAAAACACACACAGTAATGGCATTTTTTATTCTGTATCAGTGCCAATTCAGTTCATCTTCACAACAACCTTCTATTATCATCATTATGATTGATTTTGTGCAACTGAGAAGCACAGAGCATAAGTAACTCACCCTGTATCACAGAGATGGTCAGAGGAGAGCCAAGACTTGCATCCGGGACTTCCAGCTCAAGAACCGCACTCTTAACCACTTAACAATACCCCAGTGCTTCGTGCTTTTAAACCATATTACTGACTTGAATGAATATGCACAAGATAATAATGGGAGGAACCAGAAATGCTTCCCAGGTTTGCCTTTCTACCACATCACATGACCAAGAGCCAGCAAAAGTGGACGTCCAGGAAGCCCTGGTCACTCCAAGAAGTGGACCTCATACAGACAAGTGACACGGTTTGGGTCTCTCCATCCCCAGACCTGTCCTCAGGTTTTAGTTCACAGTGATGGTCACTCTCTTGGGTGTTGCCCGAATCTTCTAATTAACGAGCAGCCAACGACTCAGGAGTCTGTGGATGGGGAGACACTGAATTAGCTTGATATTCTGAGAATGAGATCGATCCTGGCCTATCGAGAGGAGCCTCGTCAGGAGTCGGCTTGAGCTGTTCTTTCCTTTCCTCTCCCAAGTTTTTCCGGCGCTCAACCTGCCATCACTTCTCACGGGCAAGAAAACCATCAGAGAGAGGAAGACAGGCTGTGTATGAGACAGAGATTGTGTTTGGCTGCATGTAGAGGGGATTATTGCCACTGGCACAACAAACTGGATCTGTGTTCTCACCTAATGAGAGGAGGTAACATTCGCTGTTGTCTGCACGGTTCAACATCAGCAGGGCTGGAGTCTCTGCACATGTCTTGGTCTTTCCCTCATTGTCTCAGGAAGGTTGCTGCAGCTCCAGCCATCAGGGATAGGCAGGAAGAAAAGAAGGTAGTAAGGACAAAAACTTCCCACTCACCAGTGAACTCCTATTCAAAAGCTTTCCCTAAAGCTCACAGAATGACTTTGCGTTTGTCTGTAATAGAAGCTAGGCATGTCACCACCCCCCCAGGAGGTAAGATGAAGCGGAAATTGAACAAGTACGGCTCACTCATGGCCCTGTTGACTAAGGATCAGCTGTTATCAACTCCAGCAGCCCAGTTCTGCCAAGTCTCCTTTACTCATGAGACACTGGGCTGCTTCCTGCTCCCTGATTCTAGCTGCCTTGGCTCAACATTCTAGGACTAGGGGAGCCCAGTACAGTTTAAACTGTGAGCGACCAAAGTGAGGACTATCCATATTTTTAATATAATTCTGTACATTTTTTTTAATTTAATTTCATTTGGAAGGCATAGAAACAGAGAGTGCTGTTTGATCTGCTGATTCACTCCTCAAATGCCTACAACAGCCTATTTTCGGCCAGGCCAAAGCCAGGAGCCCAGAATTCCCTTTGGGTCTCCCATGTGGGTGACAACAACTCCAGTTCCTGAGTCACCCGCTGCCTCCTAAGATGGGCATTAGCAGAGAGCTGGATCAGAAGTGGAGGAGCTGGGGACTCAAACCAGCACCCCCAAGCATCCCAGGAAGTGACCCAAACTGCTGTGCCAAACAGTCACTCATAAAACAGTCTTATAGATGGAGAAAGAACTGATGTTGCAAAGTATTTAACTCATAGTGGGTGCATTGGTGCCCTTGGCCACCGTTTTCTGTATCTGTGAATCAGGATGTGTGTGCTGATGGCTCTGCAAGCAGCCCCAACGCTAACAGGTCTTCAGAGCCATAGGAGATAAATATTTAAAGGGGAAGCAGCGTTGTGGTACAGTGCGTTAAGCTTCCTCTTGCAACACCCTCATCCCATTTTGTAGCGCCCGTTCAAGTCCTGGCTGCTCCACTTCTGATCCAGCTTCCTGCTGATATGCCTGGGGAGGTAAAGATAATTGGTCCAAGTACTTGTGCTGCTCCTCTTCCGATTCAGCTCTCTGCTATGGCCTGGGAAAGACCCTGTAGGGCCTCTGCCCCTGCAAGGGAGACCCAGAAGAAACTCCTGGCTCCTGGCTTCAGATCAGCTCAGCTCTGGCCATTGTGGCCCTCTGGGGAGTGAACCAGCAGGTGGAAGACCTTTCTCTCTGTCTCTCCTTCTGGCTGTCTGTAACTCTACCTTTCAAATAAATAAATAAAATCTTAAAAAAAAAAACAATAAAGAGAGGGATGGGGGCCAGGGTTGTGACACAGTAGGTAAAACTGCCGCTTAAGACATTGATGTCCTATATAGGCACTAGTTCATGACCGAGCTGCTCCTCTTCCACTCCAGCTCCCTGCTAATGGCCTGGGGACGCAGTGAAAGATGGGCCCCTGTCACCCACTCGGGAGACATAAATGAAGCTCCTGGCTCCTGATTCCTGGCTTTGACCTGGCCCACCCCTGACCACTGTGGCATCTCTACTTTTCTTTGTGAGTTAATGCCTAGCACAGAATAGAAGTAATGAACCTTTCACCACCCTAGGATTCTGAATGCCTAGAATCTCCCTTCACTGGTTTTGCAAGAAATATGGCTAAGAGAGAGTACTTAGGATAAAAGCAATGTTACAGTCTAATGTAATTATGTTACCATTGAAATGGAATTACAAGGAGGTATAACTCCAAAGTTAGGCAGTGTTGTAGCGGTGCAGGGAAAGACCAGCAGGCTCTTTGGGATAATTATTTACAGAAATACTAATAGTTATAGGGTTCAATGCCAGGGAAGCTCCAAGAGGCTCTATTATTTATTTTTACCTCGCTAAGTGTAGTAGCCCATTATCAAAGCACTCTCTAGCAAGCACAGCTTGCAGGCATCCGTGCAAACTGCAAATGGAAACAGAGAGGTTAATGTACCAGTGCATGTCTCTGGCCGGGTTCCAGGCTGCCCCGACATTTTCTTAATTTAGAATTTTGGCTGCAAACTTGGACATCTTGCTCTTGTGCCACCAACCAGGCCATCAGCATCCCAATCAGCAAAGCCACGGGGGTATGCTCCCCACCGCTCTGACTCATTCCTTGAGTTTAATCAAGCTAGTGTTGAGTCCCCGTGAGGATGGATTATGACAACCATCAGCAGCAAGGGGGAACCTGGAGGGGATGTCCAGTGGACTGGAGCTAGGACGTGTGATGGGGGAGAACCCCTACTCCCACACAGCCCCCCTGCAGTCCCAGAAAGACATCCTGGCATTTCTTGTCTCAGTCATCTGTGTTCCCATGCACCAGCTGCAGGTGAATCCTGTCTATCAAATAGTCTACTCGGGGAGCAGGTGCGTAACCTACTGGTTAAGACACCTGTATCTCATATCCGAGTGCCTGGGTTCATTCAGTGGCCAGCTCCAGCTTCCTGCCATTGTAGTCTCTGGGAGGCAACAGGTGATGGCTTGGGTACATGGGTCCCTTCTATTCGTGTAGGAAACCCGAACTGAGTTTTTAGTTTGTGGTTCCAGCCTCAGCTCTGCATTGACTTTTGTGGGCTTCCTGGGGGAGAGGGGAGAGTCACTACCTAGGGGCTCACTCTCTCTGTCTCAAATACTTATATTTTTAAAAATTTGCCCAAAGCTAGGTGTTGTCATGACAGAGGCAGGTGTGTTGGTTCAGAGGCAGGTGCGTGGGTTGAACTATGCCGCCATACGCAGACACCCGAGTTCCTGCTTCTCCCTCCTATCAGGCAGGACCCCAACAGGGCATTCGACCAAGGGGGCCTGGGAAATGTGTCAGTGTTGATGGAACTGGGCCTCAGGGCTTCCATCTGACCTCTATCGGTGGGAACTGAGGGGTCACCCAGGCCCCTTCCTGCCATGAGAACACAGCAGCAAAAATTGCAGGGGCTCTCTGAGTCCTAGAGGGGCATGGGAGGCAGACCAGGGATTTCCCCCAGTAGGCAAGAGGGAGAATCCTTGTTCCACGCCTATAGGGTGTGACTGCCAACATTGCCCTTGACCCTGACTGAGGTCCCTGCAGGCTTCCCATACAGCTCCTGTCTGTTTCTCCCATCACTTACAAAGACTTTCTGTTTTGTTCCCACAACGAGAGGATGCTCATTCAGACAATGAAGATCTCTAGGCTATCATTTCATGACAAATGTTTCTACTTTAAAAAAAAATTATTTTCATTTTATTAGAGAAAGAGAGCGCACTTCCATCCTCTGGTTCATTCCCCCAAATGCCTGCAACAGCAAAGACTGGGGGACCAGGCCAAAGCCAGGTGCCTAGATCTTAATCTAGGTGTCCCACATGGGTGGCAGGGACTCTGGTATTTAAACTCCCACCTGCTACCTCCTAGAGTGCACATCTGCAGGAGGCTGGAATCAGGAGCAGCAGAGCCAGGACTCAGCTCAAGCACTCGGATACAGCATGCAGGTATCCCAAACAGCTGCTCTACCCCTGGGACAAACGACTGCCTCTGATTTTTTTTTAACCTTTAAAATGTCATTCTTTCTAAGAGAGAGAAGATGACAGCAATAAATAACACACACGAAAACACACACACACACACACCGCAGTAAACTATGTAGAAAGGGTATGATTTTACCCCCAAAATGCTCTCCGATACAAGGGTACTTCAGAAAGTTCGTGAAGGGGAAGCATTTGGGGCCACGGTGGGTACTTAGAATGCCTCCCCCCAGAGTCGGAGACGGCGAGTTCTAGTCCCAGATCCACTTATTTTTTTAAAGATTTCTTTATTGTACTTGAAAGTCAGAGTTACCAGAGAGAAGGAGAAGCAGAGAGAGAGACAGAGAGAAGGAGAGAGGTCTTCCATCCTCTGGTTCACTCCCCAGTTGGCCACAATGGCTGGAGCTGCACTGATCCAAAGTCAGGAGTCAGGAGCTTCTTCTGGGTCTCCCACGTGGGTGCAGGGTCCCAAGGACTTGGGCCATCATCTACTGCTTTCCCAGGCCATAGCAGAGAGCTGGGTTGGAAGTGGAGCAGCTGGGACTTGAACCAGCGCCCATATGGGATGCTGGCACTGCAGGTGGTGGCTTTACCCACTACGCCACAGCGCCGGGCCCCCAGATCCACTTCTGATCCCAGCCTGCTGACCATGTGCACCCTGGAGGCAGCAGGTGATGGTGCAGTGGGAGACCTGGATTGATTGAGTTCCTGGCTTCTGGCTTTGGCCTGGCCCAACTCCGATCTTTTGTGGAATGAATCAACAGATGCAAGATCCGTTTGTCTCTGATTATCTGTGGCTCAAACAGAGAAAAATAGATGACTAAAAGTTTCAAAATTGTAAAATCCATGTTTCATTTAAAAAAAAAAAAACATTTAAGGGACCAGCACTGTGGCATAGCAGATAAAGCCTCCACTTGCTGTGCTGCATCCCATATGGGCGCTGGTTCGAGTCCCGGCTGCTCCACTTCTGATCCAGCTCTCTGCTATGGCCTGGGAAAGCAGTAGAAGATGGCCCAAGCCCTTCGGCCCCTGCATCCATGTGGGAGACCCAGTGGAAGCTCCTGGCTCCTGGCTTCAGACCAGCACAGCTCTGGCCATTGCAACTATCTGGGGAGTGAACCAACAGATAGACGACCTTTCTCTCTCTGCCTCTGCCACTCTGTAACTCTGCCTTTCAAATAAATAAATATATTAAAAAAGCATTTAAGACCATGAAAAGTTTGTTTTGGTGGGAAGACATGAAATCCATGCATACCCATTTCCACGATACACATTTTTTTTGACAGGCAGAGTTAGACAGAGAGAGACAGAGAGAAAGCTCTTCTGTTGGTTCACCCCCCCAGTAGCCGTTACACCTGGTGTGCTATGCCGATCCGAAGCCAGGAGCCAGGTGCTTCCTCCTGGTCTCCCATGTGGGTGCAGGGCCCAAGCACTTGGGCCATCCTGCACTGCACTCCCTGGCCACAGCAGAGAGCTGGAAGAGGGGCAGTCGGGACAGAAACCAGCGCCCCGACCGGGACTAGAACCCCAGGTGCCGGCACCGCAGGAGGAGGATTAGCCTAGTGAGCCGCGGCGCCGGCCCCATGATACCCATTTTCTATGAATGTGTTGAAGCCTCCTTGCATTTAATGGGAAAACAATGCCAGTGAAAGCTACTGTTTATTGAGTGTGTTCTCAATAACATTTTACAAGTGCTGATTCATCTTAATCTCACAACAGTCCTATTACTCAGCATTCTTATCCCCATTTTCCATGCAAGGAAACTGAGGCCCAGCTCAGAAGACCCAGCCATCCATCCCAGGTCATCCTGACTCAAATGTGTGCAGCAGCAGTGTGTGTAAAGCCTTCTGCTCAGACTCAGCTCAGCAGGATGTTAACAGTTTATTCTCATTGAGACGCTATTGCTACAAGATGCAGAACCACCAATGCAAAAAGGCAAAGGAAATACACATCTCACAGAAGCCTGGGGTCGGTGTGCACTGGCGGTGACTCAGCAAGAACCCTGCTTCCTGGTCTCTTCTGCACCCTCCCTGGTGTTGACATCTTTGCAGAGTCACAGCCTCCTAATCTGAGGGCACTTCAAAAAGTTCATGGAAAATAGAATTTGGAAACTAAGGTTATCAAGGGGCAAGAAAGGTTTGAAACCCATGCATGAGTTTCTTCCAAATCATCACTCTCCATGAACTTTTTAAAAAAATTTATTTATTTGAAAGGCGGGTACAGACAGTGAGAGGCAGAGAGAGAGAGAGAGGTCTTCCATCCACTGGTTCACTCCCCAGAAAGCTGCAATGCCTGGAGCAGCGCCGAGCCGAAGCCAGGAGCCAGGAGCTGCTTCTGGGTCTCCCACGTGGGTGCAGGGGCCCAAGGACTTGGGCCATCTTCTACTGCTTTCCCAGGCCACAGCAGAGAGCTGGATCGGAAGTGGAGCAGCCGGGACTCGAACCAGCACCCATATGGGATGCCAGCACTGCAGATGGCAGCTTTACCTGCTACACCACAGTGCTGGCCCCTCCCCATGAGCTGTGGAAGTCCCTGTGTATGACCACAGCCATCCCTGTTCCTCTGCAATGTGACCTCATTTGTCTGCCCACCAGAGAGGACAGTCTGCTTTCCTGCCCTTCAACCCAGGTTGACTTGTGGCTTTTTGTAGCCGGTAGAAATCAGCAGATGCGATGCTGCCTGCCCTCCAGATCTGGGTTAGACAAGCCAATGCATATTTGCCTTGTTTGCTGAACTCTCGCCCTTGAATCCTGAGCTGGCACCTAGACGATCCAGCCATCCTGCGGTTACTGTACTGGGAGGGAGCGAAGTCTTGTGGAGAGGCCATGGGGAGATAGATGCTAGAGCAGACCATTCTGGACTCAGCATCCTTCAAGCCTTGGCCCCAGACCTGTACATGAACAAGCCTTTGGATGATTCAGCCCCAGCCTTCCAATCACCCCCAGCTACCTAGTCTTTGTAGGTGAGGTCCTAGATATTGGGAGAAAGAGATATACTGTCCTTTCTGAATTCCTGATCCACAGGGTCCATGTGCATAACAAAACCATGAGGTTGCTACAGAGCGATGAAAACCAGAGGTATGTCACGCCCACTGGTAACAAAATAGTTGCAGTAACTCCAGATATCACATCCAGATAGGACACTGTCACCTTTGTCTCTCTCTTGAGTGACAAAATACTTGTTAAAGGACCTCAGCAAGCGCTGTACATGTCCCTTTGGTCCATAAGTAGGGTGCCAAGTTTGTCTGGGGCTGGTTGACTCTTAGGAGACAACTTAATGTCTACTACAATAGTACATGAAAAAAGATTGTCCTATTTAATTACTGGCATGCAGCAAACTCTCAGATTAACTGATTCCTCAACTACAAGCCTGCTCAGAAACATTTGCGCCAATACACATTTTCCCTTTACCATGAAAGAGTGGTTTTGGGTGTGGTTTTTTTTGGGGGGTGTATTTTTTAAAGATTTATTTATGGGGCCGGTGCCATGGCACAGTGGGTTAATCCTCCACCTGTGGTGCTGGCATCCCATATGGACACCAGTTTCGAGTCCCAGCTGCTCCACTTCTGATCCAGCTCTCTGCTGCTGCCTGGGAAACAGTAGAAGATGGCCCAAGTCCTCGGGCCCCTGCACCCATGTAGGAGACTGGAAAGAAGCACCTGGCTCCTGGCTTCATATTAACCTATATTCGGCTGTTGTGACCATTTGGGGAGTGAAGCAGCAGATGGAAGACCTCTCTCTCTGTCTCTCCTTCTCACTCTCTGTAACTCTACCTCTCAAATAAGTAAGTAAAATCTTTAAAAGAAAAAAAATATTTATTTATTTTGTTTGAAAGGCAGAGTTACAGAGAGTGAGAGAGAGAGAGAGAGATCTCCATCCACTGGTTACCCCCGCCAAATGACCACAGGGCTGGGCTAGACTCAAGTCAAGAGCATCTTCTGGGTTTCCCACATGGGTGCAGGGACCCAAGCACTTGGGCCATCCTCTGCTGCTTTTCCCAGGCACTTTTAACAGGGGGCTGGATCAGAAGTGAAACAGCCAGGAATCGAACTGGTGCCCATTCAGGGTGCTGGTATTACAGGCAATGGCTTAACCCACTATGCTACTTGCGCCAGCCCCAAGAGAGTGTTTTTGAAGAGCACTTCATTTCCTGAAACTATTTTCTGCAGAACAAAATTTGAAATAAACAATGCAGCTATACACGGTGTCTAAATGCACATCTATTAAAATCAGAAACTGATAAACAAGCCTGGTACAACTGTCATTTAACATTAATCTACAGGACAATGCAACCTGTACCTTTTTCTTGTTATCCCTCCTCTTCCTATTTTTTGATCTTTGCTTATGTATTACAGAATTTAGATCCAACTTAGCATGGTTAAATCATTGGTTTTTTCATAGGACGTCTTTGGTTTCAGGAAGTAAACCACCCCCCTTTTTGCATTTGGTTCTATAGCCACATTCGAAACATTTATTTTAAATTAAGTTTTAGACTTGGATGGTTTCCTTCCGCAGAAACTGTTCTTTTATACCATGGCTTCCCACATTCTAGAAGCCCTCGTTTTAGTTCATCTCTCAGTGGGCTTAAGAGCACTTTAAATAATTTATTTAGGAAGGGTGGTTGATTTTATGCTTTCTGAGTTCCTCCATAGCTGATTGGTATTCTGTTGCCTTTTGCAGAAGAATCATAACCTCCCAGGTGTCAAGTCTTTTTTTTTTAAATATATTTGAAAGGCAGAGAGACACAGAGGAAGAGACACATCTTCCATCTGCTGGCGCGTTCCTCAAATGCCCTCAATAGCTGGGGCTCAATCCAAGTCTCCCACATGTGCAGCAGGGACCCAACTACTTGGGCCAGCACCTGTTGCCTCCCAGGATGGAAATTATCAGAAAGATGGCATCGGATGCAGAGCCAGGGTGTGGTTGTAGGCATTTATATATAGGCCATGAACCCTGCACCAAACTCCCCCCCCCCCGATTTCTTAAGTAAAAGCCTAAAAACTCAACAACATCTCTCCTGTGTCTTGTGGGATTTCAAGTTGTAGAGGACATACCCAAGAAGAGTTTTCTTATCCTGCCATGAACCCACTTTTTATGCCAAGCTGTTTGCAGAATTTTTCCATTTCTATTACATCAATCATTGAGATATGTCTAAGTGTAGCCATCTTTTAAATTATGTTACCTGGTTAAAAATAAGCCTTAAGGGGCCGGCGCTGTGGTGTAGTGGGTAAAGCCGCTGCCTGCAGTGCTGGCATCCCTTATGGGCGCCTGTTTGAGTCCTGACTGCTCCACTTCTGATCCAGCTCTCTGCTATGGCCTAGGAAAGCAGTAGAAGATGGTCCAAGTCCTTGGTCCCCTGCACCGGCATGGGAGACCCGGAGGAAGTTCCTGGCTCCTGGCTTGGGTTGCTGCAGCTTCGGCCATTTTGGCCATCTGAGGAGTGAACCAGCAGATGCAAGAATCTCTCTCTCTCTCTCTCTCTCTCTCTCTCTCTCTCTCTCTCTGCCTCGCCTCTCTGTAAAGCTGCCTCCCAAATAAATAAACAAATAAACCTTTAAAAAAAATAAGTCTTAAGAGATCTGCATTGTTAAATATTCAGAAAGTGTTTTTATTATTTTTTAAAGATTTATTTATTTATTTGACAGTTACAGAGATAGAGAGGAGCAATCAGAGAGATAGAGAGAGAGAGTGATCTTTTGTCCACTGGTTCACTCCCCAGACAGTCACAAGGGCCGGGGCTAGGCCAGGCCAAATCCAGAAGCCAGGAGCTTCATCCGGGTCTCCTCCATAGGGGGCAGGGGCCCAAGCACTTGGGCCATCTTCCGCTGCTTTCCCGGGTGCATTAGCAGGGAGCTGGGTGGGAAGTGGAGCAGTCAGGACTCGAACCGGTGCCCATATGGGAGACCAGCACTGCAAACAGTGGCTTCACAACACGGGTCCCTGGATGCGTTTTGTTTTGTTTTAAAATTGGTTACACTTTGGCTCTGCAGTCTGTTCCAGTTCTCCCTAACTTTTCTGTAGAAATCCCCATTTTCCATGTTTTACGATTCTGTGTTCTTTGACTTTAGCATCTATTCTCATCTCTCTTCATCCCTAAACCTTTCTTTCTGGACAACAAACTAATGATATTTATTGTGCCATCCACCTCTTTGAGTCCGTCTTCTCACTGATAAACTTCAGCCTTTATTGCTTCTCTCGGTTCTGCTATGGCAGTGATGGCTTTTTCAAGCAGTGTTTGTTCCTTAAATGTTCACTAGTTTTCTCCTAGTCAACCAAGGTGAGAGTGCCTATGTGAATGCCATAGGGAACCACAAAGCAATCTCTGTGTGCAGCTGACTCGCTTCCTGCGAATACTTTTCACGAGTTTATGTGTTAGTCTCCGAAACGCTTTCTCTTGCAATCTTTATGTCTTGATCTCCCTTTCACAAGTTTCACGAATACATCCACCCCTGGCCTAAAAAGGGATAACTAATGGCAAAGAATTTGCCATACATAAAATAGGGTGAGTCGCAGTGAGCCAGCAACATTTCCTGAGAGTGGAGACAGCCAGGACCATGGACAAGTCCAGTAGGGGACATTCCTGTCCAAGCTGCCTCTCCTCGGATGGTGAAGCCCGTGACCTTGGGGTCAGCCTTTCTTCTGGTACCTGCCTATTGCCCGTGACCTCCACTGCAAATCCAGCTCTGATTGTGCACCCTCCTCCTCTGTGTTGCTTCCTGCCCTTAGAAAGTCCAAGCACAGTAGTGAGTGCTGCATAGCAACCACCTCCATACTCAGCGACACATCCCCAGGAGTTTACATGGGTGTCACAGATCTGCAAGTCGGCTGAGACCCCGTTGGCGTAGCCCAGGTTGCAGCCTGCACACTCTGTCTCTGGAGCAAGGTGGGTCACTCTGTGCCGTGGGCAGCAGCCACTTGAGGAAGGTTGTCCTCATTGGGATGCCTTTGGGCACACGAGGCTGTGCCCAGCCGCTTCTGCCTGCTGCATCTGCTGATACCTAGTAACTGAACGGGAGCCACCAGGCCAAGTTCAACACCAGGGGAATAAAAATATATTTTCAAAGTGAGGAAGTAAACATTTGCTTTGCAATGTTCCAAATCACAACTCAAATGCAGGTGCTATCCACACTGGCAGGAGTTTCCAGTGGAAGGTCCTTGGTCCATCCCCGTGTTGGTTTTGTGTGTTCTGTCACCTTGACTCCCTACCTGCATATTCATGATGTCAGCTTGCTTTTTTTAAGTGATTCTATGGGGCTGGTAATTGTACAACCTCTGTTACTTGTTTCTATAAAGTGTTTGTTTTTCTCCAGCTAATTAAAATTGCACAGGCAACAACTAAAATGCTAAAAGATGAGACCAGGATGTATAATTGAATCCAATAAAGGCAACACTGCACAGTTTATCCATGTGCTTAATTTGTGAGCTGTTTCTTAAGAGCCAGAAGCTACGGCTCAACCTCAGTCTGAGTGTAGCGGTCTGGTTCATAAAATGGGACGTTCTTCCACTTATCTAACGTGCCACGTTTGTAACCAGTTACAAAACCTCGGGGTGGCCATTGCTGAGCCCCTGCTTTATCTATGATGGGGCAAGGCCAACAGGAGGAGGCGTGGCTTGCCCGGGTGCTGGGTTCACGATCTGGTTAGTGAAGAGCTGTCCCACCTTCCCACACACCATAGGCATGGCCCAGTCACTAAAACCAAGGGGCTTGTGCCGTAGGGAGTATCTGTGGTCTGGCTCAGGCATGGGGGGCCGTAGACCTGAGCTCAGACCCCCGCCTCGTTTCCTGGAAGATCTCTGATCCGTGCTGGGTCAAGGCTATCCTCGTGAACTTCAGGGGGTGACAAAAAATAACCAGTGCAAAGTGTCTTTTCAATCTCAGAACAAGGAACCTTAGTTTTACGAACTTTCTATTGTTTTTACACAGTTTTCAGCTTTGTTACAAACTACTTAAAAATTCCCAGTTTTTTAAGGAACACGTTGTGCTTTTGATGCAGTTTTTTGTGCAGCATGCTTTTCTCTTTCAACCTTGTGCATTTCTAAGTTAACCAAAATTCATTTGTTTTTAATGAATTAATTTTAATCTTTTATTTACTTTTTAAGTTTGAATTAATTAATTTTTATTAATATAAAGAGCAGATTTCATGTGGTTCATAGGTACAATTTTATGAATACAACGATATTCCTTCCTGTTTTTTAGTTTTTGCAATAACATTTTCATTTATTTTATAATCACAGGCCTAATGTGCCACTAAGTTATCCTTATTTTTCATTTATGTATTTATTTATTTATTTTTGACAGGCAGAGTTAGACAGTGAGAGAGAGAGAGAGAGAGACAGAGAGAAAGGTCTTCCTTTTCCATTGGTTCACCCCCCAAGTGGCTGCTATGGCCGGCACGTTGCAGCCGGTGCGCTGCGCCGATCCGAAGTCAGGAGCCAGGTGCTTCCTCCTGGTCCCCCATGTGGGTGCAGGTCCCAAGCACTTGGGCCATCCTCCACTGCCTTCCCGGGCCACAGCAGAGAGCTGGACTGGAAGAGGAGCAACCAGGACAGAATCCGGCGCCCTGACCGGGACTAGGACCCGGTGTGCTGGCGCCGCAGGCAGAGGATTAGCCTAGTGAGCCACGGCACCAGCCAAGTTATCCTTGTTTTTAATAATTGGTGCAAGTACTTCTGCCCCATGGAAGGGGTCCAGCCCCAACCGCTCTCCCTTTTTCTCCCTTCTACATAGCCATCTGATCTTGGTCTTCGGCTTCTGTATCCAGAACTTGGTCAGCTTTTTATGTTCTTTACGCATTTCACATTGCATGCTGGCCATTCTTTTTTTTTTTTTTTTACAGGCAGAGTTAGACAGTGAGAGATAGTGACAGAGAGAAAGGTCTTCCTTTCCATTGGTTCACCGCCCCCCCCCCCCCCAGTGGCCGCCACAGCCGGCACGCTGGGGCTAGTGCGCTGTGCCGGTCCGAAGCCAGGAGCCAGGTGCTTCTGCTGGTTTCCATGGGGTGCAGGGCCCAAGCACTTGGGCCATCCTGCACTGCACTCCTGGGCCACAGCAGAGAGCTGGCCTGGAAGAGGAGCAACCGGGACAGAATCCGGCACCCCGACCGGGACTAGAACCTGGAGTCCCAGCGCCTTAAGCGGAGGATTAGCCAAGTGAGCCGTGGCGCCGGCCCTGGCCATTCTGGAAGTGTGTTGATTGCCACTGGATTTCAAGCAGGGGTGGGCATTTGGCAGAGCAGTTAAAATGCAGATTGCTATTCCTGCATTCTGCATCAAAGTGCCTGGTTCGAGTCCCGGCTGCTCCTCCTGTTCTTCAGCCTGGCCCAGCCCTGGCTGTTGTGGGCATTTGGGGGAATGGATAGAAGATCAATTTCTCTCTCTCCCTCTCCCCTCTCCCCACCCCCCTCCAGCTTCAGATGAAATAAAAATCAATTAATTTTAAAATCGATTTCTTCCAACTCTTCTTCTTGCTTCGATGTTCTGTTGATTCCTTCCCATGTCTGTTTTTGCAAGCGGGAGTTTTCCTCCCTGCATTGATTGTGTTGTCCATTTCTCTCAATAGTGCACACATTATTTTATTCAACAAATATCAGACGAGGGCTCTCGTTTGCTAGGAACTGCAAACAGGGCTTTGGTGGCTGTTCTCTAATGAGCAAAACAGAAATGTCGTTGGGCAACCTTCCCACACTGCTGCAGGACCGGTGAGAGGGTTAGGATAGGATGGCGTGGCTCACCCGTGAAGGGAGACCCAGGAACCCTGGTGGGATGCTAGAGCGCTTTGCCAGAGGCAGTCACAGACGTGGAGGCCGCCAGGGGGCGCAGGTTTGCAGGAGGGCACTGGTCAGAGAATGGTGTGGCTGCTGGTGGTGGGGTCTTTTCTCTCTTCCTCAAACACCCACCGACATGGCTTCCGTTCCCTCTAAGGGTGCTCAGTGAGAATGACTTGTCCAGGGGTGGGGGTCGGGGTGCGTCTCGGGCAGCTGCTTTGTTCAGTGCCAGATGGGAGCTGCGGTGGGGAGTTTACGCGATGCTCCCTAAGGGAGGAGAACGCAGGCGTGCATCGGCCACCAGCGCCTTCGGGGTCTCCGTTCTCAGAATTCTGGGCTGGCCAACCTCGGCGTCCAGCCTGCCACGGACATGGAATCATTGTAGTTGCCAACCAAGGATGCAAATTCAGGGCAGGCGCTGGTTTCCTATCCGGGTGGTAACGAACAGAACCACTTTGTTTCCCCTTAGCTGTGGACCATGACAAAACAAAGAGCCAGGGGACCAAAATGCGGGAATTCAAAGAATAACTCATCCACATGACAATCCCATGCCATCAAATAACATCAGTGCTATTTTTCATAGGGGAAGTGAAGGAACAGAGAGGTTTAGCCACTTCCAGTGGGTCACACAGCCACCGTGTGACAGTGTCTGCCTAGGAACCCAGTTCATGAAGATTTTCTATGTTTTCTTGCTAAGCACATAGTCACACACACAGACACACACACACAGCCTTCAGAAAGTTCTACATGGATTCACAGAACAAACCACTTGGAGCCATCAACACCTCCTCCTTTTTTTTTTTTTTTAAAGAGATTTGCTTATTTATTTGATTTGAAAAGCAGCGTGTTAGAGAGAGGGAGAGAAAGACGGAGAGATCTCTTGTCTGCTGATTCATTCCCCAAATGACAGCAACAGCCAGGACTGTACCGGGCAAGCGGGGACGTTAACCTGCTGTGCCACGACACCAGCCCCAGCCCCTGGACGAGCGAGAGACTTGTGTGTGCCGTATCTTCTCCGGAGCTGTGAGGACGTAGACATTTCTTCCAGCCCACCCCATCCTCCTGTTTCCACACCCACAGACACAGTCAACTCTGCCTACAGTCCCCCAGGGCCTAGAGCAGTTGGGGGGGCGCTCTGTTGGGACCCTCAGCCCGTAGGAACCAGCTCTGTAGGGGGCGTTCACAGTTTAGCTCCGTTCCATCACGCTACCACCCGCTTCCCACAGACTACAGCTTCCCCCATGTCCAGACTCAAGCCACGCCGAGCTGTTCCAGACCCAAGCTGCTCACCTAAAGGCCTTTGCCTTACAAACAGAAACCCAAAGAAAACTCCGTTTGCTTCCTCCGGCTGCTGTCACCAAGGATCACAGACGTGGCGGCTTTAAACAACACAGCAGTATCCTACGTTTCTGATCTGCGGATCAGAAGCCCATGCTCAGTTTTCCGGGGCTAAAATCAGAGTGGTGTCTTTTTGGAGGCTCCAGGGGGAGCGTCTCTTTCCTGGCTGATGACAACTGTGACCCCCTCCCCCACGTCCGAGCGCATCTGCCCTCGGCTTCCTTCCTCATTTGGCTTTTTCCCTGTGTGCATATTTCCCTGCCTGCTCTCCATCGGGGCATGCTCAGGCAGTCCAGGTTAATCGTGGCACATCAGGGTCCTTCGTTTTAATCCCACCTGTCCGGTGCTATTTTTTTAATCTTATCAGGTAACCAGTCCACAAGTTCCTGGAGTTAGGATGGGGTGACTTTGGAGCCAAAAGTCAGCTTTCCTGGGGCTGGCGCTGTGGTATAGCCCATGAAGCCGCCGCCTGCAGTGCCAGCATCCCATGCGGGCGCCGGTTCGAGTCTCCGCTGCTCCACTTCCAATCCAGCTCCCTGCTTTTGCGCCTGGGAAAGCAGTAGAAGATGGCCCAAGTGCTTGGGCTCCTGCACCCACATAGGAAACTCAGAGAAAGCTCCTGGCTCCTGGATTCAGATTGTCCCAGCTGTGGCCATTTGGAGAGTGAATTAGCGAATGGAAGATTCTCTCTCTCTCTCTCTCTCTCTCTCTCTCTCTCTCTCTCTCTCTCTCTCTCCCCCTCCCTCCCTCCCTCCATCTCTCCTTCTCTCTCTCTAACTTTGCCTTTTAAATAAATAAATAGATCTAAAAGAAATCACCCTCCTATAAATCCGCTACTAGAAGAGCGGGAAGCTGGGTTCTTTGGGTCTCTCCCACACTCTGCCCCCAGCGGGCCAGACCTGGCTGGCGTGAGATGCTCAGCTGGAGTAATTTATTGCTGTGGCTGAAGGCTCCCATCCCACTGGCAGCGGCACCTGGGAGCAGGGCGCCGCTGACAGGCCTCTCCTCTGCCCCGTGCTCTGAAACCAAACCTATCATTTTAGCAGGAGGGAGCGCGGTCATTATCTCCATTTGCAAAAGCAAACCGGGCTTCTGCTCCTGACACCTGTGCGTTCAGCGTGGAGACGCCTGCCCTCTGCTCCCTGCAGGGCCCTGCCTCTGGGTCTTTGCTCTGGCTTTTCCCTGTGCCTGGAAGGCTCTCCTCCTGAACACCCACCCACATCCCAACCCTTACTCTTTGATGTCTCCTCTCCAAGGCGACCGTCTCCTCCTGCTCTTCCCTTGACATCTGTATTTGAAATTGCAATGCCCCCAGTGACTCCACAGCTCTCCTTCCGCTTCCTTGGGCTGCACAGCAACACCTCACCTGCTGATGCTTTCTTTAGTATGCATGTTTTTTTGGGGGAAAGCTGGGGCCAGTGCTATGGCATGGTAGGCTAGGCCTCTGCCTGCAGTGCCAGCATCCCATATAAATGCCTATTTGAGTCCCGGCTGCTCCACTTCCAATCCAGCTCTGTGTTATGGCCTCGGAAAGCAGTGGAAGATGGCCCAAGTCTTTTGGCCCTTGCACCTGCCTGGGAGACCCAGAAGAAGCTCCTGGATCCTGGCTTCAGAGGAGCTCAGCTCCAATCACCATGGATACCAAGGGACAACCCCATCCCACCCCACCCCACCCCTGCAGTCAAAGTGGCCCTGGTCTTTGGCTGCACCACTTGTCCAGTCTCTGAACTCGTGGGTGACAGCCACATCACCTCCCCACGGTGGGGGTGGGGGTAGCAGTTCCTTCTAAGACTTGCTGATGTGGCTGGCTCGTGTGCAGGGCGCTGCTTTGTAAGACTAGAGCTCCAGGCACCACTGGGGACCTGGGCACAGTGGGGAGGTGAAGAGCAAAATTGGGAACGACAAATTCACACCTCCCTTCCTCGGGCTGGGCACAGAGGCTGCTGCAGGATCGCCTCCAATGGGCCCTGTGGTTGATCACCTTGGGAGAAGTGTAGGAGGAGGGTGGCTGCCTGGGCGGGATTGGAACAGACCCCTGCCCTGGTGTTCTGCTGTCCTGCAGGGGACTAAGTCCTTCAGGGTCAGCCACACATTGTGAGTCCCACGTCCGATCCGTAGGTCCTGCAGCAAGTGGAAAATTTCCTTCCAACCGTAGCAGTAAACAGGTGCTCAATCTTAACTCCGGTGGCAGGCGGGTTTCTGTCTTTACTCCAGGGGGAGTTTGCAGAGGCTGAGCTCAGCTCCCCAGGAGCCTGGGCTCCCCTGAGCTGGCTCCTGGCAAGGCTGAAAGCGACAGCCACACAGCCTGTCCCTGCCTCCCTCCTTTCCCTCACCTCAGCTGTTCTCACTCCAGGTGAGGGAAAGATGTGCACAAGTCCAGTGGATTCTTCCACAGACTGGCACTGTGTGTGTGTGTGTGTGTGTGTGTCCCTCTCTGTCACTCTGCCTTTCAAATACATAAAATATTTTTTAAAAATGCTTAGAAAAATGAAATTAGAAGGTAAATTTACTCTGTCTGCCTGTCTGCCTGTCTCTCTGTCTTGCAAATGAATAAGAATCTTTAAAATAGGTTGGCCAGCACCACGGCTCAGTAGGCTAATCCTCCGCCTTGCGGCGCCGGCACACCGGGTTCTAGTCCCGGTCGGGGAGCTGGATTCTGTCCCGGTTGCCCCTCTTCCAGGCCAGCTCTCTGCTGTGGCCCAGGAGTGCAGTGGAGGATGGCCCAAGTGCTTGGGCCCTGCACCTGCGTGGGAGACCAGGAGAAGCACCTGGCTCCTGGCTTCAGATCAGCGCAGTACGCCAGCCGCAGCAGCCATTGGGGGCTGAACCAATGGTAAAGGAAGACTTTTCTCTCTGTCTCTCTCTCTCACTGTCCACTCTGCCTGTCAAAAAAAATAGGCGGCAGCATTTGGCGCTTGGGGTGCCCGTGTCCCATATCAGACTGTCTGGATTGGAGTCCTGGCCCCACCCTAGGAAGTAGCAGGTGACAACTCAAGTAGTTGGGTCCCTGTCACCCACATGGGCGATCCAGACTGACATGTGGGATCCTGGTTTTGCCTTGTCAGCCTTGGCTGTTGTAGACATTTTGGAGAGTGAACCAGTAAATAAATGGTAGATGTTTCTCTCTCTCTCTCTCTCTCTCTCTCTCTCTGCCTTTCAAATTGGCAAAGATCAACACATTAAAAATTGTAAGAGATGTTTACTTTGGTGCAGAAATTTTGCAATCTACACATAGTTTTTTTTTCCCACGATTTGCATTTTCCGTGAACCTTTGGAAACCGCATGCAGGTCATCCATCGACTTGGCATGGCTGTGTGCCATTGGCGCTCAGGGTAACTTGGGGAATGACTGTGTTCTTGTGCTGCACCAAGATAAATGGATGAGACATGGGCTCCCTGTGGAGGTGGGACTGTGGCTGCCCAGGACCCTGTCCGGAGGCCCCGGAACTCCAGGCATCCCTGCTGCCAGTGGTAACCACAGCTGTCCCTGGGGGCAGGAATGCTGACTGTGGGCTTCGGGCAGCTCTCATAGGGTGGGACGAAGCCTTCTGTAGCTGCACAGAACGGAGCATCAAGATGTGAAATATTTGGCCCAATGCGGGGGTGGGCAGAACTGTGCCATTCAATTAATCCCCCATCTCTGCGGCAGTTGAAGTGGGTTTGGATTCGCCTGCTGCCCCCAGCTGTGTAGGTCCCTGTGTGAGTCAGGGATGGGGAACGGCAGGTGCAGCTCCCTCCTCCAACCGCCCCAGGAGGCAGCTGGTGGCAACCTGCAAACCCTAAGCTCTGTCCGGTCAGCAGTCCGATCTCTCTTCCTACCTGGATTCACTGCTGCATTGGGGACTCTGCCCGCCCTGAGGCAGTGGGAAGTCAAGTTCAATTGTGCTGCTCTCCCACTGCAAACCCGGAGAGGATCTGAACCAGGGAAGTCCTGTTGCAGAGGGACCCGCCTCCTGGTGGCCTCAGGGATTTGGGGGTGAAGGCGATGAGTGGGGAGGGAAGGCAGGGAGGAAAGATCGCACTCTGATACAAACGGAGGAGTCATGTTGATTCATTCAACAAACATCAGCAGGCTCTGTGCTGGGCACAGTGGGTTGCTTGAGTATTTTGCACTGTAAACCTTCGGAGGGTTCACCCTCTATGTGCACAGAAACATACTTAAGAGCAGTGCTGGAGTTCTGGGAACTGGCAGCCAGAGAGTCCCCCTTCCCTGCCCCTGACCTGACAGAGGGAGCCGAACCAAGAGACCCAGCTTGAGGCACTCACTCCTCCCTCTGGATCACACTAAGAGGAGCCCAAAAAAGCAGGGGAAATCCTCTGACCTCCGCTGCTCACACCTAACTCTGGGATATCCTGAGACCTGGATGTTCTTTGCTTCGGAGCCACAGGTGCTGACGGCCCTGTCTCATCAACCCTTCTGTTTCTGCACCTGCTCATCCATGTCCAGTCCCGGTGCACCACGCAGCAGAAGGCATAGCTGGAAGACTGGGGACTTTTGTCACCAGGGGAACAGCATGTGGTGGGAGAGGGTCTGCTTTTATGCCGGGGGCTTACTGTCATTTGGTACGAACCTTGAAATTTCTTTTTAATTGATGCTTAATAATGAATCGTATTGAAGGGTTAGAATGTGATGTTTCGGTACATCGGTACCATGTGTATGGATCAAAGCAGGAGATTTGGCTTAGCCATCACCTTAGGCATTTAACACTTCTCTGTGGCAAGAGCACTCAAATACCTCTCACGGTTATTTTGAAATATATGACAGTATGTTGGGGGGGCCAGTGTCCTGGTGCAGTGGGTTAAGTTGCTGTTTGCGATGACGGCATCCCATCTCAAAGAGCTGGTTTGAGTCCCAGCTGCTCCATCTTGTATCCAGCTCCCTGCTAATGTGCCTGGGAAGGCAGCAAGAATGACCCAAGTGCTTGGACCCCAGCCACCCACGTGGGAGACCTGGAGGCCTGGATGGAGTTCTGGGCTCCTGGCTTCTATTTGGACCATTTGAAGGTGTAACAGTGGAGGGAAGATATCTCTCTCTCTCTCTCTCTCTCTCTCTCTCTCTCTCTCTCTCTCTCCCATCGCCCGTCTCTACATAGCTGTTAACCACATTCACTCTACTGTGCCTTCCTTTCTCCATTCTACCCCTTCCTTCTACATTCCCCAACTTCTCCCCATCCATCCTACCTCTGACACACATTCAAGTAAGCACCAAAATCCCCTGGAGGGCTATGTCCATCCCCAGGGTCTCTGAGTGCCTAGGTCTGGAGTGGGGCCACAGAAGTTGCATTTGTAGTCGGTTTCCAGTGCTGCTGGGCTTTGAGAACCACCTTTGAGTGGTTCACCCACCTGTGCTGGGTGAACCATGGATGAGCAGTGATCTCCAACCATGGGAGAACCATGCTTCTCTAGGGCCTGAGAATGAAGATGCTGGGTGCAGCCGCTGCTGATGCCAAAGTACATGTTACCCCAGACCAACAGACAGCCGGGGCCTGAGAACGGTGCTCCAAGTCTCTCTCAGCCAGCCATTTTTTTAAAATATTTTTATTTATCTATCTGGGAGGTAGAATCACAGAAAGAGAGGGAGGAACAGAGAGGAGGGTCTTCCATTCACTGGTTCACTCTCCAAATGGCTGCAATGGCCAGAGTTGCACCAATCCAAAGCTAGGAGCCAAGAGATTCTTCCAGATCTCCCACACTGGTGCAGGGGCCCAAGGACTTGAGCCATCTTCTACTGGTTTCCCAGGCCACAGCAGAGAGCTGGATTGGAAGAGGAGCAGCTGGGACTTAAACAGGAGTCCATATGGGATACCAGCACTGCAGGTGGAGGCTCAGCCCGCTATGCCACAGCACCAGCCCCTCTCAACCAGTCTTGTATTTAGATTGTTCATGTCTCATTCACATAGAAGCAAACAGAAACAATAGCAGTGATAGCATTGGATGATGCCTAAGGACCAGAGGCACAAGGAGCTGGTCTCTGAAAACAAAATTAGGAGAAAAGGGTAAAAGATGCCTATTTGGTGTTCTTTATCTTTAAAGGCAATGCAAGAGACTTCTGGATCTTTTTTTTCCTTTTAGTAGCAACCATAACCATCTGAGGCACAAAAGGAATGGATTAGGAAAACACATGTATGCAATAACTCAAAATGAAACTACAGAATTAAAGTCTTACATAAAGGCAGGAAGGATTAGAATTGATGTGCAGGAAAAAAAATAGTGAAAGGGAATCCAAAGCAAAGAAGATGAAATGTATTAAAGAAAAGACGAAAACAAAGAATAGAAACCAAACGAAGAATGACTTGTGTGGGCGGGCATTTGGCCCAGCAGTTATGACACTGCTTGGAATGCGCTCGTCCCATATCTGAGTGTGGTTCAAGTCCCAGCTGCTCTGCCTCCAATCCAGCTCCCTGCTGATGCGCCTGGGAAAGCAGCAGAAGATGGCCCAACTGCTTGGGTCCTTGCCACCTGTGTGGGAGACCTGGACTGAGTTCTGGCTCTTGGCTTTGACCTGGCCCAGACACAGCTTCTGCAGGCATTGGGAGAGTGAACCGGCAGATGACAGTCCTCAGTCGCCCTGTCTCTCTCCCCCTTTCCCAGTGAGTATGATCTAGAAGAAAGAACTAGAACACGAGACAAACAATAACCAAAATGGTCCCCAGGCAACAGTCAAGTGGCAGATGATGGCATTGGTGTAAAAATCTAAACTCTCAAGACTTGGCTTCATTCTCTGTTGCCATAAGTGAACGCTTTACAAATAATACTGGAACTGTACAAATAAAGAATGTGCACACATTTTTACCTAGCTCGTGGGACTGGGAAGTACAGGGGCGCAGGGCCAGCCTGTGCTTAACATCTGGTGAAGGCCTGCCTGCTGGGTCACTGGTGTGGCAGGAGGCATCACGCAGCGAGACAGAGCCAGCGTGCCAGGGACAGCATCCTTTGGTCCTCCCTCAACAGCCCACTGTGCCACTCATCTAGAAATAAGTAAATTAATGTGTGATGGTGGAGTCCTCATGGCCCAATCACATCCCAAAGCTCCCACCTCTCCAACGCAGTGTGAACAGATGATTTTGAGAATTAAGTCTCTGACACATGCAACCTGGGGAACACACTCCAACCCTGGCCCCTCACTAAACCTCAGCCAGAATCTGAGCAAAAGTGTCGCCCTAAACATAGCATAGAAAACATCTTGAAGGTAGTGAAATACTTCTCAGTGTCAAGGAAGAAAGGAAAGATCCTCAAGAGAAAGCTGGGGCCACCATCCAACCGTTGGGTTCACCATCCAGCCGTTGGGGCCACCATCCAACCGTTGGGTCCACCATCCAGCCGTTGGGGCCACCATCCAACCGTTGGGTCCACCATCCAGCCGTTGGGGCCACCATCCAACCGTTGGGGCCACCATCCAGCCGTTGGGGCCACCATCCAGCCCCACATTAAACAACAGAAGGAACTGAAAAAGATTTTAGTGCAGCTTTGAGGGGGATATTTGTGAAATTCTAGAATCTTAGACCCAACTCAGTTGACAGTCATGAGAGAAGAAAAAGAAGGGTGTTGTCAGAATTATAAGAACTCAGCAAATGTTATATGCGCAAATGCCTCCTCATCAATTCTTTGTTGACAGTTCTATAGCGGACATTCAGGTGACAGTTAGGCACTGGGGTTGGGACAGCCATGGGAAATGGACGTACGCATGGAAATCAATTAAATGTAATGAAGTTGCAGGAGCTGTCACAAATTCTGTGACAAAATTAAATGGAGAAGCCAAATACTATTCTAGGAAAAGATGAAAATAGTAGAAAATGTGTCATAATAAATTCAAATTAAACTTACAGAGACTGAGACACATTGGGGAAGAATTAGGAAAGTGGAGGGTATATATACATATATACATACACACACACACACACACACACGCATGCACACACACACATATTTTGTTACTGCCTAAGAGGGTACCTCATAAAGTTTGCAAGAAAGTGGAATTAAACGTTAAGTTTATTTTAGTGTAAAACATTTTTGAAATCTAAGCAGAATTTACTCATAATATGATTTTCCATGAACTTTTGGAAGATATCCTTCATATGCATGGATTTCAGATTTTTGCGCCAAAATAGACTTTTCTTTTCATTCTATTTTTTAGCAAAACTTTGGTGGTATTCTTGTCCAAGATGAAAAGATGTGATTTAGAATTTGACAAGTTTAGAAATGGTAGTTTGAGTAACATGCATGATAAATGGAAAAATATCCACCAGTAATAAAAAATAGGATGTGCAGTTTCCTTATATAAAAGTCAAAAGGCAAAGTAAGACATGAAGACCAGGAAGCAGGTGATCAATCAACAGAAGCACATTTACAGCCGAACATGTTTATAAAAATACAGGTTGAGTAGCCCTTACCCAAAACCAGGTTTCAGATTATTTTGGATCTCAGAATATATGCACATATATAATGATATACATACATATACACATATGATATATGTTGAGAATAGGAGTCAAGTACAAATTTAAAGATTTATTTCTATTTCATATATACCAGAAGATAATTTCACATAACATTTTCAGTTGCATTTTGACTGCAACCCATCGCAAGATCAGGTGTGGGGTTTTCTACCGGTGGCATTGGGTTGGCAGGCATAACCTTTCGGGTGTTGGGACACTTCAGATTTCAGCTCGTTAGATTAGGGGTGCTCAACTTGTCTATGAAAATGGAACAAGATTCCACCATTGGAGGACGCAGTCTCATATTAGATCTCTTAAAAACGCAGCTCTAGCCTCCTCCTAAGAGATGTGCCTCTAAAATATAACACAGAAAGTTTAAAAACCAAGAATGCGACACATCTTGAGCAGAACTCACACAGAGCACATATAAGCATAGCCATAAGGATGTAAAAACAGATTTTTTTCCAAAAAGAAAACACTTAGGTATTTTTTAACAACTGATTGTGGTTTAGAATGAAAGGCAAACTGTGTGTGTCCCATCCTGGGGGCTGCCCACCTACGCATCTATACTGAATGTCATTCTTGAGGGTCTTTGTACCCTACACACTCATTTCTGAGGAATGTTATTATCACCCCTATGCAGGTGAATGGAAGCAGAACATGAATCCCAGATGTCACCCTAGATGGCTCATTCCTCACATGCAACACACGCTGAGCCCTCAGATCTCGCCCACCTCTCTCCTCCACGGCTCTTGAATTCCCCCATGGCCCATTATGGTCTCCAAACTGGTCACTTCACTGGCCTCCTATCTGGTCATCCCACCTCTTACATCAGTAAAGTGTCCTTTTTCTCACACTCAAACTTGATCAAGTCCTGTCTCTGGTGAACATCCTTTGGTCTAGGTGCCCCGATGTACACCAAAGCCTAAAACCAAGGTCTGTCGCTCAAACATGTGAGCATAAACGTATCATTGGGGTCAACAATTCCACTTCTGTTATACACCCAAAAGAATGAAAAGCAGCAACAAGAGCAGATACTTGCAAACGTACATTAACAGGCAGCACTGTTAATAACATCCTCAAAGCAGAAGAGACCCAAGGGACGGCTGTTGGTAGAAGGGATAGACACAATGAGGTCTACACATCCAGTGGCACACTGTTCAGTGCATTCTACAACATTGAAAATACTGTGCTGAGTGAAACAAGCAATAATGATAGGACAAACGTTGCAGGATCCCACTTGCATGAGGTACCAGACGCTGCCAGGGACTGCAGCGAGCGAGGGGTAGGGAGAGATGCTTGGTGGGTGCAGCGTGTTAGGGAAGACGGAAACAGTTCTGGGGATGGGTGGATGGATGGTGGTGGGTGCACCACAGTAGGATCCGTCTAAAGCCTCAGCAGTGTACACTGAAAAACAGATGCAATTGTACAACACGCACTATGCTATTTGTACAGCAATAACAAACAGAAACAAGTCAGGTTTCACCCGAGCGTTCAGGACCTGTGTTGATCTGCTCCTGCCTCATCCCCACCGCCTCCTCCTAAGGAACCCAGGTCCTCAGAGGACCTCAGCATGCTGCCACCCAGGGAATGGGTCATGTCTCTGCACCTCTAAGTCTTGCTGTGGCTGCTTCCACTTCCTCCCTTTTTGCTCATCCTTCCACCCCACCCCCACTCGCTTGGCACACATAGCTCTTTGTCCTTTAGGTGTTTGATCGCACACACGTTTCCCAGCAAGCCTTTTGTGATGTGCCTGCCCTTCCCCAGGGGTTAGTGAGCCATCCTCACCTCCCCCCCGCCATGCACCTGCTCACCGGTGTCCCTCCATCACTGTGTGTAACACAGCCATCCTCAGCTGTCTGCTGAATTGGCTATAAATCTTGTTGCAAGAAAGAATAGCCTCATTGTTGCAATGCCAGGGGCAGACAGTTAAGACATTGTGTGGGGTGCCTGCATCCCCTCCAAGAGAGGCTGGGTTTGAATCCTGGCTCCATGTCCCATTCCAGTGTCCTTGGAGGCAGCATATGATGGTGCAAGTACGTGTGTCCCTGTCGCCCACATGGGAGACCCTGATTGAGTTCCGGGCTCCTGGCTTCCACCTGGCATAGCCATGACCATTGCAGGCATTTGGGGAGGGAACCCTTAGATGAAAGAGATCTCTATGTTGGTCCCTCTCTCTCTCTCTAGCTCTCTGTGCCTTCCAAGTAAATAAAAACCAATAAAAATGTTTATAGCTGTTAGGATTGTAAGAAAGATTTATGGAGATATAATTCTCTACACAGACTTTAATGATACTCATAATCTTTGACAAAGCATAGAAAAATAAGGTCATAGAAAAATAAGACTCCATAATGTAATGAATAAACATAAATATATTTGTGTGTTTGACATTACAGATATTCCACTATATTAAAAAATTGCTTAATGGATGAATGGGCCAAATTCTCTAACCACGACCTAAAAACAGGGAAAATGACAAAGAACAGCAATAAAAAAATAGGAAACAAATAACACAAATTAAAAGTTAGAATTAGGAACAGAAATAGAATTATAAGCCAGAAATGGGAAATAATCAGTATTGAGAGAGATTTAAAATTGTAGGCCAAGGAGGGCATGTGTTATTTATTTTTAAACAGTTATTTGATGGGGCTGGTGCTCTGGCATGGAAGGCTGAGCCGCTGCCTACTGGGCAGGTGTCCCAAGTGGGCACTGGTTCAGGTCTCGGCTGCTCCACTTCCGATCCAGCTCCCTGCTAATATGCCTGGGAAGGCAACAGAAGATGGCCCAGGTGGTGGGTCCCTGCCACCCATGTGGGAGACCTGGAAGAAGCTCCTGGCTCCTGGCTTTGGCCTGGCCCAGCTCCAGCCATTGCAGTCATTTTGGGGAGTGAATCAGTGGATGGAAGATTCCACACCCCAAACCCTCGCCACCTGTCTCTATCTATGCCTTTCAAATAAATAAGCAAATCTTTTTTAAAAAATTTATTTTACGGGGCCGGTGCTGTGGTATAGTGGGTAAAGCTGCTGCCTGCAGTGCCAGCATCCCATATGGGCACTGGTTTGAGTCCTGGCTGCTCTACTTCTGATCCAGCTCTCTGCTGTGGCTTGGGAAAGCAGTAGAAGATGGCCCAAGTGCTTGGGCCCCTGCACAACGTGGGAGTCCTGGAGGAAGCTTCAGGCACCTGGCTTCGGATGGACCCAGATCCAGTCATTGTGGCCATTTAGGGAGTGAACTAGTTAGTGCCTCTGCCTTTCTGTAACTCTGCCTTTCAGATAAATAAAAAAATTAATTATTTTTTTTATTTTAAAAACAGAACAGCAGAGAGAGAGAGACTGAGAGTTTTCGATCTAGTCTACTCCCCACATGGCCACCATTTCAGCCATCAGGAGCTCCATCTGAGATTCTCACATGGACTGCAGGGGCCCAAGTACTTGACCCATGATCTGCTGTCTTGTTAGGCACATTAGCAGGAGGCTGGGCTGGCAGACCAGTATGGGATGCCCACATCATGAACAACTTAACCGCTGTACCACAACACCAGGTGGCCATTTAGCTTGGTGGTAAGACAGCCACATCCCATGTAAGAGTTTTTAATACCTGTCCCAGCTCCTGACACGGCTTCCTGCTGATTACACCCTGGGGGACAGTGATGATGGTTCAAGCAATTGGGTTCCCACCAGTTCTCTCCAGTGGAAGACCTCCACTGAGCTCCTGGCTCCCAACTTTGGCCCCACCCAGTCACAGCCATCATGGTCATTTGGAGAGCTCTCCACCTGGCTGCAAACCCCTCCCTTTTCTCTGACCCTCAAACAAATATATTTGAATGAAATAAAATTGTGTATATTTAGTGTGTTGCAAGCCAATAATAATGAAAGTCATAATATATAAACAAATAAACTAAGAAAGCTCATCTTGTGGCTGATTTTCCCAAAAAGTAGTGTGTTTCAAAATTAATTGAAGAAAAATTCAGGAAGTGAATGTACTGACAATCAGAGAAGGGGTGATCATTGGCATTATGTCCACACTGTCCTATGGTGATTTATTTTCTAGTTTTTTATTGAGAAATGGAGATTCTGGGCTGGCGCCATGGCTCACTAGGCTAATCCTCTACCTGTGGCGCTGGCACACTGGGTTCTAGTCCCGGTCGGGGTGCCGGATTCTGTCCCGGTTGCTCCTCTTCCAGGCCAGCTCTCTGCTGTGGCCCGGGAGTGCAGTGGAGGATGGCCCAAGTGCTTGGGCCCTGCACCCCATGGGAGACCAGGAGAAGCACCTGGCTCCTGCCATCGGATCAGCGCGGTGCGCCGGCCACAGCGCGCCAGCTGCAGCTGCCATTGGTGGGGTGAACCAACAGAAAAAGGAAGACCTTTCTCTCTGTCTTTCTCTGTCACTGTCCATTCTGCCTGTCAAAGAAAAAAAAGAGAGAGAGAGATGGAGATTCTGACAATACAGATTACTTGCGGAGTCCTACTCCACCACGTTTGTTTAGATACGAGCATCCTACGATGAAAACAGGACCCAGGTAGACAAAACTACAGATTTCTAGAACCTGCATTGTTCCTGGTCTGTACTTTTGCCTCATTTCTGAGTTGTAGGAAGCTCTCAGCCAGGCAGCATTTCCAGGCACTGCAGCTCTTTGATGGATTGTTCCAGGAAGTGGTGACTCATTTTTCCCAGTCTCTCGAATCTTGTCGTTCTTCATCTCTGGTTAGGGGCCATGGGGTCCCAGTTGTCTCATCTGTGAATCACCCTCTTTTGTGCCTCTTCCCAGCCTACTTCCTGCACACAGGCCAACAAGACCGTGCTTGCTTAGCCAATAGTAAGGAAAATGACCCCAGGCTGTTCTCTGGGTGACTGTCAAAATTCATTTCTGTAGTTATTAAACTGCAATGCAGAAAGCAACCTACTTTGTACCTCCCCTTCCATTGCCCCTACTTCTATAAATGGCTTTGAACTTGAATCAGGTAGGTTTCCCAGCAAGTTTAAGTAACCCAGTTAATTAGTTCGAATAATGAGTATTTTTAGAGCAAGGTAGCAATTGCTTCACAATGCAAGCAGGGGGAAAAATGTCTTCGGTGTCCTCTGATCATGGTGCACGCTGACTTAACACCTTCCTTTCTGCCTTCATCCTTGGCTGAGTTACACCGCAGGAAGGTCTTAGTGGCTGACAAGGGTTGGTTTCTCACTCAAAGCACATGTCCTTCATGTGTAGGCCAACGATCTGCTTGTGTTGTATTTATTCCAGGACCCCGGTTGAAGGAAAAGTTCCCATCAGGGGGTCTTCAAAATGTTCATGCAAAATGCATGTTATGAAAATACTATGCCTAGATTGCAAAGTGTCTTTCCAACAAAATAAATTTTGGCTTAGCCATTGGGACACTCATGTTGTGTCATATCAGAGTGCCTGGGTTCGAGTCCTGATTCCCGCATCCTGCCAATACACTCCATAGGAAACAACAGGTGATGATGCGAATGATCGGGTCCCTGCCATCCGGGTCAGCAGCCTGGACTGAGTTCCCAGATCCCAGCTTCAACCTGGCCCAGCTCTGCTCATTGTGGGCACTTGGGGAGTGACTCAGTAGATGGAGCGCTCTGTGTCTCTCAAATAAACAAAAATTGAAAATTATAATAATAATGTAAATATATGCCCTCGTAGTTGGTTAAGTGTTTTGTAGCAAGAGAAAAATAAATGGCAGAAAACCCAACGGCTTTGAAGCTTCCCCTTGGACTAACGAAGCTTGCATAGATCACGTTCCTTCTCATTTAATTGGCCAGCATCCCACATGGCAAACAAGGAGACATAATCCTTTCACAGGGTGGGGGCAGGGGTCAGATGACTGTAAGCAGGGCAACCTGTTACAGTATACACCCATGCTCATAAATAGTCATTTCCCCGTGGACTAGGCTATTCTTAGTTGCTATGTCAGAATACCTAAGGCCGGATACTATAAAGAGAAGAGGTTGCATTATATCGCGGTTTGGAGGCATCAGACTTGAGATCTCAAAGCTCCACGTGACACATCCAGTCTGGATGTGGGTCGACCTGGTGTGGAGATACAAGAGCTTGAAAGACAGGTCACCCCTTTCCCCAGACCCCTCGCCCTCCCTCAACATCTCATGATGGACCATGGTCATACAAAGCACCGCAAACATTCCCACCCAGAAAGCGAAACGTGAGAGAGATATCACAGTTGGAGGCTCAGAGCAATGGTGGAATCCTGGGGAGCAGACTTTGGAGTGGAGGCATTTTCTGCTCTAGATTTTCTTGTTCTCCATGCATGACTCCCAACTCCACCCTCTGGGAGTCCTTTTCCCCTTTTCTTGCATGTATCCAATTAGACTGAGCAGAGCAGGGCCTCTCCAGGGACCTGTGTCACTTATCTTTGTAAATGGCTTGTGTCCATAGATCGGGAAACCCAAAGATCACTTGGAAGTTTGAACAGCCATAGTGTCTTTGTTTTCTTTTTCTATTTATTCAAGAAGCAGAGAGACAGAAAGACAGAGCCCCCATCTGCTGGCTCATTCCTGAAATGCTTGCATTACCAGTTATCGGCCAAGGCAGTCCCAGGCAACAACCAGGAAAACCTGGGACCTAATCCAGGCTTCCCAGGGTAGAAGGAGCCTGAGCCTGAAGCCAGGCATTCTGTTATGGGATACAGCCACCCCAACTGGCATCTAAACCGAACACCTGCCCCCACTGTGTTATTTAACCCAAGGCTGTTCTTGCTTCTTGGCCAGATCAGCTCCCTCAAGAACTTCATCATGTTTTTTATCTACTTGATCCAATCAGTTCATGTTGGGAGTCACATCCAGTTATTCTTGGGGGACATGCTTCTCTCCAACTTTAATAACAATTGCCCAAGGAGAGCAACTGAACGCATACAGAGATTTTATCAAGGGACGCTTTGATTTCTTTCCATGGATTTGTGCTCTTGTTTCAAGCATTTCTCAGTTTTATCTGTTTACTAGTTGGCAATGAGAAACAATTGCTTTTTTTAACCTCACAAGACCAGAAATTTCTGAATGGCTTTGGTTCCAGGCTTACAAACCAAACTGTGCCCTGAGTCCATCTCGGTTGTGTAAGTACCACATAGGAGGTGACCAGCTGTCACCAGTGTATGAACAAACCTGCAGTCTAAAGCCCAAACTCGTGCAGTAGAGATCTGTCCTCCAAGTTACCATAGGTGGTGGTTATACCAATCTTTAAAAGAGATTTATTGGAGTGGTGCTGTGGCAGTGGGTTAAAGCCCCAGTCCGCAGCGCAAGCATCTCATATGGGCGCCGGTTAGAGTCCCAGCTGCTCCTCTTCTGATCCAGCTCTCTGCTATAGCCTAGGAAAGCAGTATAAGATGGCCCAACTCCTTAGGCCCCTGCATCCACATGGGAGACCTGAAAGAAGCTGAAAGGTGGAGTCAAAGAGAGAGACAGAGAGAGGGAGGGAGAGAGAATTTTCCATTCACTGGTTCACTCCCCAAATGGCCTCAATGGGCTTAGCCACACTGAAGCCAGGAGCTTTATCCAGGTCTCTCATGTGGGCACAGGGGCACAAGTACTAGGGCCATCATATGCTGCCTTCCCAGGCATATTAGTGGGCAGCTGGATCCACAGCAGAGTGGCCGAGACTCAAAGCTGCGAGTCTGATAGCAGGCACAGGTGTTCCAGGCACAGTAGGTTGCTGACTGCACCCTCTGAGCTTTTCACTGGATGCAGCTCCTGCTTGCACTCACATTTCATTGGCTGAGAAAGTGACCTGACCAAGCCTGACATGAATGGAGTGCCAAGGCAGAATGCTATGGCTGGAAGGACCAACATACAACTGAGGATTCCCCCCCCCCTTCATACACATGGCTGTGAACTGCTTGTTTTATGTGATAAGAGCATTAGAATAAGATACATACTTAGAGATATCGCATCAGTCCAATTCTGTGTTGCTACTATAATAAAGCACTGATGCTGGGTGATTTAGCACATGGCTTTGGAGGTTCAAGGTCATGGTGTTGGCATTGGCTCAGTCCCGGTGAGGGCCTCATGGCCACAGTGGCAGGGATGTGGGCAGAAGAGACCACACAGTGAGACAGGAAGCCAGAGAGTGACCTGGGGATGACGCTCTCTTTTTTTCATAACAACTCGCTCTTGAGGGAAGTAACCAGGGTCCCCCAGGAACAACTAATCCCTTCCAAAGTCAATGCCTCCGGTGCCCAAGCCATCACCCACCAGGCCCCACCTCCTAAAGGCTCCACCACCTCAATGCCACCACGCAAAAGACCAAGGCTCCCACACATGCCTCTTTGGGGGAGACACGGTCAAACCACCTCCGAACCTTAGCAAGGTGCATTCTAGGTACACACTCAAAACACAATGGCAATTTGTACTTTTTGAGAGTCAGTGACGCCTTGAGAAACGTATGCATTGTCAGTGTGACCCAGTCCTGACAGCGGATGGCTGAAGGAGAAGAAACCAAGCTAGGAGGTGGCATCTTTTTCCTCCAAGAGTCTAAATTGATGGAGGGGGCAGGGTTTGCACTCCCTGTGTTCCAATAAATCCTTGCAAGTTTCCAGGTAGGCTTGGAGCCGAGCAGAATGAATGCAGAACTGCTCACCTGACACCCCGAGAAGCTGAGATGCGTTTCTGGTGGGGAAGTGTGGGGCTCACCTGGCAGGCCTCCTGCCCGGTCCTTGTGCCCAGAGCCCCACGGCCCCCTCACTGGTTTGCGTTTCTCTCCACAGTTTGACATGCAGAGGATAACTCTGGAGGAGCTGAAGCACATCCTATACCACGCCTTCCGGGACCACCTGACCATGAAGGACATTGAGAACATCATTATCAACGAGGAGGAGAGCCTGAACGAGACCTCGGGGAACTGCCAGACGGAGTTTGAAGGAGGTAGGCATCCGTGCACCTGCCTTCTCCCTGGGCTGGGAGAGACCAGAGCCTCCATTGCCCGCTATGAAAAATGCATCTGCAGTCTCTGGGGCTGCAGCCATCCTGTGCCAAAGCCAGGAAGTGAGAGAAGACGTGAATAGGTTCATTTATCTGTCAAGATGCAAAGGGGTTTTTCTTTTAGTTTCTTCCCTGTCTTTTCTCCTCCCAAACTCGGCATTTTGGGGGGGCACAATCCCCATTGGCCCTGGGGATTCCCTCAAGCCACTGTTGGGTGTGTGGCTTTGTGGCATATGCATTACACGGTGGAGGGGCTGCACAGGGGACTTGAGTCTGTTCAAGTCCATTGGCAAACGGCGTGACCCCGAGCAGAGGCCGTACCTTGTCTGGACGCCCTCAGCTATAGACATCGGGATAATTGCACCTGCCACACAAAAACCCTCAGCCACAGAGGACCTGTCTGCTCCCCGACTGCCCTGGCCAAGGCATGCCTAGTGGCAGAAGCATTTCATGAGCCTAACCAGGTAGTTACAGAAGAACGAAGGCTCTCCTGAGGCTAAAAACGACACTCACGAAAGGCCATTTTTCTTGGGCCCATAAAAGAAAATGCAAGGAGGAAGAAAAAAAAAAAAACACTACTTGGTCTCCCAATCAGGAGAGAGTTCCTAAGATGCAACATAATTTAATCCTGCGTTCCAACCTTCAAAATCTGCGCTGCTTTAACAGTTCTGATGCACAATCCCCCAAAATAATAATAATCACATCAAAACATCACTACAGGCTGGCGCCGAAGCTCACTAGGCTAATCCCCCCCCCCCCCCCCGTGGCGCCGGCACACCGGGTTCTAGTCCCAGTCAGGGTGCCTGATTTTGTCCCGGTTGCCCCTCTTCCAGTCCAGCTCTCTGCTGTGGCCCGGGAAGGCAGTGGAGGATGGCCCAAGTGCTTGGGCCCTGCACCCCATGGGGAGACCAGGAGAAGCACCTGGCTTCTGGCTTTGGATCAGTGGCCATTGAGGGGTGAACCAATGGCAAAGGAAGACCTTTCTCTCTGTCTCTCTCTTGTCACTGTCCACTCTGCCTGTCAAAAAAAAAAAAAAAAAAGAAAGAAAGAAAGAAAGAAAAATCACTGCAGGCTATCAGCAATGTTTAACTTGTTCAGTGCTGACACGTCTTAAAGAGGTCAGACTATTATTTTTTTTCTCTCTTCTTTTTGAGCAATTAGACAAGTCCATAGGCGAACACTGGAAATACATGAATAATTTTCTTCCTAACATTTTATGGATTTTTGAAGGCAGGAGTTTCAGAAAAAAAAAATTCTGCACCAAATTAAACTTATTTTTTGATCCAATTTTCCATGTACTATTTGAGGTGTCCTAGTACACGCTTGTTACATGGATACCAGAGTGACATTTGGTTGCTGCATGACAGCTGGCTCAGTACCTTAGGAGCGAGGCAGCTCAGGGCTTAGCTAGGCTCTAGGTCATGGCTGTTCCCTTTAGACCTGGGCTCATGTCTGACCCACGTCAGCTGAACTGCTGCATCCGCGTGCCAGGACAAAAGGCCCAGACAAGAGATGATTTTCGTTCTGAGGTTACCAACTAAATCAACTCAAATCAGGGCAATAGGGAGTAGTGGAGACTAGGGCAAAGTAGACTACAATGCCCCCCCCCCAGCCTCGCCTCCTGGGGTCATTCACATTTACACTTTTTAAGAATGTTGAGTGCATTCAACAACACCCAGCTGTGGTTCAGAAACTGCCTGGGACTTCCCGCCGGGACACCTGGGCTGGAGTTGGAGCCCCACAGGTTATACAAGGTCAAGATCAGAGCTTCATGGCCAATGGCATTTCTAGCAGGACAGGGGCAGGGGCAGGGAGTGTGGGAGGACAAGGAGCAGTGAGGTAGGCAGGGATCAGACCTGTGAAAACAGCAGATCCCTCCCCTTCCCATCTCTCTCCATTCTACATGACAGAACATGTCAAATGCTGGTACAAGGAGAGTTTTTTGGGTAGTACCCGCCCACTCATCCACAGTCAGCAATGAATGGATTGGAGAAAGTTCTGGACAATCTCATTTTCCACGGGAGACTTTGTGGACCACTCTTGTTCAGAGAAGCGACCTTTTCGGGAAAGGTCAGGCTACCCTGGGAACTAATCTGGATTCTAAGCAATGTTTCCCATATTCGCAGATTCATAAAATCAATGCCTGGCAAGGGGACTTCCACACGGAGGTCTTCCTGGGCCTGCTGTCCTGATTAGCACTTGCAATAATTACCGTTTAGAGAGTGGTAAGTGCCCGCACTGTGCTAAGTAGCTTGAAACTGATTATCTCACTTAACGGGAGAAATTCACACGTTGGTTTAATGCTTGAAGTCTTGACTCATTACATCGGGCTGTTTGCCCATTCTCATGTCAGAGAAGTCTTTTGAAGATGTTAAGTCGTCCGCCGGCGCCGTGGCTCAACAGGCTAATCCTCCGCCGTGCAGCGCCTGCACACCGGGTTCTAGTCCCGGTTGGGGCACCGGATTCTGTCCCAGTTGCCCCTCTTCCAGGCCAGCTCTCTGCTGTGGCCAGGGAGTGCAGTGGAGGATGGCCCAGGTGCTTGGGCCCTGCACCCCATGGGAGACCAGCATAAGCACCTGGCTCCTGGCTCCTGCCATCAGATTAACACAGTGCACCTGCTGCAGCGTGTCAGCCGCAGTGGCCATTGGAGGGCGAATCAACAGCAAAGGAAGACCTTTCTCTCTGTCTCTCTCTCTCACTGTCCACTCTGCCTGTCAAAAAAAAAAAAAAGATGTTAAGTCGGGGCTGGCACTGTGGTGTAGCGGGTAAAGCTGCTGCCTGCAGTGCCAGCATCCCATATGGACACAGGTTCAAGTCCCAGCTGCTACACTTCTGATTCAGCTCTCTGCTATGGCTTGGGAAAGCAGTAGAAGGTGGCCCAAGTGCTTGGGCCCCTGCACCCACGTGAGAGACCCAGAGAAAGCTCCTGGCTCCTGGCTTCAGATCAGCACAGGATTGGCACAGCTCCAGCTATTGCCACCAATTGGGGAATGAGCCAGCAGATGGAAGACATCTTTCTCTCTCTCTCTCTCTCTCTCTCTCTCTCTCTCTCTCTGCCTCTCCTTCTCTCTCTGTGTAACTCTGAGTTTCAAATACATAATAAATAAATCTTTTTTAAAAAAGATGTTAAGTCAGACAGCGCCGTGTGGCACCAAACATAAGCTCACTGATTTCTGTGTCGGTTTAAGAATTTTCCAATCTTGGATACGATCAAAGGCATTGGGGCATCTGTTTGATGCCTGCAGCTCTCTCAAATTCAATCAAATGCCTTCCTCAGTGTCTCTAGGTCTAGCAAGGGATGTGCATCCAGGCCCCGAGCACCAACCACCATGCCTTGGGGTTGAGTGCATTTGGAAACTCTGGCTAACCTTGAACTTTCCATTTCCCATCGTGCTCCCATGCCTGTGGCTCACAAACCTGAGGGCATTTTTGAACTTCATCCTTTTCCTATCAGTACCTGACTGCACCATGGCGCTGCTCTAGCCTCTTAGACCTTCTTGGCATCTCCTCTTGGCCCTGGCTCCAGCTGCGAGCCTCGGCCATGCCCTCAACAACATCTCAAGAATCCCTTGCTCTCCCTGTCTCTTCTGCTGTGCCTCGTCTTGGCCAGTGCAGCAGCCAGCTGTGAACGGATCAGCCAGTTGCTTTTATTTCTTTTGAGCCACAGAAGTCATTTCTCTTCCAATCAAATCTTCCTTACAGCCCTAAATGATTAATGAGGGAGAGGAGCAGGGAGGGTATTTTTTTCCTAAGCCCCCAGAGCCCCACTCAAACCTTCTCTACTTTGGCTGATCCCACCCACAGCACCAGGAAGCCCCTTCTTGATGCTCTTGCTAGAACTTTGCTACTGCAAGTCTGCAACCAGAGCTAGGTCCCCCCACTGCAGCCAGTGGACTCCTGTCCTATTGGATTTGAGAGGAAGGGGGCAGAGGGGTTGCCATCAGAAGATGGAAGGACCCTGGCCGGCGCCATGGCTCAACAGGCTAATCCTCCGCCTTGCGGCGCCTGCACACAGGTTCTAGTCCCGGTTGCCCCTCTTCCAGGCCAGCCCTCTGCTGTGGCCCAGGAGTGCAGTGGAGGATGGCCCAAGTGCTTGGGCCCTGCACCCCATGGGAGACCAGGAGAAGCACCTGGCACCTGGCTCCTGCCATCAGATGAGCGTGGTGTGCTGGCCGCAGCGCGCCAACCGCGGCAGCCATTGGAGGGTGAACCAATGGCAAAGGAAGACCTTTCTCTCTGTCTCTCTCTCTCACTGTCCACTCTGCCTGTCAAAAAAAAAAAAAGAAGATGGGAGGACCCTTCAGTCTCTGAGCCAGGGGAAGGAGTAGACAGGCAAAGAGACCCCCCACTCGGTGGCAGGGTTGGAATTTAAGGAAGCCCGCATTTGCTGAGTTTTGAACTCAGCAAAGTGAGAGCCAGGATGGAGTTTCGGGAGTGTGAGTGGAGTTTGAAAATGCTGCCTTGGTGGCACATGCAGCCAAGTCAGTTAGAAACCAGCAGGAGGAGCTAATGCCCTGCGGAGGCAGCAGAAAGTGGGTCCCTGCCACCCATACGGGAGACCTGGATGGAGTTCTGGTTCCTGGCTTCAGCCTGGCCCAATGCTGGCCATTGCAGCCATCTGGGGAGTGAACCAGCAGATGGAAGAGCTGTCTCTCTCTCTCTCTCTCTCTCTCTGTGTAGCTATGACTTTCAAAACAAAGAAATAGATCTTAAAAAGAAAATTCAGGGTGGCTTTGAGGCATTCCGAATCCTTCAGATCTCTCTGGGACCCCTTCGTAAGATAAACAGAGCTCGATGCTCTTCTGTGTCCTTGTCAATCTTTGTGTCCTAATTACTTGTAAACATAAACAGGTCAGCCTCTGCCCTAGCAGGATTGACTGTGGAAGGTGCACCTTCTCACAATGCCCACTGACCATCCACGTTCAATAAGAGCATTTTAGGAGGAGTTGCTATGGTTTGACCACTTTTCACCACCAGATAGCTTGTTTTTGGAGAACAGAAGCTCTGTGACAGTGAGACAAATGCACGTCTCATCCTTTGGTTCCAGTGACTGGCACAGATGGAATTTAGTGGTCTTGCGGTCGCATCATCCATCTGCCTGTCACTGGAGCCTTAGCAAGTGTCCTTGGGTCCAAGTGTACGATTGAGTTTGCTAGTGCTTGCCTCTGCTGTCTTCACTGTAATCCATACCAATCCAATCCAAGAGGAGAAAGAGAGAGGAAAACTGCCCAGTGCACCTGCCAAGCGCTGGCCACTTGTTAACATCTTGGGCTTGGTGCCTCCCTGTGGTCCCGGGAGACAGACCCTTTAGTTTCTATGGTACAGACGAGGAAACCAAGGGTCAGCCAGATGAAGTCCAAAGTCAAAGAAAGGTTAGGGAGTTTGCTCTGAGTCTAGTCCTGCTCTGGCCTCTTCGTGTGTCACCCTGGGTCACTTGCCTTGGGCTTGGACACTTCAGAGTCTCCATACAAATGGCATTTCATCACCCTTACTCATTTTCCACCTCATTGCCAACCCAGGCATGTTATATTTGGAAGCCGAGTGGAAGTGCAGCAAGATTGTGTGTGAGCCCTCGCCACACACACACGTCCCTCTAGTTGTTGTCCCTAAATGGAATCCCAGCTGTCAGAGTTTTTCTAGACATTCTGACAACATGCACGAGAGAGGGAAGTAAAGCAAAATCATTCACTGGAGAATAAATAGTTTCTGTGAAAGACATGGCAGAACTGTTCCATGCCACTCAACGCGTCGAGATGAGAGACTTAGAGAAATGGACATCGGAGCTGCGGCTCCCAGATCTGTGCTGACCAGCGCTGTGGCCCTGGGAATGCAACTGTAGTCTCTTTGAGCACTATTTTCTTCTTGATTGGATGCAGAGTTTGGACAAGTGTGGTCCTACCTAGATACAAATCAACCAGGCTCCGTGGGAGGAGAGGGTGAAGTTTATGCCCATATCCATCATCCCCTGCTGAAGTCACAGTACTCTTGTCAGACTGTCAGGCACACACTTGGCAATGGGAAGACCCGCCCGGTCACCTGACCACGCATGGTGGCTATCTCCTGCCCATCCAAACGAAAAGGGCAGAGTATGTCATCCGCACCATCTGCTGCCAGCTCACCCAGGCTCGCGGCATCCTGAAATAAAACCTTCCTCCGTCAGGAACTGTAGGAGGTCAGGGTGGAGATGAAGTGCACAGTCACTGATAAGACAGGAGATGATTTTGAAAGAGCTCTGGAACTTTCGAATTTTTCTGTTTGGGAACCCTTTAGTGCTCCCGGAGAGTTACGAGATTCTGAGACACAAGATAGAAATCTAGATCTGACAAATTTACAAAAACTGAGCTGGGTTAAGAGCTCCTGGCTTGGGGACAGCATTGTGGTACAGCAGGTTAAGCCATGTCTTGCCATGCAGGCACCCCATATGAGCAACAGTTCAAGCCCCCTCCTGCTCTGCATCCCATAAAGCCTTTTGCGAATGTGCCTGGGAGAGCAGTGGAAGATGGCCCAAGTGCTTGTGTCCCTGCATCCCATGGAGGAGACTCAGTAGGAGTTCCTGATTCCTGACCCAGGTCTGGCTGTTGCAGCCATTTGGGGGAGTGAACCAGTGGGTGGAAGATCTCTCTTCCCTTCCTTCCTTCCTTCTTCCTCTTCCTCCTCTTCCTCTTCCTCTTCTTTTTCTTCTTCCCCTTCTCCCCCAGCCCCTCCCCTCCCTGTGGTGCAGCAGGTTAAAGCCCCAGCCTGCAGTGCCGGCATCCCATATGTGTGCCGGTTCAAGTCCCAGCTGCTCCTCTTCCAATCCAGCTCTCTGCTATGGCCTGGGAAAGCAGTAGAAGATGGACCAAGTCCTTGGGCCCCTGCACCTGCATGGGAGACCCAGGAAAAGCTCCTGGCTCCTGGCTTCAGATCAGTGCAGCTCTGGCCATTGCAGTCATTCAGGGAGCAAACCAAGGGAATGGAAGACCTCTGTCTCTGGCTCTACCTCTCTCTGTAACTTTGTCTTGCAAATGATTAAAGAAAAGACACTTCCTATTAGGAGAAAGCCAACCAGGCTCCTTTAAGTGAAAGAGGGCTGGTTCAAATCACAGGCAGTCACAGCGGTGAACTTAGGGTAAGTGGGACCCAAGGAGCTGGGGTACCAGCCTCCCCCCCACCCCTCTCCTTTCACACTCTCTGTTGGCATCGTTCTTTGGGAGCAGGGTTCTCTCCTCACAGCTCCATCCCAAGAAGGGGCTCCTATCAAACCTACTTGGCTCCTGTGCTCATCCTGGGCCAAAAGATCACACCTGGACAGCCTAGCTTGTGATGATGGACGGGATCAGATCCCCAGAACCAGAGATGGGTCTTGTTTTCAGAAGAAGGGGGTAGGGGCACTGCTGGACAGGCCCAGGCACCAGGGGTCCACAGTGGGACCCTCCCAGCAAACCTGAAATGACGGGCATGGGATGTCTGTGGTCATGGGATGTCTGTGGTCACAGAAGCCTCTCTTGCTCCTAAGAAAAACAGCATAAAACACACCAGCCTCACTCCTGTTCCCTTGGGACCACATCCTCCATCGCTGTCTGTGCACCTTACCCTAGTGCCTGGGCATTGCTGAAACCCTCGAAGTCTAGAACATTCTCCGTCAAAGGCTCTTAATTAGTCCCTTTTTTTAAACATTTGTGTATGCACGGATGGGTGTATTTGAAAGACAGAACAACAGATGGGGGTGGAGAGAGAGAGAGAGAGACAGAGAGAGAGAGAGAGAGGTTTCTGTCATCTGGTTCACTTTCCAAATGACCATAAGAGCCAAAGCTATGCCGGGTCAAAGCTAGGAGTCCTGAATTCCATCCTGTTCCCCGACATGGGTGGTAGGAATCCATCATCCACTGGTTTCCCAAACACATTAGCAGGGAGCCGGATCAGAAGCAGAGCAGCTGGGAATCAAACCAGTGCTCTGATATGGGTGCTTGCAAGTGACAGCTGAACCCCCTGCACCCCAACACCGGCCCCCGTGAGTCCCATTTTAGGGAACGAAAATAGCCAATGTCATAGAATCACGGAAGGATGACAGAGCAAGTGTAGCTCCCGTCTCCATGGTGGCTCTGGCTTACTGTGAGAATCCCCTGGGCTGGGGCTGACCCTGTTTAGGTTTTTATGCAGTCTCTACATTTATTTAATCTTATATATTTGAAAGACAGAGAGACAGACAGGGAGATCTTTTACCCACTGGTTCACTCACCAAATGACTAAAACAGCCAGGGTCTGGCCAGGTAGAAACCAGGAGCCTGGAACTCAATCTGGATTGTCCCCTTAGGTAACAGGAACCTAGTCATTTGAGCCTCCTGCTGCCTCCCAGGAAGCTGGACTCAGAAGCAGAGCCAGGACCGAAACTCAGGCAGTCTATGATAAAGAATGCAGGCATCCCAGGCAGTGTCTTAACCATCCCGAAGGCCCCTAATCCTGCCTGACAGATCCCTGCTGTAGGTCTGCTGTGGAATCATTGTGAGTCCAATTTGACTCATTCAGACATCACAGGGATTATGGCTCCAAAACAGGTAGCTCAGTCTCCAAACATCAAGATGGAAGCCAAGGGGACTAGAACCCTCTCCTCCAGGCTGCCTAGCCAGCTGGTCAGTGACCAGGTCTGTGCAGATTTCCGTGTCTCCAGGAGAACACCTGTGCCCTTGCCTGTCTGTGCCCAGTGATGCAGTATAAGAAGGGCATGTCCATCACATAGCTTAAAACCCAGGTCCCCCCAAGGCAGCAAGAATCTGTCGGTGCAGGGGTCTGTGAACAAGCTTCGGGAAGACAGGAGACCCCACTTCTGTGTCCTCCTGCCTCAGTCTCCCTCAACCCCCATTGCATCCCCAAATGCCTCCCAGGCTTCTCCTTTGCTAGAAAGAGAGCTGGAGCTGGCGAGCTATGGGGAAAACACTCACCCAAAGATTACCGGCTTCACAATGCATTCCAGAAAAGTAAAAGCTGAACGGAGATCCAAAAATGTCACCAAAGAGAATTGCAGACAGACATCCAGGGGACAGGAGTTGTGTGGGGAGGGTCAAGCGCCACCTGCCATGCCGACAGCTCTAGCTGCTCTCCTGACTCAGCTCCCTGCTGATATGCCTTGGAATACAGCAGAAGATGGCTCAAGCATACCTGGAACCCTAACACCCATGTGGGAGACCTGGATGGAGTTCTGGGCTCCTGGCTTCGGCCTGGGCCAGCCCTGGGAGTTGCAGCCATTTGGGGAGTGAACCAGCAGATGGAAGGTCTCTCTCTCTCTCTCTCTCTCTCTCACACACACACCCACACACTCTACCTTTCAAATAATCAAATCTTAAAAGAGCCAACCATAAAAAAAACTTGTACATAATTAGAATTAGTCCCATAGAATATAAAACCATTTAATGAAATAAGACTTAACCATAAAAAGAACCAGATATTAATACTGGCAATAACACAGAGAACATTTTCTAAGAAGGCCATCATTGAAAGCTATGTTGTGCTTGGTTCCATTTGATGGGGACTGTGCAGAATAAGCAAATTCATAGCGGCATGGAGTAGATTCACTATGGCCTGGGGCTGGGGAGAGAAGAGAATGAGGATGAATGCTATTGGGTGCAGGGAAATGTGTTAGAATTAGGTGGTGGTGATGGTGACGCAACCTTGTATATGTGCTCAGTGCCCTTGAATTTGACTAAGAGAGTTGAGTTTTATGGTGTGTGAACTCTAGCTGAATGAAAAATAAATATTTACAGCTAGACCATTAACGACAAGCAAATAAATAAAAGGAGAAAGCCCTTGAGAATCTTCCAGGGAGATTGCAGTTGCTGAGCCCAGGAGAAAGGACCGGGGGAGGGGGGGAGGTCAGAGGACCCTGCTGGCAGGTGGTACTGGCAGGGTCAGGTATCGGGGGAAAAGGGCAGAGAAGACCGCTGCTTGGCTGGAACAGAGGTGGCCAGGGAGCAGAGGCCCAGGGGCCCAGGAGTAGCAGAGGAAAAGCAAATAGGAGTAGGGCGTGGTTCTACACGCTAAGCTGAGCAGCCAGCACGTAGACAGGCATTCTGGGTGCTGCTTCCAAAAGCCATGCCTAGCTGCATTCGGATGAATCGATGGGCGAAGGGACCCAAGTGGAGGTGTGGGAGCCTCTGAGGCACAGCCAGCCCCATGGCAGGGGCCACAGGGGACAGGAGGAACACCACTCAGACCACCAGGAAGGCCAGAACAAACTCCCGCATCTCTGACGCTATTCGCAGTTGGATGAAGCTTTCTCTACCATGAGCTCCTCACTCTTTGCAGGGATTCTTGTGGTGCACCGAGCAGCTACTGGGTCCTTTGCCAGAAACCCAGGCTCAGAAGAGGTCCAGCCACCTGCCGAGGGCCCCTAAGTGACAATTAGGGGAAGTCCGATCTTGACCCAAGTTCATCCCAGGCTGACCTGGAGTGTTCGTGGGGGAAGCAGAGAACAGACAGCAGAAATAAACAAATACAGCAAAGTGCAGTGCTGTGCACATACGTGAGAGTAGTCGCGGGCCGTTTTGCACCTGCTATGACCAAACGCCAGAGGCAAGCTATGGAGACAAGAGGCTTACTTTAACTCCCAGTTCTCATCTGGTGATGCCAGCTTTGGGCAGAACATGGCATCCCACCCCTGATGGGAACATACATGTTTCTGTTCTGTGGCTTTAAATGAAGTCATCAGGGTAGACTTATAGGGGCTGCACCCTACTGACCTAGACTAAGAGTCTCCACTTCCCAAGGCACCGCCTCTAAATATCCAAGGGTCAGCTCAAGTTCACGCCCTCTTATTGGTTAAGTCTCAATACATGATGTCTAGGGGGATGCTCAAATCTCACCCAAATCATAGCAATAGCCAGAGAGGCCTTAAATTATCTTTTTAAAAAAGATTTATTTAGTTATTATTTATTTATAAGTCATAATTACAGAGAAAGAGGTAGAGAGAGAGAGAAAGAGAGAGAGAGAGGGAGAGAGAGAGAGAGAGAGAGAACTAGAGATCTTCCATCCACCAATTCACTCCCCAAATGGCCGAAATGGCCAGGGCTGGGACAGGCAGAAGCCAAGAGCTAGGAGCTTCTTCCAGGTCTCCCTTGTGGGTGGCAGGGGCCCCGAGCACTTGGGCCATCCTCCACTGCTTGCCCTAAGCACATTAGCAGGGAGCTGGATCAGAAGTGGAGCAGCCGGGACTTGAACCAGCGCCCATGTGAGATCCCAGTGCTGCAGACTGCGACTTAACCCACTGTGCCATAGTGCTGGCCCAGAGTTAAGTTATTATTAAGAAATACATGAATTGGTGCCCTGGGCTAATCCCACCTCGGTTGCCAATGACCTTGGAGTCTACTTTTTGGAGCATCAGGCTCTTCATCTAGCCAATGGAGGTCACATATCCAGCTCCTAGGAGATGTGCACCTTGCAATCCTGCACACACACACACACACACACACACACACAAGACACACTGCTCACAGCCCACTGCATACTCAGTAAGTGAGAGGTTGGAAAAGATTCAAAAAGGGGAGTTAGCATTCTCTGAGTCCAAACAATAATCCAGTACATTTATATGTCCTTAGTCCTCACAATGAGGTAGATTTTCGTACTCCCATTTCAGAGATGAGGAAGTCGAGGCCCAAGGAAATTTCTTTGCTCCGGTTCAAACAACCAACACGTGGGATGATCAGGATTCTTGTTTTGGTCTAGCCCCAAAGTCATGACTTCTTGCACTGCTGCATAATTAGTGGAAATGCCAGGATTTGGCATAAAATAAGTCCCACCAAGGCACAAAGTGTGAGTTACAGACTTCGGCTCACAATCTGTTTCCGAGGTACTGCAACCAGCGAATGGGTTCTACTAGTTTCTCCAGGCACTCCCTCCACTCCTTATCTCTCTCCTCCCACTTCTATGAAGGATTTAGAGAACAAAGTTGCAGCCACTCACCTGGGGGTAAAATCCGGCTGCCCCTAGCATAGCCTTGTTTCCTGGGTGTGCTTTACAGAGAAAGCCTTCAACAAAAACCCTCCTTCTGGTTTCTAAATGCGAAGTGTTTTCTTCCTGACTTTCCATCCACCCTGAGGATGGAATGGGATAGGGCTGCTATGAGAGCCATCACCACCCCAAGGGGCTACCCAGCACGCATCAGTAGACATCAGCCAGGACCCAGAAACGCCTCTGGTTTGCAACTTCCATGTACCCATCTTGTTTTCCAATATGGAAGATTTCTTTTGAATTTTCTTTTCTTTTTTTTTAAAGATTTACTTTATTTATTAGAAAGGTAGAGTGATGGGGCGAGGAGAAGAGAAGGCGGGTGGCGGGGAGATTTTTTTTTCCATCCATTGGTTCACTCCCCAAATGCCTGCAACCGTCAAGCCTGGGCCAGGAGTCGGGAATTTCATGTGGGTCTCCCAGGTGGATGGTGGGGACCCAAGCGCCTGGGACACCATCATCTGCTGTCTCCCAGGATGCATCAATAGGAAGCAGGACCGGAAGTGGAGCTGCTGGGACTTAGCCCAGCACCCTCTTATAGAATGCAGGTCAACAGCAGCGGCTTAACCCCGCTGTGCCACAATGCCTGCCCCAGCTCTCGCCTTCCTACAAATTGCCCCTTTTTTCCTTCCCGATAGTTGGCATCTTCCCACATCTCCCCACCAAGAAAATTGTCTTCCTCCAGGCAACAGTTTCAGACTCTTGGGCTTACTTTTCATCAGCAGGTGGAGCACTGGACCACAAATCCTTTAAGTCTCCCCAAGGATGCGGAAATCCCATGGAGGCAGATGGATTAAAGACAGCAAGATCCAACTAAAGAGATGAGTCTGGCACAGTCAACACCTGTTGGATAGGGAGCGTCTGGGGGGTGGGGATGGGGGCGGGGTGCTCTCTGGGAAGTGGGGACTGTTTGACGTCATCCGTTAGGGAAGCTCCATTCGCCTTCGGAAACATGGTCCACTTCCTGCTTCTTCCCTGCGATCTGCAGGGATTTGAAGGAGCCATGTAGTGGCAAGGAGGAGAGGTCATTGACATTGAACTTTTGTAGGTTCTGGAGAGACAGGTGAGCCTTTCATTTTTGCCAGTCTTCTTTGCTAGGTGAACCTAATCTAATTTAATCTAACCTAATGAATCTGATGAACCATCTTCCCCAGTCTGATTTTCTCAACACACACGCCCTCCTGTCTCTGGCCACGTAACCCCACCCAGGCCTACTGAACCCGAAACTCTGCAGGCAGGGGCCCAGCAGTCACCTAGTTAATTTCCCTGAAGAGCCTGGAAAACCCAAAGAGATCTGACTTTCTCATTCTGCAGTGGAGCTGAGAGTCCCTTTAGTGATAGCATCCTAGCCAGTGCAGTGTTTCCACCTGTCCCTAGGACTGCAAAGGCGATGTCCCCAGCAGGCCATCAAGGGGGAGGGGAGGACCAGTGGAAGTGTGGGGGGAGGGGAAGGTGGGTGGGAGAGAGGAGCAGGTGTAGAGGGAACAGAATTGTGACATCAGAGTAAAGCTGAGGTTCCCGTCTGAGCAGTGATGCCTAGAAGAGAGACTTGCTCCACCCCAGGGCGCCTTGTCCACGCTTTTCTTTCTTGTGATTTGCAACTCGCTATATCTGATCCATTAATAACCCCAGCTAAGCCTTTGGGGTGGGGGGAGGGTGTTACATGCATGGTTCTTATAAAAAACGATGGCGTGCAATGCAGCAGGTGCGACAGAAAGAATAGGAGAAGGCATTGCTCGGTCAGGACCTTGGGGGGGTGTCGGTCACTACAGGACCTGGTGCAGGACCCCCTGGCTCCAGAAAGAGAAAATTTGGGTCCCACCCCATCCCTTACCTCACACCTGACCAGTGCATAAGAGTCTGTGTCTCCCACTTCTGAAACTTTAGCAGCATCATGGGCAGGGCTGCTCAAAGAGATTGCTGGACCCTTAACCTGTAGGCTGTTTCAGCAGAGCTGGAGTGGGCCTGGCCGAGAATCTGCAGCCCATGTGAACCCATGTGACAATCTGCATTTCTGCGAAGCTTCAGGGAGAAGCAGGATGCAACTGGTCCAGGGACACCTCCTGCAGAGCCACTGTTTGAACAGCTGGGGGGGAAAAAAAGCCAGAGGCACTCTGAGAACAATCCCATGGAAGGCCAGGTGCTCCCAGCCAAGCACCCAACCCTTGCTCCGTCTGCATCCGCTGTAGAAACGGGACACGTAGCAGTGCCCGCAGGGTGCCTTCTGGAACATTCCATACGGTGTCCGGCTCCGAACGTTACTCTAGTTCTGTTCTATCTGGAAATTGCTCCCTTACTCCAACATCACAGGAGCCACATGGCCTGTGTCGTGGAGGTTTTACCGGAGTTGTGATGTTCCGTCTCTCCCCCAGCGCCCCCATAAGTCCTCGGCTGTCTCCACGTTAGCAATCCCATCCCGCAGGGGGACCTGCTCTTGGCTTGTTGAGAAAGGGGTGCATTGGGTCTCACTGCCATCTTTCTCTTCTCTCCCCCAACCGGCCACGCCTCCCCTCCCCCATGTGTCCCCTCCCCCCACCCCACCCCCTTCCAGTGCATTCCCAGAAGCAGAACAGACAGACCTGCGTGCGGAAGAGCCTCATCTGCGCCTTCGCCATGGCCTTCATCATCAGCGTCATGCTGATCGCGGCCAACCAGATCCTGCGGAGCGGTATGGAGTAGCCGCAGCCCCCAGCAGCCCCGCCGCGCCGACCAGCTAGCGCGCATGTGCATGCCCCGCGGGCAGTCTCCGCTCCTGCCCACCGCAGACCTGGACCTCACGGATGGACTCGGACCACGGCTCAGCACGGGACCCAAGGCTGCAGCGCACCCGGGGTTGCCGATCAACTTCATCTCCTTGGCAGGGACATACAAGGGCTGTCTTCAACGCTTTAATGGTTTTCGTTTCCTAATGCAATAAATAGCCAGGAGTTCCGATTTTCCGCTTCGACCGCCAGTAGTGACTCCGAAGCAGAACTTCGTTTTCATCTCGAAATTCCAGTTGGCCATCAGGTGGCCCGGTGGCGTAGGAGAGCGAGAGAGAGGCGTGAGCACACAGTCACCTCCACTCCCCTTTCGTCCAACCCACAGGTCAGCAGAGACCCCTCCCCCACCCGAGGTGGACCCTCGCGTGCAAAAGGCTGACTTTTGGGTCGTGCTATTCTGGCTTCCTTCCACCACCCCGTGGAGACCACCACACACCTCCCCACCCCCGAGGCATGAGGGGAAAGCCATGACGTGGGGTGCGGCCCCCAGCGCTCTGCAGCTGCACCCCCACCGCTTCCGTTCTTACTGCCTTTTACTACAGGACTCCGGCGGGCAGAGTTGGGGCCCTCTCCGTTGGTTCCGTGGCACTTGGCTTTCTGTTCCTAGAGCCCACCCCGCACCAGCATTCTGGAATCTTCAGAGAGCCTTCTCCCAGCTTTGCACCTGTGCTGCCCTCACAGAGAGAGAGACAGACAGACAGACAGAGAGAGAATCGTGATTGTGAGCATCGCTATTGACATCGAGTTCTGGTTCCCTCTCGTATGACGTCATTCCTCCCTGATGGCTGCCTAGTAGTGTGTCCTCCCTCCTGGGCTCATCCCCGCTTTTTTGGGGGGAGGTGGGGGGTGGGAGAGGGGGAGGGGGAGGGGCAAAGGGAAAACAGCCAGGCTAGAGAAGGAGGGGCCTTGACTGACAGGGCAGCTGCTCACTCCGCACCCCCAGCCTCCCCGAGCAATGGACCTGCTCCAGGATGTCGTGCCTGGCAGCCTCTTTAAGTTAAAAATCCACGTACATACGTGCGTCTTACCTTTGCCTCATCCTGGAGTTTGCGTTGTTAGTTGGTCTTCCCCAGTGGAAGATCACACTATTGTACTTCTCTGAAAAATCTTCTGGCGTTCAAATTCTGCACGGATTCAGTGGGGGAGAGACAAGGGGGCGCTGGGGAGCTTAATGAGCTTAGCCACCATGACACCTGACTGACACCCACCTGCACATCCTTTGGTGAGGTGAGGTGAGGGCACTGGCTCCGGCGGTCGGTTTCCAACATCCCCATCAGCTCTGTCGTTTGCCAACTTTGCCCAGGTGCCCCGTCAGCCACCACTGTTTAATTCGCACTTGTATCAGCAGATTAGCCAGTAATCTCCGGATGTGCTATTTCCCTTATACTCAGGTCTTTATTTCGGTAATAGAATTGTCTTGCTCCTATCTCTTTTTGATGGCTCCCTATAGCAACATGCTTCCCCCTCCCCCCTTTCTTCCAGTATTGAGGAACCAAGACCCCTCCCCTCCCAATGCTATGGAGGCGGCTCGGGGGTACAGTGCGTGTGTGCGCGTGTTTGTGTGTGTTCCTGAACCCCTCCTGGAGACTACTCACCCCTCCACTTCCCCCCTCACTGCTTCCTTAGACTTGGAGTGCCCGAGGGACTTCAGTCTTCAGCCACTATGAGAGCTGCCCGCCCCAGCCTGGGGATAGCTCTAGAAATTTGCCCAGGAATGAAAACTACTCATGATGAGCACAAGTCACACAGAGGTTTCAGCCATAGCAAGGTAGAGTGACACAGGGGCTGAGAATCCCCCTGTAGACTCACCTGGAACCTGGCACATCCAGCCCCCCACCCCACCCCTGCACCTGCCTCTCCTGCCACATGAACTCACACCTGCCCCTGTCTGTCTCTCCCTTTGGCTGACTTACCCAGGTCCCCTCGGGATGAGATTTCTAACCCAGAAGAGATCCAGTGCACAATGCTAATCCATTGGATGATTTTGCCCAGCTCAATTTGCCCTCTCCCTGCTGTATGTGGTTGGGAGGAAGTGCATAGCCAGCCTGGCAGGGAAGTGCTTCTCTGCACTTTGCTGACCTCTGAACCCCTAAGCCACGCCTTCCTGGGGGGGCGGTACAGGATGTTACATAGACAGAATAGAAACTCAGGACCTGTTTCCCTGGATGAGACTGCAGGGCTTCACTGAGCTGGCCTTTCGGCAGAAGTGAGCACTTCCCCAAAGACTACTCTCCTGCAAGTTCTTGTGCCTCCCACTGGCGCATGTTGACCCCGAAGGAGGCAGAGGTCAGAGTTCATGGGCACAGAAGTTAGCCATTATGTCAGGGTGGGGATGAAAGGGAGTTCTGTAGAGGCACCAGTTCTGTAGCCTGTCCCCTACAAAGTCCTCAGTATCTTTTCCTAAAAGGGACCACTTTCTCCTCTCCCAGGTCCTGGAAGCAATGCCTACCCTCCCCAGAAAGAGTGCACCCCTCTGGGTGTGCTAGGGAAGGAAGGCAAGAAGGAAGCCACAAAATTCTCACTGAGAGCCTGGAAGCTCATCTCCCATGCAGTAAGCTTGCACAAGACACTCAGGGGCCGAAAGACACAGCTTGCAGAGGCAGCCCTGAGCTCATGGCGTTCCTTGGCCTCTGGAGGCTCAGAGCTGGTGCCTGTGACTTGCCCCTGGCTGCTTAGCTTGGACAGTGCATCTCAGATCTATGTAAGATGGCAGGCAACCCTACCCCCATGACTTCTGCAGGAACTGAGCCGTAGGAGCCCAACCCTGCCTGAGTCTGTCCAGGAGTCCATGCAGGAGAATTGCAGACCTGTCCTGCCCTGGAGAACACCTGTTAGTAAGGATCTCAAATCAGAACCCACAGTGACCCCCACAATGCTTAGAGTCCATGACCTCAAGGACCTCCCGGAACCCTTCCCCCTCGACACCTGACTGCTCAGCTCCCCAAGAAGGGCTGCCAGCTGTGGCGTGGCAGGGCCGTGGGCAAGCCCAGCCTGACTCATTCTTACTGCAGGAGCAGGTGCCCTCCACGGGCGGGGGAGGGGGCACATTTTTACTTGGGCAGAGCCTGGCCCCCTTAACTCCCCAGAGAAACTATCTCTCACCATCCCAGATGCAGACAGGACCCCCCCCCCAATCAGGGACTCACCATCAGAACATTGAGCAGTGGCTCTCAGAACGTGCGTGGGTCCCACGTGACCAGTCTGTTAAAAAAAAATGTATTGCCATGGCAACCTTTGCATTCCACCCAGAGTTTGCCAAGGCACACAAAAATAGGGAACATTTTCTTAAGGAACACTCTTAAAGAGCATACCAGTTCTGATTGCAACCTGGCTCCACGCATCTGCACCCTGCTGGGAGGGGAAATTATCCTCCAAGAATCCAGTGGTTTCTCTTCCTTTTCCTCTGTATTTGAACTTGTGGTTCCGTTGACTCAGGATAACAGGAGCCACCCGTGAGCTTGATGGTGCCCTCCTCATCCACACCCTCTACCCAGTATTCCACAACCCCAGGGCCCCTTCATCTAGGCAGATAGGCAGAAATATACTTGAAGGCCGAAAAGGATCTTCAGGCTGTAGTCTTTAAAAGCATCTGTTTGCCTGTTGAGAAACTCACTCTGCCGAGCCAGAAACGTGAACTTCAATGAACCCGGGTTGACCTGTGGTCTTAGGCAGGCCCCGGTGGTGTTTCTAGAAGTTTCTAGGTGTTTTATCTGCAGAGAACGAGATGTGTGCTAGAGTCTTGTTTTCTCTCCATACTTGGCTCCCTTCTCAAATTTCGCGTGACAGATGGTCCGACGGTGATGTGGTTATCCCAGAGAACCTAATGAAAGATGGACAGTAATGACTGTCTCAGCCTCCCTCCCACTGAATCATAAAGCGATCCATCTCACAACTGGGAGGAGAAGGTCGTCTGTTATTTCAGATTCCTCCCACGAGGCTCCAGTCCAGACGCGGGCTATAAATCAAAGAGAGTTTTGCATATTATTCTTAACCTGTAGCTAACGACCTGCCTGGGAAGGTACAAAGGCATAGCTGAAAAATTATGTGAGTGACCACCAAGGGCTGGCCTGGCCACGTGTGGCTCAAACCATAGTGGGTTCATTTACTGCATTGACTATCACTCCAAAGACCCCCATGCTTGTCTTATTCACCCCGTTCCACTGAGAGGCAGGGAGGGTCTGGAATCCCCCCTTTGTCCAAACTGTTGTGATGACACAGAGGAATGGAGGACCAGGAGGGCTGCAAGGACCTCAGGTCACAGCTTTGTTGGTGGTCTCTTCAGGGGTCCCTAACCGAAAGACCCTGCCTTAGCCATCTTCCCTCACTACCTGATCGCTCAATTCTCCCAGAAAGAAAAAAAAAATCTGTCAGAAACAGAAAAGAAGCCATCTTCAGCAGCTAAGCTGTTCAAGTTAATTATTGATAGCGATGGGAGAACAGAGGAGGGTTCGGGCTGCCTCTTATGGACCCTGTCTCCATAATTTAAGTGTCAGAACTGTTTAACTTCACATCACACTTGCTTTGACTAAGTCACTCAGGGGACCGTCCTCAGTTCTGTGGCCCTGCAATAGACGGTTGGTTTGGAAGAATAAGGTCAAGTGCACCAACCAGCTAAGCCTCCCTCCTGGTAGCCTGTGCCCACTGCTAATGCACATGGCCATGTTATCAGCTGTGTGTCTATTTCACATTGATTTCAGATGCTCTTTATTTGGTCTCCAGGGACCTAATATTAATGCTCAAAAAGTCTTCAAGGCAACATTAATTTGCTTCAATTGGCTTGAAGGATACCATAAGAAACCATTTTTTTTTCTAATCTCAAAGAGATAAGTCCTCAACATCTGGACAGAATTAGCCCAGCCCCCTGGTCCTACTCCCACCATGGGTGGTTTATCCATTGAGCATCCTCCATGCACAAGACGTGGCTTGCTCTACCTCTTCCCCTCGGGGTGGTGAGTTGGCTTTTGAGCCAGCGTTTCCCACACTGTTGGAAGTTGCCATCCAAGTTTAAAGGAAGCAGAGGCTGGAATTGTCTAGTAGGGTGAGGAAAGCAGGCTGGTTAGGAAGAACTCTTCCAGGGGATGCAACTCTCAGCTGGGATCCTGCTCCCGAGGGCTGCAGCCACTGGGGGTGCAAACGTTGCTCCTGGATATCTGGTCTCCTTTGGGGGACGCCTGCAGGGCTGCTCATCAACCTGATCCCAAGGACACACGCATGAGTTCCAAGGGGAGGCTGGTGGCGCACCATGTCCTGAAGGATGCTGACACCTGCCAAGCCCAGAGTGCCTCTCTTGGTGCCTCAGACCTGTGGATCGGAGAGGCCAAGGGAGCAGAGCAGAGACTCGGAAGCTTGGGCAGCATATCTATGGGAAGGGCAGGGGCCAGGATCCTTCTACCCACTTTGCTTTGAGTGGCTTCTCTCTCTGGTTTCAAGTTGTCATCAGTTTAGTCAGAGGAAAGGAACATCAAAGCTCCTCCCTTGTAACATTCTGTTTGATACATAAGCCAGAGTGGACAGCCACTGTTGGAGGGTCCCCGTTTCCCCTCCCCACATTGCATTCCTGACCCAATGGCTGCTTTTTTTGGGGGGGGGGGTCCCCTGGTCTTTCAACCAGATGACGCCAGTGGTTGTGTGTGGCAGAAGTGATTTGTTGATTCCCTTCGGAACTTGCCGAGTCAAGTGAGAATCAAAGAGGGGTTCTGTGTCCTTGTGGTCACCTGTGTGAACACGAAGGGGGTGCAGCCCCCTCAGATGGGTGTCCTGGCTCAGAGTGTATGAGTGATTAGGGTGAAACGAAGACTCCAAGATGCCTGTCTCTGCTTGTGAGAAATTCTCCCTAGACGCTTCTAGATAAAGAGCACAATTTTCACTCCTCCTTTGCCTTCCTTTCCGGCCACTGGAGCAGCTGTACCGGGCTGCTCGCTGGCGGTGGTTTTTGTGATTATTCGCTGCACGGCAGAAGGAAGAGTCGTGATCCGTGGTGAGTGTCAGGAATTACATGAGCGGTCTGAGTTGGGTGCTCAGCTACCTGTGGTGGCTGAGGAGTGATACCGAGCATGGCACTTGCTGTAGCCATGCACCTGCTATAGCTGTGCACCTGCTGTAGCTGTGACTGGGCAGTGATGGGAATACAGAGCAGAAAGAAAGCAGCTGCAGGCCCCTTCTGCCCCACACCACGTCCTAGGTTTGTGTCCTGTTTCCCTTTTCCCTGTAGTATACTGAGGACCCAGGCATTGCTTGTACAACAAGCCCTGCTGTTCTTCCCAAACCAGAAAGGAGCCTTGATTTTTCACAGGCCAGTGTCTCTCTGCCCTCTCCAACAGAGATCCAAAGCAATGTGATGTCTGCCCTGAAAACCGAGCTGAGTGGGCAGGGAGCCCTTGAGTAGCGTCTTAGCAGGGTTTCACTGTTTTTGCTCAGTTCTGAATCCAATAGAAGCTATTTCTCCAAGACTAACCAGACACAGGGCCCTTTGGCTGGAGATCTGATGCAGACTCTGGCCAGGCAGGGGTCAGCCTCTGAAGGGTGGGGTGAGGGTGGGGTCACCGTGATCCCAGTGGTCACAGATTTGAGACATGCGTGAGTGGTTTCTCAAAGCACAGAAGTCAGTGACTGGACTGCTTGCCCCACTGCGGTGGGAGGACCTAGAAGCACAGTTGAGGATGATGGTGATCAGATGATCGGAGCCTGGCGGTGCGTATACACAGAGTGAGCCAGTGAGATGGGAGGACCTAGAAGCACAGTTGAGGATGATGGTGATCAGATGATCGGAGCCTGGCGGTGCGTATACGCAGAGTGAGCCAGTGAGACCCAAGTCACGGATCACACACTTCCCCTTGTACCTCATCCACACCCCACTGTTTTCCCACGCAGTAGAACTTGGTGATCTCTGCCCTTCGGTAATGACCGAGTCAGCAGACTCGTTGAAAGGGAATCTTTATATAAAATGTAAATATTAATATAAATTAACTCCGCATGCAACTTCCTGACCAAATGGAGTATATATTATTAATCTCTTATCTTAGTGTATAAAGGAAAATTGACTGCCATATTTATCAGATGTTTTCTCTAACCAAACTTGTCTGTAAATATATAATCTGTATAAAAAGAGTCTAATTTACCATTATTTATGCAATAGAACAAAAATAAAAGTTCTTTTGTTTTTCTTTTGATGACAGAGTCAGTTTATTGTCTATATCATTTGCTTGGCCACAGGGCCATGAAGACTCCAGTCTGGGACCCCAAATGTCCTAGGGGCACCCAGGGGCAGCAAGCAGGCTGGGCGGTGGGACACTGACGAGTGATTGACATCAGAGAAACACACTGTGTGTGGAGCATATGGTGATAGATATGCAGTATCTTCCGGCTGGTGGGCAGACGTTATAATTATGAAAATTCTGCAGACGCCCAAGCTAATCGTGTCATCGCTTGGGGATTCCATTTGCCAAGTTCTTCTCAGTATTAGTATGCAGACATTGCATAACTTTAGCTTAAGCTCTGGGAATCTTTAATGTTCTCTGAGCTTCTTCGGCATAGAAAAAAGATACTCATTCCCTCACAGAGATAAGGAAACCTAGGGGACCACAAGGGAGGGAAGTGACTTGATTAAGGGCCTCAGCCGAGATCCTGCTTGAATTTGGGCCAATAGGTTGACCTCCTGTCTCCCAGCACTATATTTTCTTCACTTCTCAAAAATGTTATCACAGATTTTTTTCCCCCAGGTAGTTGTCCTTAGCGAAAAGCCTGAGTTTCCAATTAGGGAGGATCTCACAGGGTCCCCTAGGGTACCCCATTTTAAATGTTGCATTTGGGGGCTGGCATTGTAGCACAGAGGTCAGCCTGCTAACAACACCAACATCCGGGTTCTGAGTACCGGTTTGAATCCTGGCTGCCCCACCTCCAATCCAGTTCTGTGCTGATGTGCCTGGGAAAGCAGCAGAGGATGGTCCAAAGAGTTGGGCCCCTGCCACCCACGTGGGCGATCCAGATGGAGTTCCTGGCTCTTGGGATTGGCCTGTCTTGGCTATGCAAACATTAGGGGGAGCGAACCAGTGGATGGAAGCTCTCTCCCTCTTTCTCTGTCACTCCACCTTTCAAATCAATCAATCAATCAAATCCCTCCTTGATGCTTCATTGTATATACTTTCTCATCAGAAACTTGCAGAGGGAAATCACTGAGATTTTTGTGATTGTTTTACATTTCCAAAATGATAGAATATTCTGCACACAAAGGGGGCCTCCAGCAAATTCCAGGGAGACAGCGATTTACATTTTATCCTCTCCTCTGTGTTTTAAGATCTCTTTTGCCCCAAGCAAGAACTTAGTCATGAAAAATGCACTCCCATGGGCTACTTCTCTGCACAACCGCGGCCGCCAGGGGATCCCCAGAAGAACTGACCCCTGCCCACAAAGATAGGGACAATGAAACCTGAAGGCTCACCGCCCAGCATTCCAAAGGAGAATTAAGTCCCCACGGTAAAACAAAGCTCTCCCTTAAGAAGGGAGCCTCACTCTGAGTCCTTGTCCCATGATTCTGGAGAGTGCTGTCTGTGATGTAGGCACCCGCACAGTCACAAACCCGCACCCATGCTTCCTCCTGGCCGGATCTGGAAAGTTCTCCCTAGCAAGGAGTTTGGCTTTTTGTTTTTAAAGAACATTTTGGTTGATTGTTTCATTATCTAAAAGACAGAGACTCGGAGGGGGAAAAAAAAAAGACAGATTGAGATCTTCCGTTCTCTGGTTCACTCTAAATGTCGGCAAGAGCCAGGCCTGAGCCAGGCCAAGCCCAGGAGCCTGGAATTCCATCTAGGTCTCCCACCTGGGGCTCAGGAACCCAAGTGCCTGGGCCATCACCTGCTGTCTCCCAGGGTGTTCATTAAGAGGAAGCTGGGGTAAGAAACGGCCAGGACTCAAACCCAAGCAGTGCGGTATGGAATAGGGTGTCTAAAGAGGTGCCTTAAATGTTGTTAAAAAAAGCACCCACCTAAGGAACTTGGCTTTGAATGGCAAAAGCTTGGTGCCTGGCCTGGCGTGAAGACCCAAGGCCATGCTCCAGGCCTGTGCAATACTTCTGCTTTTCACTAATCCAGCACCCCCAGACAATGGTCTGAGTAGGGCAGCAGCTCTGCTCTGACCTCCCCAGGACACACCCCCAGGGCCTGCCGTCCCACCCTAAGGTCCATGCATAGACCAGCAGGTGGCCAGCCATTCTCCTCCAGCCGTGCCTCGTGCCTCGACCTGGTTGCCTACACCAGCAGTCACACAGCACAAGGACCCTGCTGTCATTCCTGAATTTCCTCGGACCAGGAAGATGGGTGCCAGGGCTAATGACAGGAGCTCCTGGGGCTGTGCGCAGACCCTTTAGGGTCTATCACCCCACTCTGCTGTTGTCATCTTTCTATTCCACCCCGTTGTTCTCATCTGCTCTTGAGGTAGGTAGAAATCAACAGAACTTCGAAACCTTCCCAGGGCGATGGCTCCCAACCCCGCTATGCATGGTGTTGCCTGAGGAACTTGAACCGCAGGTGCCTCGGGCCCTCCCCCAGACACTGCGTTGCTCTGTCTGGGAAGCAGGTGTCGCGGGCTCAGGGTTTTTCTGATCCTGACTCCAGGCTCTTGTCTCACACGAAGAGAAGCATTCCAAGTGCACACACGCACAAGGTACACAAAGCGATAGCAAGATTTATTCAACAGGTGAGAAAGAGAACATACATTCATGTGTGACCATGGGTTGCTCCCCACGGAGAGAAGCACTGCTCATGAGTGGGCCAGAGGATTGTCCAAAGGGAGAGGGGAGGGAGAGAAGGAAGAGAGAGAGAGAGAAAGAGCACTTAAGTAGCAAAGCAGCACCTCCGACTGTGGTTTGGAGAGAGAGAGAGAGAGAGAGAGTGCTCCCCCCATTGGTGGCTTACTAGGTGGGGGTGGGGGTGCCTCTACATATGGCAACCTCCTGGGAATTTCATGACACCTCCATAAATTCCATGTGGACCTTAATATCCATACTGTCATGATGTCCTCCCATGTAGGTCCCAGATGCAGCAGGTGCATCCTTGGAAAGGAGGCATTTTGATTGACAGGTAAAGGGATAGCGTTACGTTGTGGCTTGCAGGGACTTCCAGCTCTCTCAGGCCTAGGCTGGCTGGCTGGTGACACTGACATCACCCCCCAGGGGACCTTCTGCAAGCTCTCCAGGGGATTCTCATCACAGATGGGGCTAACAGCCTGGACGGGGCCTGCTCTCTTTGACCCTCCCACTGTGGTCCTTCAAGGAGCCGCTGGGAACTTGTTCCAAAGAGACATCCTGAGTCTGTACAACCTGAAGTGCTGGGGTGGATGCCACAGTGAGCCCCCCTCCCCCCAAGATGAGGTTGATGCCCCCCCCCAGTTTGAGACCCACAGCCTCAGTGACTCCTGGCATGCGATGATGGACCAGGGACCCAACCTGTAACCATGGTGATTCTCAGCTGTGCCTCAGGCCTTTGCATCAGGTGCTTGACCCACCTCTGAAGATGCTTATTCGCTGCCTGAGATGCCTGCACCCCACATCCCAGTGCCTGGGTTTCAGTCCTGGCTCCACATCCAATTCCAGCTCTCTGCTAATGCTCATCCCTGGAGGGAGCCGATGATGGCTCAAGAGACTGGGTCCCATGGACCGGCGCTGTAGCATAGTGGGTAAAGCTGCTTGTGGGCACTGGTTTGAGTCCCGGCTGCTCCACTTCCGATCCAGCTCTCTGCTATGGCTGGGAAAGCAGTAGAGGATGGCCCAAGTGTTTGGGCCTCTGCACCCGTGTGGGAAAACTGCAAGAAGCTCCTGGCTCCTGGCTTCGGACCAACGCAGCTCCAGCCATTGTGGCCATTTGGAGAGTGAACCAATGAATAGAAGACCTCTCTCTCTCTGTCTCTGCCCCTGCCTCTCTGTAGCTCTGCCTTTCAAATAAATAAATCAATCTTTCAAAAAAAGAGAGAGAGACTGGGTTCCTGCCTCCCAGGGGGAGACCTGGATTGAGTTCCTAACTCCTGGCTTTGGCCCAGCCTAGCTCAACCCCAGCTGTTGTGGGCACTGGACAGGAGCTCTGCCTGTGTCTCTTTCTCTCACTCGTTCACAATTTTTCTTTAAAAACACAAATGCTCATCTCACCTAGAAACACACTGACAAACACACCCAGCAATCATGTTTAATCCGGGCACCCCATGGCTCAGTAGGGTTAACATATAAGATGAAATATCTTCTCCTAGAAAAGAAGTTAGGCAGTATGGGGACATGCATTCCAGGCAGAGGGACCAGAAGGTGCCAAGGCCCAGAGGCATGGCCCATGTTGTTGAGAGACTACGTATGAGGACTTCACATTTATCCAAGGGAGAAATGATGGTGATCTAAACACAGGGAGGGAGACCGGGCTGAGGAGAAGAGGGGAGGCCCAAGAGAGGTTGAAGAAAAGCAGTAAACAGGGTCTGGTGATTGATTTGGCATTGGCATGATGGAGTGGGAGGGGGGCGGGAACTCAATCATGACATTAAGGTTTCTATTTTGACATCGAATTCAGTCTACGTCAAGCCTTTGGGACAGCCAGGTGATATCAGATAGGCAGCTAGCGAGTTCTGGGCTGTGTGGCTTTTGCAGCCGGGAAATAAGCAGCTGGTGGGTCTGTGTCCCACCCCCACTTCTGTGTGTTAGATAGAGCTCCAGGCTTCCAACCATAGGAGTTTGTGTTCAAACCTCTCCACCACCCACTCCCTCCTTCCGCCTCCATCTAGTGGCAGAAAGCGGAACTGCAGCCTGTCTTCAGTTAACCGGGGTGCCAAAGTTCAGATGTATACAGCAGTGTGCAGTGAACTGCTCCCAGGCAGCAGCCTGGCTCTGCAGGAACTGGGCAAATGAGAGCATTTCTTGCCAACGACAGGCAGGAAGGTGAGAATCAAAGCAAAACCAGCCCTGAGAGAGGAAGTAGGCTCTCCAGTTGCGTGTGGACAGAGGCAATTTCTAGAGATCTCCTTGAGTCCAGACAGGCAGAGATGGAGGCTGTGGGGTCAGGACGGCAGTCCTAGAGCCTTGCTTTGCTCATCAGGGTCCAATCAGCCTACTGTGGGGTCTTTGCAGGCTGTTAACAACACCCACACATCAGGAGGGAGGCTAGTCACCCTCCTGGCCACACACATCCTTAACCCCGAACTTAGCTCAATATTTTCACAGATTCGCAGCCAAATCTGTGTTTTTGTAAATGATTTCCAGGAAGTGGGAAAGTTGAAATCAAGTTTAACTCCTGTGGTTTTGCTCTTGAACTTGGTTTGCTCCGTGATTTCTGGATGACTTTTGCTGCTGCAGCTCCAACAACCGCCTCTGGCGGCTCCAAGCTAATGCCTCCTGTTAAACCCAAACAGGATGCGACCAAGGGGGAACCTCAGCGTCAGCACACACGGAAGAATCATTTATCTTGACCGAGAAGTGTAACATCGGGTATCCATATCATTGCAGGGAGTTTGTTATGCTCAACTTCAAGAAGAAAATGTGCTTTGAACTCCTTTCTCGAAGGTTGCAAAAAAAGGAGGGGGTGCAAATTTTCTACAGTTGAGGGGCTAGCGCTGAGGCATAGAGGGTAAAGCCATGGCTGACAACACCAGCATCCCATAAGGGTGCTGGTTCGAGACCTGGCTGCTTCGCTTCTGATCCAGCTCCCCTGCTGATGGCCATGTGGGAGACCCAAAAGAAGCTTCCGGGCCCTGGTTTTGGCTTGGCTGGACTTGGCCATTGTGGCTATCTGACCAGTAGAATGAAGATTGATCGATCTATCTATCTAATTATCTATCTATCTATCTTTCTATCTCCCCCTCTCTCTGTAACTCTGACTTGCAAATAAATAAATTCTACAGTGGAAGTGGAGTCACTCTAGGACCCCCATCCCCTGCTTTCTCTCAGGATCTTTGGAGATTTCAGAAGTTTTATAGCAGCTTCAGAGTACTGTGCCCCTTTCCGAAGGTCCTTGTGTCACTCCCTTTTGGGAAGGGGCTCCATTTTATGGGGGGAGGGACTCCAAAATGAGGTCCTTCGTCTATGCAGGGTCACAAAGCTGAGCCTCAACGGCACAAGTTTTATTCGGCGAGCAAAGTATGGAGCTCTCAAACCATCTTCTCAGTCTGCTGGGAGCTGAGCAGTCACAGACACAGGCAACAGGAATTAGGGGAGGAATCTGTTAATAAGGGGAGGAGGGGCTTGTGCTGTGGTGCAGCCGGTGAAGCTGCCCATACAAGAGTCAGTGTGATTCCAGGCTGCTCCTCTTCTGATCCAGCCCCCTGCCAATGCCCCTGGGAAGGCAGTACAAGGCCCAAGTCCTTGGGCCCCTGCACCTGTGTGGGAGACCTGGAAGAAGCTCCTGGCTCCTGGCTTTGGATTGACCCAGCTTCAGTCACAGCAGACAATTGGGGAGTGAACCAGTGGGTGGAAGACTCTCTCTCTTTCTCTCTCTCTCTCTCTCTCTCTCTCTCTCTGTGTAACTCTGACTTCAAAATAAACAAATCTTTAAAAAAAAAAAAAAGAATGAAATATGAGATCCTCACAAGGCAACCGGGTCATTGGAATCACTGTTGAATTTAATCTAGTTTCCCAATACATCTTTGATGCATATACCCTAGGGATGTGCCCCTAGGATGCATCTCCCATCTGCCACTCCAAGAGGGACAGCTATTCTTGGGAGCCATGTGCACTTTTCCTGGAAGGGGTCATTTCCGCATTGCTTCTCCTTGCTTATCTGCAAGGCCACTGGGTCAGAAATAAGCAACACGAAAAGATAACGCTCAATCTTCCTCTTCTCAAGTTTCCAATCAAACACTCCCGAAGAGGTACAATAAAGGGTTGGGATTCAACCCTGGATATGAAAGATCAGAGGCCAGAAGGAAATATCTACTAACCACAGAACCAATAGGAGTGAAGGAGAAACTCAATGGTTAACTCACACGCCACTGTCTGAAATCATAACAGTTCCAAGCTTAGAGCAGTAGGGAGTGGGCAGCCAGCTTCCACCCAAGAGCCCACAGTTAAACTGGCCGACATGAGAAGGGCCAACTTCTCTCTGACCCTAATGCATGTCCATGGTTCGGGGCATCAGAAGGTCTGTATCCTAGGTCATTATACACTTGCCTAAAACCACTGAGTGGGCAACCCCAACATCAAATCCTCTCAGAAGCCATGAATGCTGGATGACGATGATGTGTCGGGGTAGGGTCATCAATCATAAGAAAACCTGTCATTCTGCTTGTTGGAGGACGCTGGTAATGGGGGAACCCGTGTGTGTGTGTGCATGTGTGTGTGTGTGTGTGTGTGTGTGTGTGTGTAGGGGTGGAGGACAGGGTGCATATGAGATGCCTCTCTACCGTCCTCTGGGTTTTCTATAACTTATGCCCTAAAAATACTGCATTCACCCGTGAGATGACAGAACAAGATTTTTCAGTGCTTGTCCCCACCCACCCTTGCCACCGCCACACACGCCACCAAAACACCAGTCTGGGCTCTCACCTGCCGATGGGAATATATTTGTAGGGGCTTGAGAGTCCATTCTGCCCGTTCTCACTCTGCCCCAAGTGGAAACTCTGAAAAGAGACTCACTGAAGTGACTAAGAGGGGAGGGGCTCACATCACTCACATCACGCCTCCCCAACAAGGGACAGCCTCAGCCCACAGTCACCCCAGGAGAAAAAGGCCAGCTTCCCAGTCACATGGGAGGCTTCTAAAGTGGCCCACTGCTTTCTCACTCCATCCCGAAGACCTAGGGAAGTGGCTCAGTGGGGAAGATGGGAACAGGGAAAGGGCGAAGGTTTCTGCTAACCACCTTCTGGACCCCAAGAGACCGTGAACACAGCCTCATGGGGTGCATCGCCCCCAAATCATCTCAACCGTCTGTTGCACGTCTCCAGTCTTTGGAACACCACTCCTGCCTCCTCCCGAGGCCAATGCTCCACACCTGGCCCCACAGGGGGTACACATGAGCTTCTGCTGGTCAGGGACAAACCCTCAGCTCCAACACACTGCACCTGCAGAAGGTGTTTACTTATTTAAAAATGTATTCATTTGTTTGAAAGCCAGGGTTACAAAGAGATGGGGGGAGATGGATAGAGAGAGAGATTTTCCATCTGCTGATTTACTCCCCAGGTGGCTGCAATGAGCAAGGCTGGACTAAGCCAAAACCGGAACCAAAAGTTTCTTCCAGGTCTCTCATGTAAGTGGCAGGGGCCCAAGTATTTGAGCCATCTTCTGCTGCTTTTCCCAGGCCATTAGCAGTGGGCTCATTGGAGGTAGTGCAGCCAGGACTTGAACAAGTGTCCATATGAGATGTTGGCATCGCAGGTGGTGGCTTTACCGATTGCATCACAGTGCCAGTCCCAGGGGAAGGCATTTAAAAATTACTTCTTTTTGGATCTGGATAAAAAGCCCATCTTAGTTTCTCAGGCATGGAAAGCCAAGACACTGTGGCAAAAAAAATGACCTAAATGAAAGATCTCTGTGAGTGAGATCCCATCAAAGAAGGAGGTACCTTTCTCTGAAGGGAGGAGAGAACTTCCACTTTGACTATGGCCTTGTCTAAATAAGGTCAGAGTTTGTGAACTCATGAGGCTTCCATAGCCTTGGCAGCCCATGACAAGAGCCTTGGGTGATCACTGACATCATAAATAAGAGTGTCAATTGTTAAGTCAACAACAGGAGTCACTGGTCACTTACTCCCCATGTAGGCTCTCTTTCTATGCGTTGTACTATGAGAATTGATGGTAAAAATAGTCTTCAAACAGTACTTTATACTTTGTGTGGTTGTGTGGGTGCAAACTATTGAAATCTTAACTTAGTATAGACTAAGTTGATCTTCTGTATATAAAGATAATTAAAAATGAATCTTAATGAAGAATGGGATGGGAGAGAGAGTAGGAGATGGGATGGTTTGTGCGTAGGAGGGTGGTTATGGGGGGTGGATCTCTATAATCCAAAAGTTGTACTTTCTAAATTTATATTTATTAAATAAAAGTTTTCTAAAAATAAAAAAAATGAAGGCTACAAGGCAATCCCTGGGAAAGGTAGACACCCAGGGTGGCTTTTGAAATTACCCAGTTAGAACAAGAAAAACATACATGAAAAGCAGTGGGAAAAGCCTCCAGAATTTATGAGACATCATCAAATCACTGAGATCTCATTATGACTGATAAGAGAGAAGGAGCAGAAAGTTTCTTTAAAGAAGTAATGGCTGGGTGCTGGTGCCATGGCATAGTAGGTAAAGCTGCTGCCCGCAGTGCCGGTATCCCTTTGGGCACTGATTTGAGTCCCGGCTGCTCCACTTCTAATCCAGCTCTCTGCTATGGCCTGGGAAAGCAGCAGAAGATGGCCCAAGTCCTTGGGCCCCTGCACCCATGTGGGAGACCCAGAAGTAGCTCCTGGCTCCTGGCTTTGGATCGGCCCAGCTCTAGCCGTTCTGGCCACTTGGGGAGTGAGCCAGCAGATGGAAGACCTTTCTCTGTCTCTCTGCCCTTGCCTCTCTGTAACTGTGCCTTCCAAATAAATAAATAATTTTTTAAATTTAAAATTTAAAAAAAGAAATAATGGCTGAAAACTTATGAAATCCTGGGAGGGATACAGACATCCAGCCTCACGAAGCTCAAATGTCCTTAGGCAGGACTGACTCAGGGACCACTACAACCAAGATACATCGTAACTATAAGAAGTCAAAGAAAAAAGGAATTTTGAAAGCAGCCAGCGTGACCCTTCACATACAAGGGAATAGCATAAGGCTGTGGGTGGCTTTCTCAGAAGAAACCTTGCAGGCCAGAGGAGAGTGGGCATAGGTAATCAAAGTGCTGGAAGAAAGAAATTGGGATCAATGGCATGGCCTAGCAGGTGAAGCCGCTTCCTGTCACACTGACATTGCATATGGGGGTTGGTACCAGCTGGGCTGCTCCATTTGTGATCCAGCTCCCTGCTTTGGCCTGGGAAAAGCAGTAGAAGATGGCCCAAGTGCTTAGCCCCCTGCCACCCACATGGCAGACCAGGAGGAAGCTCCTGGCTCCTGGCTTTGGCCTGAACCAGCCCTGGCTGTTGTGGTCATCTGGCAAGTGAACCAGAGGATGGAAGATCTCTCTCTCTCTCTCTCTCTAACTCTGGCTTTCAAATAAGTCTTTAGAAAACAAAACAAAACAAAACAAAAGAGCTGTCCAAACACTATACGTGATACCTGGCAAGGTTATCCTTTAGAAATTAAATGAAGGAGAGAGAAAGACTTTCCCGGACACACAACAGCAAGGAAGTTTATCATCATCGTTATCCCTACCATCCAAGAAATGTGAAAGGGGAAGTCTTCCTCCTGATGCAAAAGCATGTGACTGGTAACATGAAAACACATGAAAGTATAATACTACACTGCTATACTGCTGGTGTGTATACAATTCTAGGGCAACAGTTTTAAAAAGATTCACGAAAAATAACTATAGTTGCAATAATTGGCTCATGGAAGTACAATGTTAAAATATGTAAATTATTCTACATAAAATGGAGGGGTAAGAATTAAAAGTGCAGTCTTTATACAATTGACGCTAGGTTTTAACCAGATTGTATAGACCATCATAACTGGAAGATGTTTTACACATGCTTCATGACAACCTCAAAGAAAAACCTCTGTAGGTATACAAAGGTAAAACAGAAAGGAATGGAAGCATAGCACCACACAAAAATTACCAAACCATAAAGAACGCGACAGAAAAACTAAAGGACTAAATATCATTCATATGACAATTAACAAGATGACACTATTAAGTCTTTATCTATTAATACTTACTTTAAATGTAAACGAATTAAATTCTACAATCAAATACTTATAGTGGCTAAATACATATAACCAAAAAGCAAGCTATGACAATTCATTTCTTGTAAGAGACTCACGTTAGCTTTAGGGACACATATAGGTTGGAAATGAAGAGATGGAAAATGCAGGTGATGACCATAGGAAAGGAGGATGGCTTTCTTTTTTTCCAAGATTTATTTGAAAGTTAGAGTTACACACACACACACATGCAGAGAGAGAGAGAGAGAGAGGGAGAGAGAGAGAGAGGTCTTCCATCCACTGCCTCACTCCACAGATGGCTGCAGCTGTCGGAGCTGCACAGATCTGGCTTCTTCTGGGTCTCCCACACGGGTGCAGGGTCCCGAGTACTTGGATCATCTTCTGCTTTCCCAGGCCATAACAGAGAGCTGGATCAGAAGTGGAGCAGCCCAGATGTGAACTGGCGCCTAAATGGGATGCCGGTACTGCAGGTAGCGGCTTTATCCGCTATGCCACAGCACTGGCCCCAAGGAGTGGCTCTCCTTAAACAGACTTTAAACTAAATACAATCACAAGAGATGGAAGGGGTCATTTACAATGATAAGGAGGTCAATTTATCAAAAACCTAACAAAAATTTGTAATATATGAGACATGGAATGAAAAAAATTTGAAGCCATGCATAGTATTTTTGCAATATGTATTTTTCATGAACTCTTTGTAGATTCCTTGTATGAGTGGGATTCAAATATTTCACCAAAATAAGCTTATTATTGAATTCAATTTTCCACGATCCTCTCTGAAGTAGGCTTACACAACATCAAAGCACCTGAATATATATATATATATATGTGTGTGTGTGTGTGTGTGTGTGTATCATACATACATACATATATACATATATATAAACAGGACATAGGAGATGGGAGAAATATACAATACTTCAGGGATAGGAGGAAACTACAATTTCCCACTTTCCACAATGGATAGACCATCCAGACAGAAAATCAGGAAGAAAGCTGGATTTGAACTACACCTGACAGACATACACAATATCTGATCTACAGCAACAATATAAAGATCCTTTTCATGCTCGCATAGGGCATTCTCTGGATTGGATCATATGCTGAGCTACAAAAAGAGTTTACGAAGGTTTAAGTCACCCCAGTCTTTAAAAAGAAGGGAACACTGTCGTTTTCAACAACTTCCGAGAACCTGGAAGACTTTAGGGTAGGTGAGTAAGCCTAGAGGGTGCTGCAGGAACAAAGTCAAAGGCATAAAAGTAGACAGTAGAATGGAGGTGACAAGGATTGGGGAGTGTGGTGGGGGGAATGGGGAGATGGTCAAGGGTGCAAAGTTTGAGTTACGCAGGAGAAGTAAGTTCTGGGGCTCGAACACACAGCACCATGCCTGGTCTTTGTTCCACTGTTAAAGGACTAGATCGCAAGTCTGCTCACAGTAACAACAGAAAAATGATTGCTACAGAGGTGATGGGTATGCCAGCTGGTTGGGCTGTGGTCATTATCTCAAAATCTGTATATATATATAATACATGAAGACATCATGATCATCGTACACACTAAACGTAACCATTTTTTAAAATGTAACCATTTTTATATGTCAACTGTACCTCAACAGTCCTGGAAAACAATAATAAAGATTTCCAAATTTGGTAAAAAAGTATATATATAATATTTATTTATAATTATATAAATATATAATATATAATGACATATTATATATTTATATAATATATAAATATATTATATATAATTGTATATGATATATGACATTATATAATATAGAAATATATTTATATATTATATAAATTATATATAATTATATATAAAATAATATTATATGTATTCATATATATATAAAAGCCAGGGCAGGTGCTGTGACACAGTGGGTTAAGCTACTGCTCAGGACACCCGTGTCCCATAGTGAAGTGCTTGGGTTTGGGTCACTTCCAGATCTGATCCAAATCCCTGCTACTCTGCACCCTGAGAAGTAGCAGGTGATGGCTCAGGTACTTGGGTGCCTGGTACCCAGGAGGGAGACCTGGATGGAGACCTTGGCTCCTGGCTTTGCTCGGATCTAGCCCCAGATGTTGCAGGCATTTGGGGATTGAACCAGCAGATAGAGCACCTGTTGTTTCTCAATTTCTCTCTCTCTCTTGTAAAGGAACATTAAAAAAAAAAAAAAAACCAGCAAGCCATAGATCTGATAAGCTCAATGAATCCAAAACACAATAAACATGCAGAATATTTTTCTACTTTGCTTAATTATAGCCATGAAGGCAGAAATTTGAAACTGACCTGGGGTGCGGGTGAGAGGACATTACAAAGAGCCAACAATAAGAATAACCAAGACATCAGCAAACAGTCTGGATAACAACAGAGCAATATTTTTAAAACACTGAAAAGAAAGAATAGTTAACCTAGAATCCATTACCCAGTGAAAATATCTTTCTGTTTTTTTTTTTTTACAGAGTAAAATGCAGAGTGTTCAGGTCTTCAAAAGTGGGAAGAATTTATCACCTGCAGACCTGCACTACAAGAAATGTTCAAATAGTCCTTAAAAGGACCGACGCTGTGGCATAGCAGGTAAAGCCACCGCCTGCAGTGTGGGCATCCCACGTGGGTGCCAGTTCCAGTCCCGGCTGCTCCACTTCCAATCCAGCTCTCTGCTATGGCCTGGGAAAGCAGTAGAAGATGGCCCAAGTCTTTGGGCCCCTGCAGCCACATGGGAGACCCGGAAGAAACTCCTGGCTCCTGACTTCAGATTGGCGCAGCTCTGGCCATTGCAGCCAATTGGGGAGTGAACCAGTATATGGAAGACCTCTCTCTCTGTCTGCCTCTCTGTAACTCTTTCAAATAAATAAATAAATACATTTTTTAAAAGTCCTTAAAGCAGGATAAAATAATAAAGGTTGGAAGAAAAAATAAAATAGGAAATCAATGAAACCCCAAAACTGGTTCTTGGAGAATAATAATAAGAAAAAAAAAGGAGAGGACACAAGTTACTGGTATCAGGGATGAAGTAGGTGATATCACTATGGGTTTTATAGGCACCAAAGGGATGAATTTTTATTTTAAAATCTTCCCAGGGAGCCAGCGCTGTGGCAAAGTGGGTAAAGACGCCACCTGCAGTTCTGGCATCCCATATGGGCACCGGTTCCAGTTCCGGATGCTCCACATCTGATCCAGCTCTCTGCTATGGCCTGGGAAAGCAGCAGAAGATGGCCCAAGTCCTTGGGCTCCTGCACCCACATGGGAGACCTGGAAGAAGCTCCTAGCTCCTGGCTTTGGATTGGTGCAGCTCTGGCCATTGAGGCTAATTGGGGAGTGAGCCAGTGGATGGAAGACTCTCTCTCTCTCTCTCTCTCTCTCTCTCTCTCTCTCTCTGCCTCTCCTTCTCTCTTTGTGTAACTCTGACTCTCAAATAAATAAATAAATCTTTAAAAAAATCTTCCCAGATGGCTTCAATAGTAAATTGTACTCAACATTTAAAGCATTACAAGAAATTCTACACAAGCTCTTTCAGAATACTAAAAAGGGTGGAGTAATTCCCATTTCTTAAATGAAGCCAGCACTGCCCTAATATCAAAACCAGCGAAGCACGTAACAAGAAAAGTAAACCACACACCAATATCCCTCATTAACTTCCATACAAGACATTCAAGCGGCATTGTATAAATAGCAGCCAGTAACATATAAAAAGAATAAACATCATAACCAATAGCAGTTTAGCAGGAATACATGCTTGCTTTATTCTTCGAAAAACAATCAATGAGGGGCCGGCACTGTGCTGTAGTAGGTTAAACCTCACTGGTACCCCAGCACCTCTTATGGGTGCTGGGTTCAAGTCCTGGCTGCTCCACTTCTGATCCAGCTCCCTGCTAATAGCCTGAGAAAGTAGTGGAAGGTGCCCCGAGTGCTTGGGCTCCTGCCACCCACGTGGGAGACCCCAAAGAAGCTCTTGGCTCCTAACTTGGGTCTGGTTCAGCTCTGGCTGTTGTGGCCATTTGGGGAGTGAACCAGTGGATGGAAGACCTCTCTCTCTCTCTCTCTCTCTCTCTCTCTCTCTCTCTCTCTCTGAAACTCTGCTTCTCAAATAAATAAATGCTTTTTTCAAGAGGAAATCAATTCATGTAATTCACTGCAATAACAAAGGAGGAAAAAAGACATAATGATTTTAACAGATACAGGAAAAAAAAAGCACATGACAAAAGTCAACATCCAACCATGATAAAGACTAGGAAAGTAGGGGACAGAAGAAGACTTTCTCAGTATGGTAAAGAAAGGCTGCAAAGAACCTCCAGTGGACATCACACTTCATGCTGAAGTGCCCAGATCAGGAACACGACAAGGATGCTTTTAACCTGTGTGGGAAGCTGTAGCCAGTGCAATACGGCAAAATACAATGCATCCAAGTTGGAAATGAAAAAGTGAAACTTGCTTTATTGGCAGAGACGTGGTCCCCTATATAGAAAAACTGTTAAAATCTGAAATAATCTGCTTGATTTTAGCAAAAGTGGAGCACACAAGATTAATATGCAAAAATCAACTGCATTTCTACAGACTAGCAACCAACAAGCGGAGTTTGGAATTTTAACATCGAGCACCAAAAATGTGAACTGATCCAAATCTGATAAATGAAGTGAAAGACCTACATGTTGAAAACTACAAAACACTGATGAGAAATATAAAGGAGATCCAGCCAGAGCATTGACCAGGTTCATGTGTTGGGAGACATATTATGAAGATGCCAATTCTCCCCCAAATCGATCTATAGGTCCATTGTAACCTCGGTGAAAATGCCAGGAAGTTTGTTTGTTTGCTTATTTTTGCAGAAATCGACAATCTGATTCTCAAATCTGTACAGACATACAAGGTCCTAGACGTCCCAAAGCTATTTTGGATACAGTGGTTGGAAAATTAACACTAACTGGTTTGAGAACTTATTATAAAGCCACAGTAATCAAGATAGTGGAGTATAGAAATAAAAAGAGATACACAGATAAATAGAACAGAGTTCAAGAATAGACTTTGATGTATAGTAACAGCTGGATTTTGATAGAAGTATGAAGGCAATCCATAGAAGAGATAGTCTACACCTCGCAGTCAGTACAGGTGCCGTTAGATTGGGGGAAGGGATGAAGGGAGGGGAGACCCAGGCAGGAAGCAGTGTGGGTGCGGAAGGGGCGTAGAGACAGGCAGAGTGAGAAAGAAGTCCTTTTCCTCCTCATGGGATGCACCCAGGGGTGCAGAGGGGCTCAACAGACTCATGAGACTTTGGGAGGGGCTGCCCCCCTATATCACATTGTTATGGTTTGAGCGTAGCCACCAAAGATTCATGTGTTGGGAGCTTGGTCACTCGTGTGGCAAGGTTTGGAGGCGGTGGGGCCTTTAAGAGGCGGGGCCTAGTGGGATGTCATCGGGTCCCTGGAGGAGGGCCCTCCTAAGGAAATGACTGGTTGGTTCCTGCCACCACTCTGGCTTCCTGTCTCCCGGTGTGGCTTCTCTCTCTTGCACCTGCTCCCACCACGGGCTGTGCGCCATGATGTGGTGCAGCCAGGAGTCCCTCACCAGAGCTGGGCCCCTGCTGTGTGCACCTCCAAAGCTATGAGCTAAATAAACTTCTCTACACAGCACCCAGCCTAAGTATTTCATTGTAGGAGCAAGAACCAGACTACCACACGGTACCTACCACTCCACGATGAGAGAGAAGCGGGACTTTTCAGCTTCCAGGAGTTTCCTAGGAGAATCCACGTATTTCTTTCCCAGAACAAGATACCAGCTTGCTTGCTTATTCCAATTGCCTGGGGAACTTTTTAAAAGAGATTCTGTGTTTATTTGAGAGGCAGAGAAACAGAGAGGTGGACAGAGAGCTCCCATCTGGGACTTCACTCCCCAAATGCCTACAGTTGCCCAGGTTGTGGTCAAAGCCAGGAGCTGGAAATTCAACCTGGGTCTCCCACATGGATGGCAGGGACCCAATGACTGGAGCCATCGCTGCTGTCTCTCATAGCCTGCATTTAGGGAGGCTGGCATCAGCCTGAGACTGGGACTCAAATCCCGGGACTCCGGGCGCCCTCAGGGGTGTCTCTTTATGGCTGGGTCAAATGTCCATCCCAGGGGAATTTCTAAACCATATTGCTCCTGGGCCACACGGCAAACCCATCACAGCCAGATGGGGAAAGAATACAGGGCAGAACCCGGGCCATAATATTTTAAGGTTCCCCCGGCAGCTGTAACATCTGAGCCACAGAAGGTGGAGAAGTGGAAATGTCAGGGCAGAAAATGACTTTAGGAATCACAGATGCCTTTTTGACAAATGGGGAAACTGAGGCCCAGAGCGCGCAGGGGTGGGGAGGAAGGGGGAGCTTGGGGGCGGGGCCTCGGGAGTCCGTGGCAGACATCGGGCTGGAAGGGCTCCCCGTTCCATTCCGGTTGTCCTTGGGGGCTCTGAGCGCACAGTTCGAAGGAAGGGAACCTAGAGGCATTAGATGGACAAGAGAGACAAGTGCGGGGCTCCTGGGGGTGGGGACAGGGCCATCCAAACACCCAGAGCTGCGCTAAGGAAATTCAGATTCGCCGTCTTGGGCACAGGGTCCTGCCTCCAAGGTCTCAGCCAGGTTTGGATTTGGGCATCGGGCTCCTCCCTGGCTCCCCCCAGGGCCGGCTCTTCCTTAGCTCCCTCGCACTCTGCCTCTTCTCCCACATGGACTTCGCGGAATTCCTGCTCCTGGATTGCTTTTTCCATCCCCACCCCCACCCTAGCGACCTAGAAAATCCTGCCCAGGAATTAGCAGATGCGCTCTGCTTGCTTGGGGTTACAAGTGGGTGCTTCTCAGACCTGGTCTGGTTTGACAGGCGCTCCAACCCCAGGGAAAATCTTTGCCGCCGGATACCATCGGGGGCTTTGGGGGCTGCGGCTCACACCATCACCACTGGCTGGACACTCGCGGATCCAGCCGCTGGCGGGCCACAGGCAGCCTCGGGGGCGCAGGGGCGCTCAGCGTGGACGGAGACCTCTGCCCACACCTGCTGCCATGGACACACCAGGCCCTCGAGGTGCAGCCGCTGCCAGCCCAGGGCCCCTCCAGTTCTGTTCCAGGTGTCACCCCTAAAGGGGTAGCCCATAAAGAGTCTGTAAGAAATGCCTGGTGTGTGGCAGGGCTGGAGGTGGGAGGCGAGACCCTGAAGAGGTGTCGGAGCCGGCCCGGCCCACCTTCCCGATAGAAGTTCTCGGGGAGCGCTGTGGCCCCGGTCCCCTCCTCCTGCAAGTCTCCCAGGTTTGGAGCGATCATGGGGACCATTGCTCCTCCTTGTGTGGCCACAGAAGGGGCGGAGCCCGCTGGCTCTAGCAGTCCTGGGCGGAGGCGCTGACCGCGAACTCTCAGCAGGGAGAGCCAAGCAGGTGCAGTGCCGGTGAACCCAGAAGCTGTGTGTTCCGCGCGGGCTCTGCGCCGGGCCTCTGGCGCCCCCTGGTGGCGCATGGCCGGCGAACCTGACGCACGGCTCCCGCCAGCCAGTAGGAGCAGGTGCAGCCAAGGTGCCTGGGCCCTTCGGCAAGCTCCCGGCGTCTTCCCACGCCAGTGCGGGTCTTCAGCGCGTCACTGTGCTGCTTTTGCCGCTGCTTTTTGTTGTCGAGGTCCACTCCCCTATTCCTTGCGCTGTAAACGATTTTTGTGTCTTCTGCATGGATTAAATAATACTGAGTACTTTTCCTTTTAAAAACTGGGGGCATTCCAGGTGGAGTGAAGCTGGCGGAGGCAGCAGACATGACTACAGGAAGCCTCTCTAGCCATTTTGCAGGTCAAACAGCAAAGGGTGACCTGTGGCTTGCCTGTCTTACCTCTGCATGGCAGAACCACGCCTCATGCCTTCTTACCTGTGTGTACCCATGGCAGGTGCATGCCTTCTGCAACCAACAAAACCCATTGTGACTGCCCAGAAACACAGCCCTGCCTGTTCCTGGTTCTGGGGAGCCTCTGTAGCCATGATGAGCCAAGCTCTGCCTGCCCTCGGCTCCTGCCTTTGACTGTGCCTCTGATCCAAGCTGTCAGATGGAGCTCACAGTTCCCGCCTTGCTAACAACACTGAAATGTCCTTCCGTGAACAATCGGTGGTGCACGTGCCTAACATCTTGCCACCTTTAAGGTGTGGAGAGGACTGCGATTGTCACCTGCTCCTGGACCCCTAGCCTGTATCACTCCTGTCCCTGAGAAGCCCTCTCAGATCTGTCCACAGCAACATCAGGACTCCTGCCATGCCCTCGTCAAAGGGGGATTTGCAAACTCAAAGAGGACTCCAGGGTCGTGCCTTCTGCAGAAGGCCAACTCAGGGTTTCCATGGATTTGAATGTGTGCCACAGAAGCTCATGTGTTGGCAACTTTCATCCCTAGACTCCCAGGCTGATGGTAGCTGGAGGTGTGGTCATTGGGAGGTAATTAGCATTAGAAGGGGTCATGAGGGTGGAGCTCCCATGAGGGCACTGTAGGAAGAGGAAGAGAGACTCAAGCTCACAGCCTGCTCCGTCCCATGTGATACCTTCCACCATTCCACGATGCAGAAAAAGATCCTCACCAGATGTTAAGCAGGTGCCAGCACTGTACACTTGAACTTCCACAACCACGAGCCAAATCAACTTCCATTTTTTTCATAAATTTCCTGGTATCAACTATTTTATTTTAGCAACAGAAAATGGACTTAGACAGTGGTTCTCAATGGAGTGTGCACCAGAATCACCTGGCATGCTTGTTAAAATAGGTTTGTGGGGCCATGGCAGAGTCTCTGTTTTGGTGGGTATGAGGTGCAGCCCAAGAACTTGGCAGCTGTAGCAAGCTTCCAGGTGATTCTCAGGTTGCAGGTCCTGGGAACGCATTTAGGACATGGCTGAGTTCACTGCAGGAGGTGGAGCACCTGCTGTACCCAAACGATGGGCAGCTTTCCAGAACCTTCTTAAAGCCCAACACCTGCCACGCTCCACTGGCCAGTCACGCAGCTAGTCAAATGAGAGCAAAGTAATCACCCAGCCCCAGATTCCAAAGACTCTTTGAGAGAATGAGCTCCCTCAAACCCCTTCTACACAACCCTAGCTCCCCCCATCCCTGAGCCCACAGTCCCTGTTCCCCTTAAGAGACAGGAATAGAAGATCAACACCCATAAGGAAATAGACACACATGTTGTCCAATGTCAGGTGCTCTGGGAGGGAGGCAGGTGTGAGAGACAGAGGCTCAACTGTCCTCTCAAAGTCATTGACCCCGAGGAGGGGTGTGGACCTGCCCACAGGGCCACATGCGTCCAGGTGCGTCTCTGGACACAGGATCAGTGACTCCAGCAAAGCACTGAAGGAGGGTGTGTGAGAGCTGAAAATGGCTTCTGTGGTTACAACAGGGGGCACCCTCTTACCCATTCATCCAGAGGATCTCAGCCTGAGCCTTCTCCTCGTGCACGTTCCTTCACTTCCATCACAGGGTTGTGCCCTTCCTCACAGAAGCACGGTAGGGTGACACCGACCAACAATACAGGGGACTTTATAATGCTTGTCAACCTCTGGTCCTGACAATCCCACTGCCACTTCTGAGCCACTCCAGTCTAAAAGGCTCAGCCTCTCATATGCGTGGTTATCCTGAGGAATAAGTATATGGAATTACTTATGTAGCTGAGCCTGCCATATGCATGGTTACCCCTAGATTAGAAACCAAAACCTAAGGTCCTCTCATTTGTATTTAAATGTTTATTTATTGGTTTGAAAATCAGAGTTGCAGAGAGAGATGGAGAGGCAGATAGAGAAATTGTCCATCCTCTGTTCACTCCCCAGATGACTACAACAGTCAGGGCTGGGCCAGGACAAAGCCAGGAGCCAGGAGCTTCATCTGGGTATCCCACAAAAGTGGCAGGAGCCTAAGCCCTTGGGCCAAACTCTGCTGCTTCCCCAAGTGCATTAGCAGGGAGCTGGATCAGAAGTGGAGCAGCTGAGACTTGAACCAGTGCTCATCTAGGATGTCTGCACTGCAGGCAAATCTAGCTATCTGTTCATTCATTCATCCATCTATCCACCCATTCATCCACCTACCCACCCACCTGCCCATCTTTTCATCTACCTACCCACCCATCCACCCACTCATCCATCCATCCATTCATCCATCCACCCACCCATCTATTCTTCTATCCTATTGGTTTTTTTTTTTTTTTTGATGTAAAAAACTTTATTTCTTAGCAGCCAGGACACACGTGTTTCGGGTGCGCGGCCTAACAGACCCTTCCTTCCCTCAGATCAACATCCAAGGAGGAGCCATAGCCCTGGGGCACCCTCTCGGAGCATCCGGCTGCCGCATCCTGGTGACCCTGGTGCATGCACTGGAGAGGACCGGAGGAAGGCGCGGCGTCGCGGCCCTTTGCGTCGGGGGTGGGATGGGAATAGCCATGTGTGTTCAGAGGGGGTGAGCGGTGAGCCGTGCTCACATGCGCCCGGGCCCTATTGGTTTTGTTTATCTGGAGACCTCAGACCAGTCCACCTGCTGTCAGGCCCAGAGAACCCATGGCATACTTTCTTACACCTCTCAAGTCAGATCAAAATCCTTGTATAGAGGCAGATTGCCAATGCAAACAAGTTGGAGAATACAGAAGATGCTCTCTCTCACCCAGACCTGCTTAACACACCACTCACCCGTGCGCACAGTTCACACACTACTGGAACTATCACCACCTAAAAAAGCTGTTATCCACCATTGTTTCCCACCAGCTTGTGCTGGGTTAAGTGCACAGAATCACCTGGAAGAATTGGGGTGGGGGGGAATCAAAGGTTCCCAGAGTTCCATGAAGAAGTTTCTGATTTAATCGGACTGGAGAGGAACATGAGGAATCTAAATTTTTAATAGCTCCCCAGGGGAATCTATTGGTGACCCGCCAAGGCCAAGTTGAAGGCCAAACCTTCTCCAACTAGAATTTTGAAACAACTTGTTTTTATGCCTAAACCAACTATTTAAAATCCTCGAGTTAAAAAAAAAAATCTAGGCAATGCAGTTTAGTCCCCATATGCAATAGCACTCAGCTGCAGAACTTACTGGAGGAGCCAGGGGTCAGTGCCAGGAGAGCTGGGCCATGCTGCAACCTCTTGGTCTAAGGTTACAAGACGGAGACATGAGCATCTACCCTGCAGTGATTTATCAAAAGGCCAGACAGGGGTTCACAGCATTTAGCACAGCCTCCAGGGCTAAAAATAAATACTGAAGAGGGGACAAGGAGAAGGAAGGGGAGGATGCAACTGATCCGACGTTCATTTTCAAGCCAGTAGAGCTTGTTGGATAAATAGCTAAAACAACCAAAGAAGACAATACACAAAACATGGTGCTTTCTTCTGCCTTGAGTAAAACATGAAAGGAAACTGGTCTCAATAGATTATGGTGCTATCGGCATTCTGCAAGTAAGATGGTGATTCAGCAAATGGATGATCTCGAAGGGAACGCTTCGAATGTCAAGGAATTTGATGTGCTTTGAGAAGTGATGCCTTAGGGGATTTTCGTTAGCTGTCTTTAAAAATCCATATTCTATTTTATTGTTCTTAATTGTGCCTATGCACAGGGCACAAGGTGACAATTCTGTAACATGTGGTCTGTGTGTACAGTCGGGTTAGTTACCTACTCCATCTCCCGAAACATTCCAAAATCGCTTCTTGGTTAACACTTAATGGTTGTACATGTTAATGGAGTACAGTGTGATGTTTCAAGAGATGTATTGAGTGTCTACTGATCAAATCAAGGTGACTCACATACCCCTCTCCCTGCTCTTATTGTGGGTTTGGAGCCTTTTAGCTCCACTGTCTGTGTTACTTTTAACCAATAGCACCCCCAACCTTTGTTTTTTTTTTTATTGTTTACTTACTTGAAAGGCAGAGGATGGGTGTGGGGGAGAGATCTTCCATCCACTGCTTCACCCTGCCCCCCAAATGGCTGCAACCCTGGGATTTGGCCAGGGCAAAGCCAGGAGCCTGGAACTCCATCTGAATCGCCCATGTGGGTGGCAGAGACTCAGATACTCGGGGGCCATCATCAGCTTTCTCCCAGGCACATCAGCAGGGAGCTGGATGAGCAGCAGGAGTCGCTGGGACTCGGATCAGTGCTCCATCCAATACCGGGCATTAGCGTTGCAAGTGGTGGCTTAACCCATTGCACCACAACACTCACCCCGATTCCTTGCACACCTTGCACACCTTGGCCTTGCCCATTGCAGCCTTGCCTGCAGCAACATTTTTAGGTACAACAACTGGCAAGAGTTTTCTTGGTTCTTGAGTTGGGAGCCTATTGCCTTGGCCCATCTGCAGGATGACCAGTCCCAAGGCGGCTGCTATCCTGATGGTAAGGATAACGGGGTGGGCACAGAAAAGACTCTTCCATTTTCTGCACATTACTTCCTCTCTGAAAACCAACAGTGCTGGCTGAGAGATTCTCAGATGCCTTTCCCAGTCTGCTGCTCCGAGTGCTGAGGGCTTCTTTTCACTTGTCCAACAGCGTGAGCTGCTGGAAGGAAGGAGATCTGTGCTCTGGCTTTCTGACGTGTAAAGTTGGGGATAATAACACTGCCCTGTCTACCATAGAGAGGGATGCTGGGAGATTCCCAGGGGCAGGAAAGCAGTTACAATTATTTACAAGAACTTATGTATTTGAAAGGGAGGAGGGAGAGAGAGAGAGAGAGAGAGAGAGAGAGAGAGAGAGAAGGCACACTCTTCTAACTGCTCATTCACTCCCCTCAAATGTCCACAGCAGCCAACTCTGGGCAGGACTGAAGCCAGGAGCCAGAAATTCAATCCAGGTGTCCCAAGGAGGAGGCAGCGACCTAATTTCCCGAGCCATCTTCACGGCCTCCTAGGATCTGAATTAGCAGGAAGCTGGAGCCAGGAGCCAGAATGAGTATTGAACCCAGGCCCTTTGATATGGGACTTAAACCTCTTAAGAGCTAGGCCAAACGTGTACTTTAAAAATTAATTTGTATAAATTGCAACCGTAGCAATGTATGGGACACATTATACTTTCAAGGCTAGCTGGATAGAGGTGTTGAAATAGCAGTTCTTAACTTTTTTGTAACTTAGCATTCTATGCACATTTTGTTAAATGAGGGATCACATTTTCTAAATAGTAAACCAATGTCTTATTTTCCTTCCCAGTTATCCCTGATTCTTGGTTGTCCCAGGTCTCTCCCTCGCCTGTGAACTAAGAAGGATCCCCTCAAAGAGATGGTGGCTGCAGCTAGGGGGTGGGGGTGGGGGATGGGGTGAGGTAGGCAGGGAGGCGGAGGGCGGGACAAAGGGTCCCAGTTCAATTCTCTGCTTCTAATGATGCAATTCTGAGCCAACGGGAAGTCCATGCTCGTGGGCTTTGGTGACAGACGCAGGGACTTCCAAGTTCCGGTGGGACACTTGACACTAGCCAGAGTAGGGCTGGGGGTCTGAATATAGATGTTCAGTGTGGCTGCTAGTGGGGAGGGGTTCACACCAGGAAGGTCCCACCACCCAGGAGAAAGGGCAACACCTTTATTTCTTTATTTTTATTTATTTTAATTAAATTTTATTTTATTTATTTTAATTAAATTAAATTAATTTATTTTTAATTCACCACTTTTAGCATAGAGTTCTAAAGTTATGGGTGCTCCAAACACCTGCCCCACTGTTTCAATTATGGAGTGGTATGGAAGAGATTGGAAGAGGGCGGGAAACAGGAAAAGTGGAAAGGTGGAAGCGAACACCAATCAGAAAGGACTCTGGGGAAAGACAGGCCCCCTGCTGGGTGCCCTGTTTTAACATCTGGCAGCCAGAGTACCATAGAAATGGTAGCTCTGGGGTGGGTATGATGCCACAGCCGATTAAGTCACCATGCAGAATGCTCGCATCCCATGTGGGCGCCAGTTCAAGTCCCCGGGCACTCCCCTTCCAACCCAGCTTCCTGCTAATGTGCCTGGGAAGGCAGCAGAGGATGGCTCAAGTCCTTGTGTTCCTGCTACCCTTATGGGAGACACAATGGAGTTCCAGGCTCCTGGTTTTGGACTGAGCCAGCTCTAGCTGTTGTAGGCATTCGGGGAGTGAACCAGTGAATGGATGAGCGCTCTCTCTCTCTCTCTCTCTCTCTCTTTCCTTCCCTCTCTCCCTCTCTCCCTCTCTCTCTCACCTTTCAAATAAATCTTTTAAAAAAATAGAAACAGCAGCCCAGTCCAGGGAGGCAGATGAGGGCTCTAGTTCTTCATGACTTGGGTGGGGCACTTAGCAAATCCGGAAGTTCCTGCAGCCACCACCCTGTAGAGAACTGGAAGTAGCAAAGGGACCACCAGTAAGGAAGCAGCTTGTGGATGGTCCATGATGGCCATAAAGTAAGGGAACTTTGTACCCAGGAGGTGCCTCTGGCTGTCAGAGATCAATGCAACTCACAGTTGCCCTCGGAGACCATCCATGGGACATAGGTTATGGATCAACCCAGTGATTCCCGGGACCACACGAAGATCAGAGATACCTCCACCCAACATGAGAATGTACATGGTTATGTTTGGAAAGGTGAGAGAAAAGTTTGAACTTGGATTAACTTGACTATTGGCCTTGGTCCATTGTCTGTTGCCACCACAGGATGAGGCTGTGTAATTTATAAACAACAGATGTTTATGTGGCTCATGGCTCAAAGGCTGGGACATTCGGGAGCCCTGAGGACCCTCCTGCTGCTTCATCCCAAGGCAGAAGCACAAGGGCAGGAGAGTGAGAAGGGGGCTGAACTTAAACCCATCATGTGAGGACCAACGCATTACTCCATCTATGAGGCTAGACCCCCCCCAACCTCATAATCACTTCATATTGGGCCCCATTTCCCAAACTGTTGTCTTGCTTTTTTTGAAAGATTTATATATTTTATTTGAGAGTCAGAGTTACAGAGAGGCAGAGGTGGAGAGAGAGAGAGAGAGAGAGAGAGAGAGAGAGAGAGAGAGAGAGAGAGAGAGAGAAAGAGAAAGAGAGAGAGGTCTTCCATCTTCTGGTTGACTCCCCAGATGGCCACAATGGCCAGAGCTTTGCAGATCCAAAGCCAGGAGCTTCTTCCCAGTCTCCCACATGGGTGTAGGGGCCCAAGGACTTGGGCCATCTACTGCTTTCCCAGGCCATAGCAGAGACCTGGATGGGAAGTGGAGCAGCCGGGACTAGGACCAGCACCCATATGGGATGCCGGCACTGCAGGTAGCAGCTTTGCCCGCTACGCCATAGCGCCAGCCCCGTCAATACTCTTGCGTTGAGGATTAAGTTTCTAACACACCATCTCTGCAAGACAAGAACATCATAGAAAACACCCTGTGCCTCTCTGTACCCCCAGATCCCTACACCCAAGCTCGATCTGCCCTCACGCAACCACAGTGCTTCCATAGAGCCCGGGGAAGGCACATGGGAAGACTCTAAGACACAACTGGCCCCTGGTAGAGGGATCTTTTCAATTTGGAGCGATCAGGAGCAAATTTTCCTGACTCAAACTTGGAATGAACTGTCCCATCCCCACCTGATTCATCCTCGGCTCATCCAGCACCACCCCAGCTCCCGCCTGGGAGAACACTAGGGCTGCACTTTGCTCTGTTTGCACAGGGGCAGAGCCAGGTCTGCCCCTTCCCGCCTTTCAGTGGCTGCATTGAGCACAGGGGTAGATGTGCTCTAGAACATTCGAAGACGTGAGAGATGGCCATTGCAGCAGGTTTTGACTTCGCTCATTGTCTGTTGACAGCACTCCAGAGATTTCTCAATTATACATTTGTTAGAATTTAATTGTAACTTATAAAGAAAGAGGGTTGGGGTGCCAGCGCTGTGGTGCAGCTGGGAAAAGCGCTGGCCTGAAGCACTGGCATTCCATATGGGCGCTGGTTCAAGTCCTGGATGCTCCACTTCCAGTCCAGCTCTCTGCTATGGCCTGGGAAAGCAATGGAAGGTGGACCAAGCCCTTGGGCCCCTGCACCTGTGTGAGAGACCCGAAGGAAGCTCCTGGCTCCTTTGGATCTGCGCAGCTCCGGCTGCGTTGGCCAATTGAGGAGTGACCCATTGGATGGAAGCTCTCTCTCTCTCTCTCTCTCTCTCTCTCTCTCTCTTTCTCTCTCTCTCTGCCTCTCCTTCTCTCTGTATAACCCTGACTTTCAAATAAATCAATAAATATTTTTTTAAAAAAGGAAGTGGGTTGGGGCAGGCATTTGGTGCAGTGATTAACTCACCACGTGTGACACCTGTGTTCCACACTGGACTGCCTGGGTCTGAGTCCTGGCTCTGCTCTCCATTTCAGTTTCTTGCTGTACACACCCCTGGGAGGCAGCAGGAGTTGACTTAAGTCAGATGTGTGAATGGAGTTCCTGGCTCCTGGCTCTGGCCTGGCCCAGTTCTGGTTGTTGCAGACATTTGGGGTGTGCACCATCAGATGGATGGTCTCCCTTCCTCCCACTCTCCCTCCCTCTCTTTCTCTACTACTGCCTGTCTGCTTCTCAAATGCATTAAAATTGGTTTAATTAGCCCATGGTTCTGGAGGCTGGAAACTCTAATTCATGCGGCTGCATCTGGTGAGGGCCTCGTTCTGTTTTAGCTCATGGCAGAGAGAAGAGCAAATTGGTGCACTCAAGGGGCAGAACTGGAGGGCGGCATCATTTTGTTCTTTTTTTAAAAGATTTATTTATTCATTTGCAAGTCAGAGTTACACACAGAGAGAAGATGAGGCAGAGAGAGAGAGAGAGAGAGAGAGAGAGAGAGAGAGAGAGGTCTTCCATCCATTGGTTCACTTCCCAGTTGGCCACAATGGGTCAGGAGCCAAAGCCAGGAGTCAGGAGCTTCTTCTGGGTCTCCCGCATGGGTGCAGGGGCCCAAGGACTTGGGCCATCTTCTACTGCCTTCCCAGGCCACAGCAGAGAGCTGGATTGGAAGTGGAGCAGCTTGGTCTCGAACAGGTGCCTGTTTGGGATGCCGGCGCTGCAGGCAGCGGCTTTACCCACTTAGCCACAGCGCTGGCCCCAGGGTAGCATCCTTTTCAACAACACTGTGCTCTTGCAGCAAGGAACCCAGTCCTGCAAGAGGCAGAACCCACATGAGAAAGGCATCCATGCAGTCATGCACATTCCACCTGGTGACCCCAACGCCTCCCATAAGCCCACCTCCCGCCTCCACCATCACGGGGGTCAAATCCCAGCCTGAGTTCCAAAAGAGACAAACCCTGTCCAACCGCAGCAACCAGCAACCACCTCCTCTCCAGGATTTTCTCTTGGGATTGGCATGCGAGCCTGGGAAGCAGGAAACCTGCAGCCGCCAACTGGAGCTGACATGTTTCGTTCTCTGGACTGGCAGAGGGTATCAAGGTATGGGGAAGAGGCCTGGGTACCTGACAGACAAGGAAGACTTTATTCAACACTCTTGCAACAGAGGAGAGGAAGACTGAAACTCAACTCCATTGAAACAACAAGCAGAAGACTTACTAAGAGCTGGGCGCCCTGGTGGATAAGCACTGGAGTTTGTCAAGGCAGGGCGCTGACCAATGGGATGTGTCAGTTGCCCTAATATGGGTGGACCTTGCAGATACTACAATGCCGTCATGTTGTCCACGTATCACATCCATTGAGTTAGCCCCGAGTTCTCAGAAGCTGTCTGTCTGTGGCCAGACGACCTGTGTTTGCTAATTAGCATCCCCACCAGCCAGGCACCCATGCCCCCAGTGCAACTGGGAGGGGAAGGCACTTTCTTGCTTGGTGATTGCATTTGAAAGGTGGAGCTCACGGGGCTGGCATTTGGTGCAGGGGTCAAGTCTGGGCTTGGGGTGCCTGCACCCCACAGGGTTCAAGTCCAGGCCCTGCTTCCAATTCCAACTTCCTGCTAAAGCACACCCTGACAGGCAATGGCGGGTCCCTGGCAACCCATGTGGGAGACCCAGATTGAGTTCCTGGCTCCTGGTTCTTGGCTTAGGCTTGGCACAGCCCCAGCTGTTGTGGGCATGTTGTGGGAAGACTCTCTCTCTCTCTCTCTCTCTCTCTCTCTCTCTCTGTTTATCTATATCTCTGCCTATCAAATGAATAAAAACACATACATGGATACATATTTCTTTTTAAAGGATGGCTTCCAGGTCCTTGAGAAAGACATCCCCATATTGTAACACTGACAAGAGGCTGAGAGATTTGCATATATTCCCAAGAGAGAGAATGAGTTTGCAATGATGAGTTTTCTGAAGGCCATGCTCTGACAAGAGGTGGAGGGCCCAGAGCAGAGGGGAAGCCAGTCCAGTCCAGCTGAGTCCGCTGGGACTTCAGTGTCCCCTGGACTCCAGTTTCCCCTGGAGCTCTCTCACTGGTGTCATGCCGCCTCTTGTCCACTAGGTGGCACTGCTGCGGTCGTTGCACCTGAAACCTTAGGGGAGATCTCACCAGAGGCCAGGGAGGGACTCTGTCTCTGGTGTCCCGGGCCCTTACACGCCCTACTGACACTTGCAGCCTTGCTCCAGCACATTCTCCCATCCTGACTGCAGTGGCACACGAGCCCTGGTTCATCTTGCAGTGCCTGCCTGGGGGATGCAAAAAACAAAGGGATTTTATTTGTCCAAAGACCCATGCTGGTCTTTACCCGAGGGTCAGGATCAGCCGGTCTCTGGGTTCCTTGTGACCCGGACGCTCTTCTTAGAGCCACAGAAGTTAGTACTTGTCAGCGGCCCAAAGACTCGACTGCTGTGTCCAAAGATAGGATCGGAGATGTGGATGGTGTCGTCTACACCGCCGGATGTTGTCAGCACCATCTACACAGCCGGCTGTGGGCGGCACTGTCTACACATCTGGATGTGGGTGGCATTGTCTACACAGCTGGATGCAAATGACACCATCTACAAAGCTGGATGCAGACAGCACTGTCTACACAGCTGGATGCGCACGACACCATCTATAAAGCTGGATGTGGGTGGCACCATCTACACAGGCGGATGTGGGGGGCACCACCTACACAGCTGGATGTAGATGGCATTGTCTACACAGCTGGATGCAGATGGCACCATATGTACAGGTGGATGCGGCTGGCACTGTCCTCAAAGCTAGATCTTCTACTCTGGCCACCTTCATTTCCCCAGGTTAGCCGGGAGTTTGTCACCAAGGGGAGTCCCAGCAGGCCCTTTAGCTGAAGCCTTGAAAAGCCAGTTGCGTTGATCTTTCATAGGATCCTGAACCCGAGCGCGGGCCGTCAGTAACGGTGCAGGGAGAAGCTTGGCAGAGCCCTGTCTCCGGGGGCCTCAGAGGACGTGCGAGCGTCAGCAGCCCCTCCCGGACGCACAGGTGCAGCCCCAGAGGCTCCTGTGAACCCACACCTGGACGCTCTGCAAAGACCCCACCCCCACCCCCACCAAGGACCCCTTTACCCCTCCTCACGAAGGCTTCTGTTTGCCACAAATGGCCAAAGAGGGTCTTCAGGGCCCGAGCCCGTGGTCCCAGGCTGCAGCCGGCTCAAACACGAAAGGACCCCAGGGCGTGCAATACCAGGGAGCCGGAGCCAGATCCCAAACTCGGGGTCTCCGACTTGCCTTCGGAGCCGCCCAGGGCTGGCCGAGCAGGAGGCAGGAAGAGGGCAAAGCTGGGGTCTCCCAGCCCTCGCGTTCTCTTTGCGAAGGCACAGTCAGGCGCCAGCAGGGGGTGCCGCAGCATCGCGCTAGGCGGCCGGCTGCGCGCCCGCTCCCGCAGCCCAGCCCGGGCCCCCTGGGCGTCTGCATGGCCCCAGCTGCAGCCCCCTGTGTCCAGAGCTTGCTCTTCTGGGCCCCTGACAAAGAGGGGTCTCTGAACACGGGGACTGAGCGCCAATCCTGCGCCCTCCACGCCCACCGCCCGAACCACGAGGCAGCCCTGGGCCAGACCCAGCAGCCGCTGTCCTAGCCACAGGCCCTGGGACCTGGCGCGGATGCTACCTGGGTGTGTGTGTGTGTGTGTGTGTGCGCGTGTTACGCGAGTGCCCAGCAGGGGGCGCTGGACACGCAGGTGCCCGCAGAGCCACGTACGGGGTTCCAGTGCCAGCCTGCTCTCTCTGTGACTTCCTCTTTGCCTGTGTGTCCCACTCCTTGGGTATCTCCTCCTCCTCCCCTCCCCCTCCCCTCCCCCCTCCTCCCCCTCCTCCTCCCTCTCTCTTACCTTCCTCTCTGAATTTCTCTTTTCTCTCTCCATCTCAGTTCCCTGTTTATTTCTTCCTGTCATTCTATGCCCCCTTTTCTCTTTTTGTTACTCTCCTCTCTCTCTTTCAGATCCCCTCTACAGACACACACACGCGTGCACACACACACACACACAGGCACACACACTCCTCCTGAGGCCATAGCTCTTCGGGGCTTGGGGGTCAACCCTGTGGCTTCTGAAGTGAGGGCATGGGTGTGGGGGGATAGCAGTGCAGGGAGGGGGCAGCCTCTTCTGGCCCCGCCCTCATGCTCCTACCCTGCAGCTCCTCCTCCAGGCAGTCAGCAGCTCATGGGACAGGCCTGTGGCCAAACAGGCTGGTGCTGGCATCTCACAGGTCACCGCTGACCACTCACAAGCTGCTGCCCCTGTCTGCGTCGCAGCTCCCTTGTTTGAATGGGACTCACCAGAATAGATCACCAACAGCTGTTGGCGTATGTGGATTCTCCCTCTACAAATGCCAGCAATGGTAGATAGAAAACACTTGGGGGGAAAAGTCCAGACAATTCCAGAACGGGAGACTTGAATCTGCCCCAAACCAAATACTAAACCAAATACTAAAATCAACGATGTCATGTGCAGGCAACCTATCAGGGGTTTAAGCAACCTAGGGGCAATTCAAAGTATATAGGGATTACTGGGCCAGTGCTGTGGCACAGTGGGTTAAAGTCACAGCCTGCAGTGCTGGCATACCATATGGGTGCTGGTTTGAGTCCCGGCTGCTCCTTTTCTGATCCAGCTCTCTGCTATGGCCTGGGAAAGTAGTAGAAGATGGCCCAAGTTCTTGGGCCCCTGCACCCACGTGGGAGACCCGGAAAAAGCTCCTGGCTCCTGGTTTCGGATGGTTGCAGCTCCAGCCATTGCGGCCAATTGGGGAGTGAACCAACGGATGGAAGACCTCTCTCTCTCTCTCTTCCCCCCTCTCTCTGCCTCTCCTCTCTCTGTGTAACTCTGACTTTCAAATCAATAAATAAATCTTTAAAACATAAAGCAAAGTATATAGTGAAGTGTGTGTTGGTTATATGCAAATATTATACTCTACTACATAAGGCATCTGAGCGTCCTTGGATTTTGGCATCCTTGGGCGGTCTCGGAACCCATGTCCTGTGGGTGTTGAGAGATGGCTGTAAATGTTGTATTCAGGTCAGACCTAAAAATGTACTAGGTAGCTTTTGAAATTACTTCCAGGGGCTGGAGCTGGCATTGTGGTGCAGTGGGTTAAGCCATCGCTTCCAACACTGGTGTCTCATATTGGAATTTTGGTTCCAGTCTCAGCGGCTCTGTTTCTGATCCAGCTCCCTGAGGATGCACCTGGCGAGGCAGTGGATTACGGCCAGATTACTTGGAGCCCTGCCACCCACCGTGGAGACCCTGATAGACATCGGAGCTCCTGGGGCTGGTGCTGTGGCACAGCTGGTTAAAGCCCTGGCCTGAAGAACCGGCATCCCATATGGGCTCCAGTTCCAGTCCTGGCTGCTCCTCTTCTGATCCAGCTCTATGCTATGGCCTGGGAAAGCAGTAGAAGATGGCCCACTTACTTGGAGCCCTGCCACCAACGTGGGAGACCCTGATAGGAATCGGAGCTCCTGGCTTCAGTGTAGCCAGGCCCCAGCCGTTGTGGTCATTTGGGGAGTGAACCAACAGATGGAGTATCAGTCTCTCTCATGGTCAGTCTTTCTTTCAAATCCATAAATCATTTTTAAAAAATAAGTGACTTCCAATAACCACTGCCTCAAAAGATAGTCAAACTCTTGGATAATGTCCCTTGGAGTGCTGGCTGGACCTCGGTCCTTGCTTCCAGCAAATTCATAGGATTTCAATTCTGCCACCAGCTTGCACAAGACTGATTTCCATCTTGCTAGCTCTGAAGGAATGGCAATGATATGAGCTGTCCTATTAAGAGGCCCATGTGGCAAAAAAAAAAACTAGGGTTCTTGGGCTAACGGAATCACCCCCCAAACAACCACAGAAGCTTACCCCAGAGACTGTGAGATCATAAATGGTGTTTTGGGATGATTTCTTTTTTCAAAAAAGCATTTTATTTATTTGAAAATCAGAGTTGCACAGAGAAGGGGGGAGACAAAGGGAGACAGAGATGGAGGGAGAGATTTTTCCATCAACTGAATGACTCCCCAGATGTACAAAGCAGCTGGGGCTACTTCTGGGAGGAAGCCCGGAGCCTGGGACTCCATGTAGGGGTCTCCCAGGTACGTGACAGAGGCCTTCATGCTTGGGTCATCTTCTGCCGCTCTCTCAGGTGCATTAGCCGGGAGCTGGATCAGAAGTGGAGCAGCCGGGTCTCCAATGGGTGCCCATTTGGGATGCCAGCATCATAGGTTGGGGGCTTAATCCGCTATGCTACAATGCTGGCTCCTTGGGTTATTCAGGCGTAGATACCTAAAACAATATGAAGAAGGTCTTGGGGCCAGTGCTGTGGCATGGTGGGTTAAGCCACTGTCTGTAGCACCAGCATCCCAGGTTTGAGTCCTGGCTACTCCACTTCCAATCCAGCTTCCTGCTAATGTGCCTGGGAAAGCAGTAGAAGATGGCCCAAGTGCTTGGGCCCCTGCCACTTATGTGGGAGACCCAGATGACGCTCCTGGCTCCTGGCTCCTGGCTCCTGGCTCCTGGCTCCTGGCTTTGGCCTGGCCCAGCCCTGGCCATTGCAACCATCTGGGGAATGAACCAGCGGATGGAAGATTCTCTCTCTCTCTCTGTAACTCTGCCTTTCAAATGAATAATTTTTTTAAAAAAGGTCTTATTTTAGCTAGTGTATGCTAAGGGCTAGTGAGAAATAGCCTCAGATGTGTCATGGTCCAAACAAACCATCCCAGGTAAGGATTTAGGCCAAGAGGAGGGTCTTTCACTTAGTCATCTGGGGACTGAGGTTCTTGCCTTAGGGGGCCCCACTGCCCCCTAAGACCCCACTGCTGTCTGCATCAAGCTTAGAAAGGGACAGGTGGAGACAAATGCCCCAGAGACCCATCCTGTCCCTTCTCCCCAAGAAAACCGAGTCGCGTTCTCCCACCTATTTTTTAAGACATATTAGGAACCAAATCTACCCATGGTGGCCACCATCTTGGAGGAATGGCTGTGGGTGGTGCAGGCCTCACCCCAAATACCCAGTGTGCATCAGCTGAGGGCCTGGCCCTGACTCTTGGCTTCCGGGTCGCCTCTGCTGACGCTGGAATTGGCAGGTGCTTGGCGACTGTGGAGTTCACACCTCTTCCTTCTTATCCCTGGCCCACGTCCTCATGCCGCCTAAGGTTTGGAAATGGCTCCTCTCTCACAGTCTGCTTCTATCCGGATCCTGAATTCTGCAGAGGCCAATGCCTGCCTCACTGTTGATTTGTTCCTAACTCCCTTGCTTTTTCAAATAATGTATTTATTTTGTTTATTTGAAGGGTCAGGGTTACAGGGATGGGCAGAGAGACAGAGAGAGACCCAAATGGTCAGAACAGCTGGGGCTGCTCCAGGTCGAAGCCAGGAGCCTGGAACTCCATCCTGGGGTCTCTCAGGTGGATGATCGAGGCCTAGGTACTTGGGGTGTCTTCTGCCGCTTTCCCGGGTGCATTAGCAGGGAGCTGGATCAGAAGTGGAGAAACCATGACTTGAACCAGAGGTATATGGGGTGCCAGCGTCACAAATGGTGGCTTCACCTACCCTGCCACAACACTGGCCCCATAAGGAAACTCGTAGCCAGGCAACCCCAGGTTAACACTGTAGCTTCATCAGGAGCCCAAGGCACAGCGCTGTTTCTGCTGCTCTGTTCCCAAAGTCTCCTTTTCATTGCAAGAGGGTTGCTGCAGCTCCAGCCCTTATGTCCATGTTCCAGGCAGGCAGCAGGAAACGGAGGGAGCAAGGGCCCAAATGGGCATCTCCCAGCTCAGTCGGCTGCTAGGAAGACCATTCTGGTGTTAGCCATCCAATGACTTCCACTTGCTTCTCACAGGCCACTGCTCTCTGCAAAGAAGGTTGGGAAATGTAACTTTGCAGCTGGTTACATTGCTGAACATAGCAAGCAGAGGGTCTCTAACCAGAGGGGAAGGGAGACTGGGGAGGCAGCCAGGAGTCTCTGATGCATCCTGTTTTGTCCCCGAGGGAGCAGAAAGATGGATTCCCACAGATCCAAATTCCAATTGGCTTTTCTGTAATAGCCATTAATGGTATTGACTAAACTGTCCGTGTCATTGCGCTTTTATGGCTTCCTGAGAAGAATGCCCCAAGGCCGCTGGCTCCCGTGTTGCAGCTGATAAGGCTGAGGGTAAGAACGTGGCGCTGGTGACCCCTCCTGGGTGGACGGATGGCCACTTCCCGGGCCCTGGCCCCTGGAACTGGCCACAGCTGCCTGAAGTCATCGCGTGAGACAGTGCCCACGGAGCACTTCTGAAAAATACAGCAGCGGACGATTTTAGAACAGTTTAAGGCTTACAGAACAATCGGAGCGTACAGTACAGAGTTCTCCTAGCACATTCTTCCAGTACTTTCCCGCTTACCAAAATCTCACATTATTCTACTATTAATATTAATAACTATCAATATGATTACTAATAATTTTATTAATACCATCTGTTAATATTTTATTATTGTAAATTTATTAATAATTGATATTAATTAATGATCACTTGTTGATAATATCAACTATTTGTTATTAATTGATATTTATTAATTATTAATATTAATAAGTTGGTTGGTCGATTGTAATTGATAAAGAAATATTAATCCTCGTTCTTAACTAATTTCCATACTTTATTCAGATGGCCTTGATTATTATTTTTTTTTTACCTAATGTTCTTCCTCTGCTCCAGGATCCTTACCCAGGGTCCTTACCCATTTGTCTGTCCCTTGAGGGTTCCTCTTGGCTCCAAGCTGTTGCTATCGTGGGCTTTGCTTGCTGTTAATGACCTTGACATTCTGAGGAGGCCCACTCACCTGAGATTTCTGCAGGGCGTCCTGCTGCGAGACTTTGCCCTATGCCTGTCTCGTGAGCAGACCGGAGGGAGACTGCAGGGGCAAGGTGCCAATGCATTCCGGCATATCAAGAACGAGCTGTCAACATGATTTATGCCTGGTTTTGCTGACCGTGGGCACCTGGCTAAAGTAATGTTTGTCAGGTGTCTCCCTGGTAGAGTCATTTTTCTCTCCTTTTCCGTGTCACGATGCACAGCTCACAGGTAAGGAGAGGGAGCTAGGTTTTCTCTTTTTGCAGTTCTTCTCTGTGTGTGCTTTGCTTCTTCCCATGGAGAGATTTTTAACCTGCAAGAGTCTGAGACCATTTCTTCTATCGCTGTTAGACCTGAAGTCTTCTCGATGAATCTTCTTGAAACCCAAGACTCAGGAAGACACATTTGGACTGTGCCCATGATTAAATATTAGGTGACGTTGTTAACAACTGATGCGTTTTATTTTTCTCTTTGTGAGTCACCTGTTAAATAAACTATGAACCGTCAAGCCCAGTCCTCTTGTTCAAAAGTGACATTAACAAGAATAACTTTCATCTCCCGGCTGTCACACAGAGCTCCGTGAAAATCTGCTCTTCTGCCTCCCAGTTCTGTCACCTGAACACAGGGTTCACATTCCCGCCAGCACTTGGCGGCTGGGACGGGAAGCCATCAGAAAGTTCACCTAACAGCAGTCGAGTCACCCAGAAGCTCGGGACTGGCAGTCACATGAAAGGCCACCTCTCTCTGCTGGAACCCAGCCAGGACCAAAGCTCACTGCCTCCCGAGAGCTGCAGCCCAGCTTCCGGAGGATGGTCCAGTCCCAATGTTCTTTCTCTCTGTCAAAGCCATAGTCCAGGTTCCATCCAGCTGGCCCCATGCCTACCCTCTGGGTCCTAAATAATAATAATAAAAAAAAATCCATGCATCGTCTCTGCCTTAATTCTGTTGTTGAAACAAAATCCTTGAGTGATTCATAAAGAAGAGATGTTAATGCAACTCACACTTCTGGAGGCTGGGATTCCCAAGAGCAAGGCACCACTGCTTAGCAAGGCCTTGCTGCTCACTGGTAACATGACAGAGGGCGTCCATGGGGAGACCCAGAAAGTTGCTAACTCAGGTCTCTCTTTCCCCTTCTTATAAAGCTAATGAAGGGGCTGACGCTGTGGCGCAGCTGGTTGAAGCCCTGGCCTGAAGTGCCAGCATTCCATATGGGCGCTGGTTCTACTCCCGGCTGCTCCTCTTCCAATCCAGCTCTCTGCTATGGCCTGGGAAAGTAGTAGAAGATGGCCCAAGGCCTTGGGCCCCTGCATCCACATTGGAGACCCGGAAGAAGCTCCTGGATCCTGGCTTCAGATTGGCACAGCTCTGGCCGTTTCGACCATCTGGGGAGTGAGCCAGTGGATGGAAGACCTCTCTCTCTGTCTCTACCTCTCCCTGTAACTCTGTCTTTCAAATAAATAAAATAAATCTTTAAAAAAAAATAAAGCCAATGAAACCATCATGACAGCCCCATCCCTATAACTCCTTTTTTTTTTTTTTTTTTTTTGACAGGCAGAGTGGACAGTGAGAGAGAGAGAGACAGAGAGAAAGGTCTTCCTTTGCTGTTGGTTCACCCTCCAATGGCTGCCATGGCCGGCGCACTGCACTGATCTGATGGCAGGAGCCAGGTGCTTCTCCTGGTCTCCCATGGGGTACAGGGCCCAAGCACTTGGGCCATCCTCCACTGCACTGCCTGGCCACAGCAGAGAGCTGGCCTGGAAGAGGGGCAACCGGGACAGAATCTGGTGCCCTGACCGGGACTAGAACCCGGTGTGCCGGTGCCACAAGGCAGAGGATTAGCCTATTGAGCCACAGCGCCGGCCCGAGCCTGGCTGTTTCTGTGGCCTATTGCAGATTCTCTGAATGGTCGCACACAGAATCAGTCACTCTCCTGTGGGGCCTATGAGCACTGTTGCCTTGTTATCCACCCAAAATTGTGGGCCCCCTTCCTGGCAGGTTCAATCAAAGACGCACAAGGGTGGGCTTTGGACACAACCGTTAGGCTGTCACGTGGGATGCCTGCATCCCGTATCTCAGCATCTGGGTTCAAGTTCAGCTCTGCTGCTGATCCAGCTCCCGATGCTGCACACCCCAGACAGCAGCAGGTGAAGAGTCAAGATCTTGACTCCCTGAGCTCGTGACTCTTGGCCTTGGTCTGGCCGAGCCGTGGCTGGTGCGGGCATTTGGGGAATGCACCAAGGGTAGGATATCTCTGTCTCATAAATTAAAAAAAAAATGGAAACGGAAGAGAAAAAGAAAATGCATGCAAAGTAATTTACTTACAGCAATAAGGAGACCACGGGGAATCGTTTGCAAAGTTGTGACTCTCTGAGCAAGAGATGAGTATCTTTTATTTAGAGGGAAATGCATCTGTAAGAGGGAAACTTCTGTCACCACACAAAGGGATGAGGACACGTTCCTGCAGGTGCACTCCAGAAACATGTGCCAAGGCAGGCTGCGCATGATGGTGAGGAGTCCGCTCCTCCCAGGGCAGAGGTCATCGTATTCAAATGAAGCCCAGGGTGACCTTTGGCCCCTTGCTGACCTCTCTGCACAGGTGCAGCTCTTACGGTAGAGTCTGGACCAGTCCAGGGCAGCTGGTGACTGTGCGTGTCCCTGGAATGTGACTAGAATCACACAAGCAACTCTGGAGAACATCTGGTTCTTTTAGAGTCTTGAAAGGGAAACAGAGCTACAATAAAGACGTATGAGCGGCTCAGAGCATCAGCTGGTGACAGCCGCTCAGCATCAGTAGCCACGTGGGCACTGGTTGCAGGACATCCATCCAGTGGCAACATTTCCCAGTCCCTTACGCAGAGTGGCATGGCACTGTTATCTTGCTATGCACATCCAGTGTGTACTGTCCATCACCCCCAGATGACTTGTGGTCCCTATTACAGTGTGAACATCATGTGCACTGTGGCTACACTGGCTTGTTTAGGGAATCATGACAAGGAAACGAATCCATGCGTCTTCGGAACAGGAGCTGGCATGGTGGCACAGCAGGTTAAGGCCACCATCTGTGACACCCACGCTGGAGTCCTGGGTGCTCCACTTCTGATCCGGCTCCCTGATCCTGCACCTGGGGAAGCTGCAGGCAGGAACATTTTTCCCTGAATATTTTCCATCCGTGTTTGTTTGGCTCCTTGGATAGGGAGCTCATGGTTAGGGAGGCACAGGTACACTGTGCTGAGAGCGCAAGGTGGAAAGTGGGGGGAGGCAGACGGTTGAGACAGGAAGCTGGCAGGGGAAAGAGCTCGTGGCTGTTGTACTTCCTTGGAATGGAGGCCCTGCCACTGAGTGTGTGGCATACTTAAAAAAAAAGACAAAAACCAGTGAATCAGCTCCAGGAACATCCCAGCGTTCATAGCAGGAACCCAGACACATTCCTGTAGTGCTCTGGTCTTCTTCCTCCTCTCTTACCTAAGGCTTTCTGCTTACAATACAGGCAGTGGAGGATGCCACCTACAGGCAGTGTAGTTATCATCTGGCAGAGAGGAGGGGGGAGGGGGAGGGGGAGAGGGCGAGGGGGAGGAAGAAGGAGAGAGGCAGAGGGAGAGAGAGAGGGAAGGGGAGGGGAGGGAGAGGGGAAGGAGAGAGGGGGAATGAGAGGGAGAGGGAGAGAGAGAGGGGGAGGGAGGGAAAGAGAGAGAGCGAGAGGGGGAGGAGCAGGAGGCAGGGGAGAGGGGAGAGGAGGGGGAGGCAGAGGGAGAGGGGAAGAAGAGGGGGAGGGGAAGGGAGGGGGGAAGGGAAAAGGGAGGGAGAGAGAGAGAGAGAGGGCGGGAGGGAGAGAGAGAGATGCTGAGAGAGACAGATGGGGTCCTACACCCCAACTTGACACTCCCAGGTGCCATGAGGACAGGCGACGGATCTCGGAGTTCCAGTGTCTTCACCGTTAGGACCTGGCTGCCAGGTTGTTGGGAGAAAGGCAAGAAGGGATGATCTTAAAACCTCTGCAGGGGCCGTGCTGGGGCGCAGTGGGTAAAGCACCTGTATTGCCGGCATCTCATAAGGGTGCCAGTTTGAGACCTGGATGCTCCACTTCCGATCCAGCTCCCTGCTAATGGCCTGGGAAAGCAGTGGAAGATAGCCCAAGGCCTTGGGCCCCTGCACCCGTGTGGGAGACCCTGAAGAAGCTCCTGGCTCCTGGGTTCAGATCGGCTCAGCTACAGCCTTTGCGGCCAATTGGGGAGTGAACCAGCAGATGGAAGACCTCTCTGTCTCTGTCTCTCTCTTTCTTTCTCTCTCTCCCTCTCCTTCTCTCTCTGTGTAATGCTGACTTTTAAATAAATAAATAAATCTTTTTTTTTCTTTTCTTAAACATTTTATTCATGTTATAGAGGGACTTCTTTAAATAAATAAATCTTCAAAATATACCTTCTGCAGGTGCCTGGCACATGGCTGGGGCTCACAGAACGGTGGCAACGACAATGAATGGTGAGCATCATCCTTCTACACCACACCGGCCCAGGGATGCTCGGCTCTGTTGTGCCTCAGCAAATGCCACCCAGCTGCAGCAGTGGATGGCAGCCTGCAGTCAGAGCCAGGCCCACCACCAATGGAAGCAACTGCGAAACAAGCGAGACAAAGGACTGTGTGTGCAGCGTGAGTCCTGTAAGAGTCTGTCAGTGAGTGACGTCACAGCTGTCCTGGCTTGTGCATGCACACTCTGTCATGTGTGTGCCGTGACGGAATCACCTGGCAATGCATTGATCAGAATGCAGTCCCCCGAGGAAGCAACGCATGACCACGCTCAGCCTTAGGCACTCCCCAAGCAGAGAGTAGGTGCTTAGTAAATACAAAGGGTACTTCAAAACCATTGTGAAAAATGGAATCAGGTAAGCTTAGGGGCTGGTCTTGCGGCACACCTGATCAAGCTGCCACATGCAGTGCTGGCGTCCCGTATCAGAGTGCTGGCTTCAGTCCCGGTTGCTCTGCTTTCAATCTAGCTTCCTGCCAATGTGCCTGGTGATGGTCCAAGTCCTTGGGCTCCTTGCCACTGACATCAGAGACTGGTCTGTGGCTCCCAGCTCCTGGCTGGGCCTGGCCCAGACCTGGCTGTTGCAGGCATTTGGGGGTGTTCATTAGCAGATGGATGCTATCCATCACTTTGCAATGTTTTTAAAGGGTAATTTTATTTGGATGCAAATCCATCCATACAAAGAGTCTTCAACAAGTTCTTGGAAAATACGTATTGGGAAAAACTATGCATGAATTTCAAAACATTTTCGCACTTAAATCAACTTATCCATTTTCCATGTTTGAAAGGCCCACGTATGTGTGGTGTTGATCATCCTAATATCCACTAAATCATACGCTCCACGTGGGTGAGTGGTAGGGTGTGGCAATCCCATCTGAATAAGCTGCTATTGAAACCTTAACTATGCACTGTGCCACACAGAGGACTCAAAACATCTCAGGGGATTGGAATCTTTTTAAAACATGTACTAAATGAATGATTGAGTGGTGAGCGAATATTTCAAAATACTTGAAGTAGAGAAAAGAAGGGGGGATTCCAGTCCCCTCAAAGCACAGAAGCACCTGTGCTAGGGTACTGGGTAGCCTGTTTGCATCAGAAATGGGATTGCATTTCAGCCAACTCCAGGTTAACCGCACGCTATTAACTTTCATTGTACTGGCCTGGTAAATCTGTGTGTATTTGCTTGTAAATTTATTTTTTATTTTCCTGTTGTAATAGGCCTGTGAGCAAAAAGCCGTTTTATGTTTACATATCTTTGAGAAACACTATAATAAAAAATAAAGGAGGTTAACCCTGAGGGCCACTGAGAATTTTTTTTTTGCTTTCTTTAGAAAAATTGTTCGTAAGAGAATACATCACAAAGGTGGTGGGAAATGAAATCAAAGGTAAGTTCATTTTGGTGCAGATATCGTTAAACCCTTGTGTGTTCAGAGTCCTGTTAGTGTACTTAGAGACACCAGATGAGGAGGGGCAGGGTACAGCCTCTTGGGAAGCTGGTGGAGATGCCCGTGTGTCCCACATCGGAGCGTCTGGCTTGGGTACTCAGCTCTGGTTCTCTGTTCCAGCTGCTTGCTAACGCAGACCTCGGGAAGCAGCCATGGTGGCTGCAGTAACCAGGTCCCTGTGGTCCCTGTCAGGCCTAGATTGAGTTCCTGGTTCCATGGCTTTTCAGGTATTTGGACAGTAAACCAGCAGATGGGAATTTTATTTCTCTGCCTATGAAATGAAAGAAAAATTTAGATACATAATAAGTAGAGCTGGATGATAGATGATGACAGATAGATGATATAGATAGATAGATAGATAGATAGATAGATAGATAATAGATATGGGGTGAGTATTTGCTCTAGCACTTAAGACACATGGGGCTATAGCTGGCACTATTGGGTAGCAGGTTAAGCCTCTGCCTGCAGTGCCGACATCGCATAGGGGCGCTGGTTTGAGTCCTGGTTGCTCCACTTCTGATTCAGTTCACTGCTAATGTACCTGGGAAAGCAGCAGAAGATGGCCCAGGTCCCTGGCTCCCTGCCACCCATGTGGGAGATCCAGATGAAACTCTGGGCTCTTAGCTTTGGCTTGGCCCAGTCATGGCCATTGCAGCCACCTGGGGAGTGAGCCAACAATGGAATATCTCCTGTCTCTCTCTCTGCCTCTGCCTCTGCCTCTGCCTCTGCCTCTGCCTCTCCCTCTCCCTCTCCCTCTCTGTAACTATGACTTTCAAATAAATAAATAAATTTTTAAAGATTTATCTATTTTATTTGAAAGTCACAGTTACACACAGAGAGAGAAGGCGAGGGAGAGGGAGAGGGAGAGAGAGAGGCAGAGGGAGAGGGAGAGGGAGAGGAAGAGAGAGAGAGAGAGAGAGAGAGAGAGAGAGAGTCTTCCATATGCTGGTTCACTCCCCAGATGGGCGCACTGACTGGAGCTATGCCAATCTGAAGCCAGAAGCCGGGAGCTTCTTCCGGGTCTCCCACATAGGTGCAGGGGCCCAAGGCCTTGGGCTATCTTCCACTGTTTTCCCATGCCATAGCAGAGAGCTGGATCAGAAGTGGAGCAGCCGGGTCTTGAACCAGCACCCCTGTGGGATGCCGGCACTGCAGGGGCGGTCTTACCTGCTATGCCACAGTGCCGGCCCCGCAAATAAATCTTTTGAAAGGAAAGACACTTGAGGACTGGCATTGTGGCAGTGGGTTAGGCAGCCTCCTGAAATGCCAGCATCCCATATGGACACCGGTTCAAGACCCAGGTGCTCCACTTCCGATCCAGCTCCTTGCTAATGCAAGAAGATGGCCCAAGTCCTTGGGCCCTTGCCCCCCAGGTGGAGTTCCAGGATCCTAGCTTAGGTCTGACCCAGCCCTGGCTCTTGTGCTCATTTGAGGAATGAACAGGTATATGGAGGATCTCTCTCCCTCTCTCTCTCTCTCTCTGTCACTCTGCCTTTCCAATCAATAAAATTTATATTTAGAAAAAAAGAATCCACGTTCCATACTGGAATGCCTGAGCTCCAGCTCATGTCTCTGGCTTCCAGCTTATGTGTACCCTTGGAGGCCCAGGTGATGGCTCAAGTACTTGGGTCCCTGTTGTCGATCCGAGTCACGGCACCACTTGTCAGCTCCTTCGGCCGCAAAAGGAACGACGCTGCTCGCAGTTAATAGGTCTTCAGTAGACCTTTACTTAGAACGAGTGGGAAAAAGAGTGGGGGACCAGGAGAAGGGGGAGAGATGGCGCGCACATTCCTTAAGGGGGAAAGCTGGCGTGCCGCACTCCTTCTCCCGCGGTCCGCTTATATACCGAATTCAACCAACCACAGTCATTCAATCACAGTCCATGCACAGAGCTCTCCAATCTGGCACTTGATCAAGATCAGCTGTGGAGTCACGCAGCAGGCAGGGCATCAGCGCCATCTTGTTTTCCACGATCCTCAGCTAGATGGAAAGTTCAATCAGCTGCTACATCCGCTATAAGCCAAGCCCAGCATGGGGGGGTCCCGTGGCAGGCCTATCTATGGGTCCCCACACCTGTCATCCATGTGGGAGACCCGGATTGAGTGTTGGGCTCCCAGGTTTGACCTGGCACAGCCCCAGTCATTGTGGATGGAAGCTCCCTCTCTCTCTCTCTGCCTCCTAAATAATGAATACATATTAAAATTAGAAATGTCTGATAGTACTTGGACCATCTTCTGCAGCTTTCCCAGGAGCATTATCGGGGAGCTAGATTGGAAACGAAGCACCTAGACTCAAACAGGTGCTCCAGTAGGGGTTACCAGCATTGCAGGCAGTGGCTTAACTTGCTCTGCTATGACAGCAGTTCTTCATTTATTAGTTTTAAAGATTGATTTATTTATTTGAGAGGCAGAGTTAGAAGAGGGGGAGGGAGAGACTCTGGTTTACTCCCCAAATGCCTGCTACAGTCAGATCTGGGCCAGGCCACGAGCAGGAGCCAGGAACTCCTTTCAGGTCTCCCATGTGAGAGACATGGAGATAGAGTCCCGAGTCTTATGCCATCCTCCACTGCTTTCCCAGGCACATTAGCAGGGAGCGGGGTGGGTAGCAGAGCAGCTGGGCCTGGAGCGATGCTGGCTTCACAAAGGGACTGCCTGATCCACTGTGCCACAACGCTGGTCCCTCTTCTAACTGTATAATCACAGCCGAGGGAGGAACTGGCTAGGTCTGTGTTCAGGAAGGATCAGAAGCATCAGTGGTTCCTCTCTGGCTTTCCTCGTTCCTCTCCTCGGTCCTTGGTGCTTGGACAGTATGAGTTGGGAGCCTACATCACTTGGCAACTGCCAGAGGGATGCTGAGAGGCAGGTGTGCAAGTCCCATCAGTCCCTTGGAGCTTCTAAGGGGACAGACCACAGGCTGTGTGCCCAGAACCCCTTCCTACAGCCCGGCTTGTGGCTGCCTGGGCTGCAGGTGGTGAGCTCTGATACTACTAAATCACATTTCTTTCCTCCTATCAAATATGAGATTTAGAGGGCAAAGATCATGATATTCTTCTGTTCATCACTGTATCTTGCATGCATTCTATACATTTTCACTCCATCTGTTCCCCCACCCCCATCTTTTTGTCTCTCCCTCCTTCTTTTCTTTCTTTTCCAAGAAATCACAAAAATCAAACCACCGGAAAAGATATTCAGATATATTTGTTGACTCGAACTGAAATGTCCCTCTAGAGTTTTGGGGTCCACCACTGGTTCCCCACACTCCTCAGGTCTAGGAAATTTGCCTGACAACATGAGAAAGCAGAGTTGTCCAGAGATCCCTGAAGTCCACTCAAGTGGGCACTGTGGTGCTGTGGAGCAAGCCAATGGTTGGGATGCTGGGAGCTGAGTCTGAACCAGCTTCCTTGCTGATGTGCCTGGGAGGTATCAGAAGATGGCCCGAGTGCTTGGGTCCCTGCCATGGGAAATCTGGATGGAAGTCCTGGTTCCAGCCTGTCCCCAATTCTGGCTGTTGTGGGCATTTTTGGGGGGAATGAAATCAACAGATGGAAAATCTCTTTATCTGTAATCTTCAAACAAACAAACTGTATCAAGAAAGAATCTGAGAGGAAGTGCAGCTGATGGGGTGGGGGAGGTAATGATCTAGCAAACCATCCCCTGGCCTGGAGCACGAGGCTGACACGTGAGACGTAGACGGGCATTGGACACCCGAGTCCGGCCACCTGACTTGTACCAGGCTTCCTGCTCCATCTGGTTCCCTGGGCGGGCTCCAAGCTCCGCCTCCCACCCCTGAGCCAGCTGTCACTCAACCCTTGTCAGATCAGCCTCTGGAGCAAAGTGGAAAGAGAAGAGTGAGCCCACGAACCAGGGGCAGCTCCCTCCCTGCACAGCCCTGGCAGAGTCATGCACTCCGCCTGGACATCTTTGTGAAACTGGGACTTTTTCAAGACTGATTATATAAATGATATATAGGTCATATATATATATATATATATATATATATATAATATAGATCATATCTATAGTGTATCTATATATATCTCAGATGTATCATATGAAAAAACGGCTACAGAAACCCAGGTACAAAGGTTCAGAGCAGCTTAAGACACGGCTTTGGGCTTGTATTCTGGTTTTTGTTTTTGCTTTTGTTTGTTTGTTTTTGCCAGGCAGAGTGGACAGTGAGAGAGAGATAGAGAGAGACAAAGTTGTTTTTGTTTTTTGTGTTTTTAAATGTTTTCAAGTTGCCTGCAGGATATAGATGATCTCTCTCTCTCTCTCTCTCTCTCAAAGATTTATTTATTTATTTGAAAGAGAGCTGGATAGGAAGTGGAGCAGCCAGGACTAGAACTGGCCCTAATATGGGATGCTGGCACTGCAGGCAGTGGCTTTACCTGCTACGCCACAGCACTGGCCCCGTATTAGGTTTATTACTAACCTGGAGGTGATTTAAAGTGACTTAAAGGTTGACTTAATTTATTTGAAAGGCAGAGTGACAGAAAGAGAAGGACAGAGAGAAACAGAAACAGAGACAGACAGATCTACCCAATGGTACACACTCTCCGAGTGGTCACAACAGCGTGGTCTGGGCCAGGCTGAAGCCAAGGAGCCAGGAGCTCCATCCAGGTCTCCCATGTGGGTGGCAGGTGCCCAAGGACTTGGCTCATCTTTTGCTGCCTTCCCAGATGCTTCAGCAGGGAGCTGGAATAGAAGCAGAGTAGCTGGGATTTGAACCAGGCACCTGATACGGAATGCCATCATGGCCACGATGCTGGCCCCTTAACTATGTCATTTTGGTCATTTTGTATAAGAGACTTGAGCATCTGTGCGTTTTGGTATCCTTGGAGGATCCTGGAACCAATCCCCATCAGACACTCACTCATGACTATAAAACCATAAAAAAACACCTGAGGTAGGACATAATGCAGTCACATACATGCACTTGACAGTTTGGACATTCATCAGAAATAGCAGCTGTGGGTTTTTTTTTTTTTGCCATATAAATGGAAGGAAAAACACTAGAGAAAAGAGAAGAAATGGTTACAAGACAGGGCCATCGAGGAGAGCCAGAGTGGACAGGGGATGAGCAAGGAATGGCAGAGCCCAGCCTCCTCTGTCCCACCTGCCCTGTGGCCAAGGTGGCAGTGATGGGTGGGAAGCAAAGCTGTCACTTCTCAAATCACAGGTGGTGCCAACTGCCAACCTTGGGAGGAGTGTGCGCTTCTCCCCCATGCTTGCAGCTGCAGCCCACACAGTGTCTGTGCACAGAGACGGAGTTACCAATTCTCCCAAACGGCCCGGGCACAGCAGCTCTCCTAGGGCACTTTTCCTCTTCCCCCCTCTCTGGCTTCATCCATTCCTCTTCTCTACCTCGGGCCCTGGTGTCTCCCAGGCAGGATCCTGAGACAGTAAAGAGGGTGCGGACCCTCATGGGGACCTCCTGCTCTGGCTGGACTCCCCAGAGCCCCCTGGCCTTGAGGAAGAAGCTGCTGGCAGCGGGTGCTGACTACACATGCAGCCCAGGCTGCTGGACTGGAGACCAAGGGCTGGTGCTGAGACACACAGGTGCCCACATGCAGGTGCCCAGAGGCCAAGAGCATCCCAAGGGCCTTAAACCAGCACCCCCTCCCGCCCCACATAAGCAAGCAAACCCAGCCATAGCATCCTGCTCTGTGCTCCTAAACAGGGACTCTGCTCCAGGACCCTTGCTGAGGTCCACATCACAGGTGCAGCCGCTGGGGGTAGAATGGAGCCGCAAGAACACTGAATGGGCTCTCTGTTTGTCCTGGAGGCCGTGGGCTCCCATCTCCACCTTCCCCTGACCCCAGAGGGCTTCCTGCCCAATTCCCAGGAGACCGATAGTTAAGGGGACACAACTTCTCCAACAGTAACATTTCCCATCAGTGTGCTTGTAGACCCCGATTCTCAAAGAACCCAAGTGACACGGTGGATATTGATTTGGTGCAATGGTTAAGCTGCCACTTGCGATGCCTCCATCCCATATCTGAGTGCCTGGGTTCAAGTTCCTGACCTGTTTCTGATGCCAGCCTCCTGCTAATGCACAGCCTGGGAGGCATCACGTTATGGCTCAAGTATTTGGGTTCCTGCTACCCGTATGGGAGACCCAGATTGAGTGCTAGGCTCCCGGCTTCTACCTTGCACAGGTTTGGCTGTTCTGGGCATTTGGGAAGTGAATTAGCAAAGGGGAGATCTCTCTGTGTCTATCTCTCTCTCTCTGCTTCAAATAAAATAAATACATTTTTTTAAAAAAAGAATGCAAAGATGAGCGCCGGGTTCTAGTCCCGGTTGCTACTCTTCCAGGCCAGCTCTCTGCTGTGGCCCGGGAGTGCAGTGGAGGATGGCCCAAGTGCTTGGGCCCTGCACCCGCATGGGAGACCAGGAGAAGCACCTGGCTCCTGGCTTCAGATCGGCACAGCTCTGGCCATAGCGGCCATTAGGGGAGTGAACCAATGGAAGGAAGACCTTTCTCTCTGTCTCTCTCTCTCACTGTCTATAACTCTACCTGTCAAAAAATTAAAAAAAAGAATGCAAAGGACAACTGGCAGCTCATTTATTGACGTATATGTTGGGTGACACAGAGTCCCAGGAAAGAACAATGCAGCTGTCACCACCAGGGGGCGTTCTGTCGCCATTCTCTCTGTTCCACTTCCATGAGAGAAGGCCTGGCGTCTCTTAGGATGTCACTTTCCCATGGACATCCCAGAGGCACCTGCTTCCACTCTCTCCAGATGCAGAGTCTGCTGCAGGCAGTGGAGGGGGTGGCCCAGCTGGCCAGTGATTTCCAGCCAGTGCCTTCCTCCTCCTCACAACTTCTACAGCAACCGGACCCTCCTAACCCAGGGTCCACAAGGAGCCAGTGATCCAGGGTCAGGTGCCACGTTCCACCCTGCATTGCAGGAAAACTTCTTCCATGGAATATTCTCTTTGTCTCAGCTCCAACCTCCAAGGGCTTTTCGCTTTCTGTAGGACCAATCCATTAAGCCACCCCCCCTCCCCTCCTCTGAATCTCACCAACTCCCCTTCCAGCCCGGAATTCTGGAGGAATCAAAACACTGACAGGACTACTTTGGGAAATGCTAACATATATTTATTTCACAAGGTGGGAGATGGGGGGAGGGGATGATCACCAATAAGATGTCACCGAATGAGACACTGGGAACCCCACACTGGGCAAACACAGGGTTTGGTTCTGGGCAGGGGTTGGCCGGGGGACAGCAGGGGGCAGAGATGGGAACTGGCAGAAGGGACAGCTGTCCGTTTGGGGCAGCCCCAGGGCGTGGGTGAGTCACGTCCTCCTGGAGAGTGAGCCAGGGACGTGGGCCAACACCACGTGCCTCTCCGCTCCCCATTCAGGCGAGCAATTAAGCGGTAAGGTCAAGGCCACAGACACATCTGTCCCAGCATACGCACACACACACACACACACACACACACACAGCAGATATATGAGCACACTCCCCGGCACGCACAGCACACAGGCACACACGCTCTTGTGCATGCACACGCGTCCATATATTAACTCTGATTTACAGGTGCAGCCTCACCAGAGGGCAATCGGAAAACGACTGCGACTCTGAAGAGAGGAAATGATTGCATTCCCCCCTGGTGCCAGCAGGGCTGGGTGCAAGGGGCAGAGGGGTTAGGAAGCATCTTTGAGGTTCCTGGCGCCCTCTGCTGTGCAGGCTCCAGCCCCGATGTTCCAAGCGCAGGCTTCTGCCGCTCCTTGGGCAGCCTCTAGGAGTCAAGGTCTCTGTCCCCAGCAGGCTGATCTGCACCAGCACTGCCTGCCTCCAATGTGCAGGGCCCCAGCAGCTGAGACCCCCTTGCGTGCTCAGTTCCTGTTTATTTCTGGACCCTTCCAGACACAAGTGAGCTTGCTGGCCTGAGCCCAGTGCCCAAATGACCAGGGATGGAGGCCATCAGCTCTTTCCACGCCATCTCAGGAAGGGTCCCCCTCCACCACAAAGTCCAGAGGTGCAAGCCCCCAAAGCCAGCCTGATATGGGAAGGTTTGGGGGTGGCAGCTGCCTTGGGGGGGTGTGAATGGGCGTCTAGGCCAAAGCAACCTCAGGGGAAACTGAGTCTGGGGCCTCGCTGCCTCCCACCGCGCTGAGGCCTGGGGTGGAATCAGAGGCTGCTGCTGTAGGCATGAAAGAAAGCAGATACCCTTGCCAGGTCCTGACCCTGACACGGGCTGGGAGATGACAGAGGAGCTGTGCACAGTCTCGCCTCTGGCTGTGGGGCCCACATTCGCTCCTGGCTTCCCAGGGAGGGCTTGGGTGGGAGCTTTTCCAGGTGGGGGTGCTGCACGGGCTTCAGGGCAGCTGGATGCCTGAGAGAGCCACAGAGTCTCCATCCTGGGTTCCCTGCTGCCCTTGGAGACGCCCCCAGGAGGCCTCTGAGCACCTGTTGGCCCGGCGTTGCTGGGGTGGCTGGTGCTGAGGACAGAAGGACCCTGTCCTGGGAGCCACACTCCGGGCGCCCCAGCTCCTTTCCTGCTACTTGATTGAGTTTTTAATTGTCCACCTCTGCCCTGTGCAGCTGCGGAGGATAAGGTCAATGCCAGCCAGGCCCCGGTTCTCCACCTCCAGGCAGCGCCCCGTGCCTTTATTCATGATGGCTCCGTTCTGCAGGGGAGGGAGGGAGAGAGGGAGAGAGGAAGAGAGGGAGAGAGGGGGAGAGGGAGAGAGAGAGAGGAGAGAGAGAGAGAGAGGGAGAGAGAGAGAGGCTTAACCGGAGTAGGTCCTTGCGTGTGGCTTTGCATGCGAGAAGCAATCCCACAAAAATGCTTTGCACAGAAGTAAAAATTTTGGCGCCTCCTCTGGAGGCCCTAATGTCAGAACATAACTAGGTTTCAACAAGTTTGAGTGGGGGATGCAGTCAGGATGGGGAATTTTCTGGGTTGTTCCAGGTCTGACCAGCTGGTGCTACTTAGCAGACTTCAGGGGATTCAGAACCTCATTCCCCTCTACAGATGTATGGCAGCCCAGCCAGCTCAGGATTGGTGCAGGGGTGAGGAAGGCCGCCTTGCCCCATGAGTGCCCCCAAAGTTTCCCCTGACAGGGCACTGGGTCCCTGAGCCAGGGGTCCCTCTGCTGAGATGCCCAGAGAAGCCAGATTACCCTCTGTGGCCTTACAGCCCAAGCACCTGCTCTGGCCTCCGGCCCCGTGCACACAGCACTCACCTGGATGAAGTTCCAGCGTTTGTACAGGCTGCTCTTGACCTTGTCGCAATCCAGGAGCTGGGGCAAACGACTCTTGGAGTTGTCCACCAGGCAGCGGGTGTCGGGGAGCAGCGTGGTGGTCCCCAGAGCGCCCAAGTGTAGGAAGCCTTCCTTGGTGTAGCGGGCGAGCTGTGGAGAGAGCAGCGGGAGGGCAGGGGAGAGGCAGTGGGAGGTAGGGGTGAGTGCATGAGGTGAGGAAAGGGACTCACACCTGCAGCCCTGCCTTCTGCCAACACCGCAGGCCCAGCCACCACCTTGGGCCAGTCCCACACACCCAACTCCCAGGACAGCCTTGTTCTAGAAGGCTCTGGCACCAGACACAGATTCCCTGGGGCCCCTCTCTCTCTGCTATTTTTCTAAGCAAGCCCTCAGTCCATGTCTCAAGACTTGACCCTCTGTTCAGCAGCGTGGGGGAGGCCGAACAGGCAAAAGAGCAAGGTATCTGAGTTGCACAGCTGGGCTCTGGGCCATCTGGAGCCAGCCCCTTGGCCCCTCTCCACGTCCTCAGCACTTATCAATGGCATGAAAGCTACAGCCCCAGAGAGTTGGTTTACTGAAAAGGAAAAAGACACGGAACAGTATTCCACCTTATCAGGTTTACAAGAGATAACTGAAAACAATGAGGGAACACATTGATAAAAGATATTGTTGTGTTGGGGCCTGTGCTGTGGTATAGCAGGTGCAGACACCACCTGCAGTGCTGGCATCCATATGGGTGCCGGTTCGAGTCCCGGCTGCTCCACCTCCGATTCAGCTCTCTGCTGTGGCCTGGGAGAGCAGTGAAAGATGGATCAAGTCCTTGGGCCCCTGCACCCATGTGGGAGACCTGGAGGAAGCTCTGGCTCCTGGCTTCTGATCAGCGTAGCTCTGGCCATTGTGGCCAATTGGGGAGTGAACCAGCGGTTGGAAGACCTCTCTCTCTCTCTCTCTCTCTCTCTCTCTGCCTCTCATTCTCTCTCTGTGTAACTCTTTCAAATAAATAAATAAATAAATAAATCTTTAACAAAATTTAAACAAAGATATTTTGTCATTTTGGCAGAGTACACCTAGAATGGCCCTTCTCATAGCTGAGCGGGAAGTAGGATGGATTAAAATAGCCTTTCAAATGGAGGATTCTGAGACAGACACTCTGTGCTTGCCAAGTGTTCGTCTCCTTTGACTCAACAAATCCACCTTTAGCAACATGCTAGAAAATAATCAGAATAATAAATGAAATTCTACGTGCAGAGTGTCTTGCGTGACATTATGAGGGTGCTTCAAGAAGTTTTTTTAAAAAATGGAGTTAAAAAATTTGCAATCTGCACATAGTTGTGTTTTTTGTCCTATATGTGCATTTTCCAAGAACCTTTTTAAAAAAATTATTTATTTTTCATTCGAAAGGCAGAGTTAGAGAGAGGCAGAGGCAGAGAGAAAGAGAGAGAGAGGTCTTCCATCCACTGGTTCACTCCCAAAATGGCCTCAAAGGCTGGAGCTGGGCTGATCTGAAGCCAGGAGCCAGGAGCTTCTTCTGGGCCTCCCACGTGGGTGCAGGGATGCAAACACTTGGGCCATCCTCTACTGCTTTCCCAGACCATAAGCAGAGAGCTGGATTGGAAGAGGAGCAGCTAGGACTCGAACCGGTGCCCATATGGGATGCCAGTGCTACAGGCCAGGGCTTTAACCCACTATGCCACAGCACCGGCCCTGGTCTCTCATATTTCTAATGGTGAAAAAGCAGAAACATCCTACGTGTGCTACACAAACCTGGAGCTCGCTTTGCTTTGTGCACCATGCACTGCTTTAAGTGCCGAGGGACTGTGGCAGGATGAAGAAATACCCATGACCTTTTCTTTCTACAGACCCTTGGCACTATGACTTTGTAACAATTTCCATCAACTAACGCAGCCTATCTCCCCAGGCCTTGCACATGGGTGGCTCTTGTGACATGCTTTGGCCGACAGGTGGTGGTGGAAGTGAGGCTGTGCCTGTCCTTAGACTGAACTGTTAGCCCTGTGTGTTTTTATCCATTGTCTTGGAATACTGCTGCCCCGTGGCGCTTGCCCAGGCAGTCTTGCTGGTAGATGAGAGATGTGTAGCCCAACCAATAGCCAATCAACTGCCAGAGGGGTGGAAGAAACCGTCTTAGATCAGAGAGCCAACCTGCTAGCAGCTGATAGATGACACCAGCTTCTGGGGTTGTTGTTACACAGCAGTAGTAACTGATACAGATGCTGTTGCCTGGCAACCCTTCCCACAACAGAGCCCAGATCATGCTCCTGGATGCCCATCTTGTTCTAATTATTTTTATTATTATTATTTTTTTTTGAGAGAGAAATATTCTGTCTGCTGGTTCTCTCCCTCAATGCCCACAATGGCCCTGGGTTAGATGCTAAAGCCAGGAGCTAGGAACTCAACCCAGGTCTCCCACATGGGTGGCAGGGATCCAATTGCTTGAGTCATCACCTTCTGCCTCCCAGGGCCCACAAGAGCAGGAAGCTGGAATTGGGCGCTGGAGCTGGGACTTGAATGCAGGCACTCTGATTTGGGTCACAAGTGTCCCACCCAGCGTCTCAGTCACTAGACCAAAAGTGCACCCTGCATGTTGCTTTAAAAATCATATTCCTGTATTTAAAAATGCATTGACCTCTTTTTTACACTCTGGGGGTAAAATTAGCAAGGACTGCGCCTTGCTAATTTCATTCCTCACTAAGAGCAAATCAGAGACCAAGTGCTCAACCCGTACCTGCGGGGGCCAGCACTGTGCTATAGCAGGTTAAGCTGACACTTGCAATGCCAGCTCCCATATCCAGTCTTGGAGGCTGCTCCACTTTCCATCCAGCTCCCTGCTACTGTGTCTATGGAAAGCAGCAGTTGGTGGCCCAAGTACGTGGGTCCTTGCCACCCATGTAGGAGACCAGGATGAAGCTCCAGGCTCCTGGCTTCAGCCTGGTAATTTATTTATTTTTTTGATATGAAGCTTTTTGAAATCTGTGCATAGTTTTTTTTTTCCATCACAATATGCATTTCCATGAACTTTCTAATCAGCTTCACGTGCCTGGGGAGGGGGCAGCCTCTGGGAAGATAAGGTTGGGGTTGCGACCCCAATGGAGATGACTTCAGTGCAGGCTGGAATGATAAGCCCAGTCTTCACTTTTGTTCTCACAATCCCATGTACAAGGTGGCTGGTGATCACCAGTATACAGCTGGTGCCAAATGCTTGCATTGAAGGTATACATTGTATCATTTCTAAACAGTGGTTAGCAAATCAAGGAAGTGATATTCACCATGAAACAGCTTCTACTATTCTTTCCATTTTGTTGATGACAAAATAGAGGCAGGAGGACAGCTGGGCACCTTGCTCGGTGCTGGCCACTCTCCATGGGTTCCCAGAGACCCAAGGGATGATTGTCCTGGCCCAGCAGTGAGCGGCAGAGGGACCTCCTCCCAGATTGCTGGGCAGATCCTCGCCTCTCCCAGAGCACCTGGCACATGTTCCCAGGGATGAAGCAGGAGGTGCCTGCACCCCAGGATACCAGGGGATGAGTCTCTGCAGGGGACTCGCATTTCTTGGTGGAAGCTCCTTAGAAACCCTTGGCTCCGGTCCCACAAGGGGAGCCTACCTGCTTCCCATGAACAAGTGTCAGGGAGTTCAAGTGCCCTTGAGAGAGATGTGGTTCACATGTGCTCTAAACCCAAATTAGTTCCAAATCAGAGTGATTGTTAGCAGCAAAATGGTAGGAAAACCAGGAGCCTTCTCCCACCCTCCCCGAACAATGTCTCCCTGAATATATTTCAATTCACCAAATGCAAAGTGATGAATGGCAGCAGGCTGCCTTTACGTTCAGGGGAAAGATATACACAGCTGCTTATTGAAATTATGAATCAATCTATTATCCAGCAGGCAAATGAGCGGTGCTAAGCACATTAATTAACCGAGCATATCTGTGACCCAGATGTTTAAAGAGCGAAGCTAAATGCCACTGAGAGTAGAGGTTCTCCTCCCTGAGGTCTGTGAGGGCAGACGCTGGGCCCTGGCCATGCAGGGTGGGCAGAGGCACCTGTCGGGGCCCTGACGTGAGCAGGGTGAGTCCTCTGGGAAAGGCGGATTGAAAACATTGAAAACGCTGGGTCATATGCAGAGGCTCCTCTGACCTGGCCAGAGGCCAACACCTGGCTGGGTTTTTTAAAAATTTTTTAATTAGAAAATCACCATGGCCTGAAGGATCATGGGGCTGATAGATCTCACATCTGTTTTCCTGCCCCACAAGGCAAGACGGAGGTGGACGTGGAGGGCCTACTGTGCACACAGTCCCCACTGTGGATGCCCCAGCCCTGGGCCTGCAGCCGTCCCAGTGCAGTCTGCCTCTCACGGTCTTTACCCCCCACGCTCCCTGCGAGACGATTCTGTTCAAGTCCAAGGCTTTCTGCTTGGAGATTCTTGTTGATCAGCTTTCCTCTAGAAGTTTCCGGCTTCAGCCTTTCTGGACCCCATGTGATTCTCTCCCTCGAGGTCTCTAATTCTTTCTGGCCCATGGTCGCCTGCTCTCAGGTTCTTACAGCACCAGGGACCCACATGCACTCTCCAAGACATGCTTGTGCCTCAGCTCTTGGCCTTGTCCACTGTGATGGGCCGTCTACCAGTCGACGGATGTTCAGGTTGCTGCCACGTTTTGGCGGTGAGCAATGTCTGCTGTAGACACCCACGTCCACGGTTTTGTGTGAATGTTTTCAGTTCTCTTCGCTACATCCTGAGAAGCAGAACTGCTCGTCGTCGGATCACACGGTAGCTCTCTCTTAACTATTTGAGAAACTGCCAAACTCTCTCCCAGGCAGCTGCAACCATTTTGCACTCCCAGCAGTGGCGAGCGAGGGTTCCAATTTCTCCACATCCTGCCCCATTCCTGTTTTTGATTCTAACAAGCGTGATGTGGGTGTTACAGTTTTGATTTGCATTTCCCTCGTGATTAAGGACATCAAGCATTTTTTTTTTCAATGAGCTTATTGGTCATTTTATCATCTTTTTTGGAAAAAAAATCTTTATTGCTCATTTAAAAACATTAGGATAACTGTCTTTTTATTGTTGAGTGATAAGAATTCTTTCTATATTTTAGACTCCAGATCTTTTTCAGATAAAGGATTTGTAAGCATTTTCTCTCATTCAGTGAGATGTTTGTTCCATTTTCTTGATTGTATCCTTTGAAGCACAAATGTGTTTAATTTTGATGAAGTCCGATTATCTATTTTTCCTTTTGATGCCTGTACTTCTGATGTACCTAAGAAATCGTTGGCAAACCCAGGTCGTGAGGATTTGTCCCCTCCCATGTTTTCTAGGACTTTTATCATTTCAGCACTTAAGAGTTAGTTCTTTCATCCGCTTTGAGTTCTTTTTTTTTTCTATGTGGTATAACGTAGGGGCCCGAATTTATTCTTTTTCATGTAGTCATCTAGTTGTCCCGACACCATTTGTTGAAAAGGCTGTTCTTTCCCTATTGAAGTGTCTTGTCACCCTTGTCCAAAATCAATTGACTGGAAATGTGAGGATTTATTTCTGGACCTTCAATGCCACCCGCTTGATCTCTGTGTCTCTCTGTATGCCAGGCCGACACTGTCTTCGTTATTAGAGCTTTGTAGTAAGTTTTAGAACTGGGAAGAGATGGGTTTTTCCAACTTATTTCTTCTTTTTCAATATTGTTTCCAACTATCTTGAGTCCTCTGAATTTTCCTTTTTTTTTTTTTAATAAAAGATTTGTTTATTTATTTGAAAGTCAGAGTTACACACAGAGAAGGAGAGGCAAAGAGAAAGAGAGAGAGAGAGAGAGAGAGAGAGAGAGTCTTCCATCCATTGGTTTACACCCAGTTGACCGCAAAGGCTGGAGCTGGGTCTTTCTGAAGCCAGGAGCCAGGAGCTTCTTCAAGGTCTTCCATGCTGGTGCAGGGGCCCAAGGACTTGGACCATATTTTACGGCATTCCCAGGCCACAGCAGAGAGCTGGAGTGGAAGTGGAGCAGCCGGGACTGGAACTGGCCGGCAGTATCACCACGCTAACAACATCAAGTCGTCTAATCCAAGAATAAGGTATCTCTTTTACCCAGAGCTTTAACTTCTTCCAACAATGTTTTGTAGTTTTCGGTGTACGAATCTTACACTTCTTTGGTTCAATTTACTCCTAAACATCTTATCCTTTTGGATGCTGTTGTAAAAGCATTGTTTCCTTTAATCCCCTTTTCAAAATATTCACTGCTAGTAGTGTTACTACGTAGTGTTGCTAAGACATCCCTGTGACCATGGACAGCCAAACAGTGGGCTCTGCATGTCTCCTTTGGTTTCTGCTTGCACAGGGCCACAGCCAAGGCACAATACATGACAGACTCATCCACTCCAACTGTGCCTGGGCCTCTCTCATCTACTCACTTACCTCATGTGACTCTATCAGCCATATTTCCTCTTCAACTGCTCAGCCTGGGCTCCTGGGCTCTCACGGCCATCAGACAACCCCACCTCCCATTCTGTCCAGAGGTCATCTCCCCGCCCCCAACGTCTTGCTTCTCTCACCCTTTCTCCCTCCCTTCAGCCTATGAGCCCCCTCCCACTGAAGGTGGCCTTAGCTACTGTCTTAACTCTTTCATTTCTTTAACTTTCTCTTTCACTTATTCACTCAAGCTACAGACGTAACCAGATCTTTATGTCCAGAAAACTCTTCCCTAATTACAGCTCTACTTCCCTCCTAATTTTGCCCTTTGGCTTGTCTTCCTCGTTTTAATGTCTTCAAAGGTTTACTTTATTTATTTGAAAGGCAGCGTGAAAAACACAGAGAGCAAAATCTTCCATCTACTGGTTCACTTCCCAAGTTGCTGCAGTGGCTAGGGCTGGGCCAGGACAAAGCCAGGAGCCTGGAACTCTTTCTGGGTCTCCCACATGATCATCAGGACCCGAGCACTTGGGCCATCTTTTTCTGCTTTCCCAGGCGCATTGGGAAGCAGCTGGATAAGAAGTGGAGTAACTGGGATTCGAACCGGCACTCTGATATGGAATGTTGGTGTCACAATAGTGGCTTAACCTGCTGCACCACAACACTGGCCCTAGATTTCCTCTCTCTTATTCCTAAAGGCCTTGCAATTTGTCTTCTGTCAATCACCATTAGTTCACTGAAACTGCTTCCTTGAACGTGCCCATTAATTACACCGGTTGCTTTTTCTTCTACTCTCTATTGTGCACTGACTGTGGGACAGACACAGTGATGTGGGTGATGCATCTCTCCTTCTCTGCACGGTCCCTGTCGGCCAGCTTTGCATTCTCGGGGATTTTAATGGTACCTATAGAATAATGGATATTTGTGCCAGATTTCCGTCTCTAAACCATATTCCAAATGTGTATATCCAACTTCATATCTGACATACCACTTGGATGTCTGGTAAGCCTTCTGCGTTTACATAATCAAAAACTCAATTCATCTTCTGTGTACCCACCAGACACTGTTCCAGTATGAGTTCCAGCCTGGTGATGGTATCCCTCCCCACCCTTTCCCAGTTGCTTAGGCCAAACACTTTGGCTTTCCTCGTCCCTTGCCTACTTCTCTGACCACCGTATTCAGCCCATCAGCAAATTATACCCAGACTGCATCTCCATTACTATTTCCCAGTTCCACACCACCTTCACCTCTTGACCGCATTACTGCCATGGCCTTCGGACTCATCCCCCAACTCCACTGTTGCACCCCACTCATACACAGAGTGGCTACTGTTGAAAGTGACTTTAGGGGGCCGGCGCTGTGGCACAGTGGGTTAAAGCCCCAGCCTGCAGTGGCCAGCATCCCATATTGGCGCTGGTTCGAGTCCTGGCTGCTCCACTTCCGATCCAGCTCTCTGCTATGGCCTGGGAAAGCAGTAGAAGATGGCCCAAGTCCTTGGGCCCCTGCACCTGCGTGGGAGATCTGGAAGAAGCTCCTGGCTCCTGGCTCCTGATCAGCACAGCTCTGTTCATTGCAGTCATTCGGCGAGTGAACCAGTGGAATGGAAGACCTCTCTCTGGCTCTACCTCTCTCTGTAACTCTTTCAAATAAATAAAATAAATCTTTTTAAAAACTGACTTTATATAAAATTATGCTATTTTAAATTGGAGACAGAGCATGCCATTACCTAGCTTAGAGTCCTCCGAGTGTTTTCCAGCCCAAAATCAAAGTGCAAAAACCCTTACAGTGCACTGCAAGACCCAACAGTCTAACGAGAGCTCTCTGAGTTCAACTCCTACCATCTGCCCCTTGCTGCCTCTCCACCAGCCACACTGGCCTCCTTGTTGATCTCTGAATACACCACACCAGCTTTACTTTACATATTTGAGAGACAAAGTTACAAGATGGGGTTGGAGACAGAGAAAGGTCTTCCATCTGCTGGTTCACTCCCCAAATGGCTGCAACAGCTGGAGCTGGGCCGATCTGAAGCTAGAAGCCAGGAGCTTCTTCTGGGTCTCCCATGTGGGTGCAGGGGCCCAAGGACCTGAGCCATCTTCCACTGCCTTCCCAGGCCATTAACAGGGAGCTGCATCAGAAGTGGGGCAGCTGGGATTCGAACCTGTGCCCATATGGGATGCTGACAGTGCAGGTCACAGCTTAACCCACTACACCACAGTGCTGGCCCCTGCCTAGTAATTTAAGAACAAATTCTTTACCATGACCTCCCACTCTATGGATCAATTTACCTTTCAAGGCTTAAGCCTTGGCTTCCTGGCCTGGCATGACAGGTGACTTAAGGTTTCTCAAAAAGACAAAAGCCCACCTTGTCTTCCCTCACCTTCTCCCTCTCCACATCCCCATTTGGCTCCGTAAAGACCCCACCTGGGGACCTGCATTGGCTAAGTGGGTTGAACCACCCCTTATGATTGCAGCATCCCCTACCGGAGCACTGGTTCAAGTCCCAGCTGCTCCACTTCTGATCCAGCTCCCTGCTAATGTGCCTGAAAAAGCAGCAGAAGATGGCCCAAGTCCTTGGGTCCCTGTTATCCAGACGGAGTTCCTGGCTCCAGCCTTCACCATTGCAGCCATTTGGGGAGTGAACCAGCGGATGGAAGACCTTTCTCTGTCTCCAACCCCGTCTTGTAACTTTGTCTCTCAAATATGTGCACTGAAGATCTCTCTTTCTCTGTGCGTGTGTGTGTGTCTGTGGGTGTGCATGTGTGTGTCTCTATGTTTCTATGTCATTCTGCCTTTCAAATAAATACAACAATTTTTTTTTTTATTTTTGACAGGCATAGTGGACAGTGAGAGAGAGAGAGACAGAGAGAGAGGTCTTCCTTTGCCATTGGTTCACTCTCCAATGGCCGCTGCAGCCGGTGCGCTGCAGCCGGCACACTGTGCTGATCCGAAGCTGGGAGCCAGGTGCTTCTCCTGGTCTCCCATGGGGTGCAGGGCCCAAGCACTTGGATCATCCTCCACTGCACTCCCAGGCCACAGCAGAGAGCTGGCCTGGAAGAGGAGCAACTGGGACAGAATCCGGCGCCCCGACTGGGACTAGAACCTGGTGTGCCAGCACCCAAGGCGGAGGATTAGCCTACTGAGCCGCTGCGCCAGCCTAATACAACAAATCTTAAAAAAAAAATTTAAAGTCCTCACCCAGATGCAATCTCTTGCAACTTACACAATTTTGTGCTTTATGAATGTGTCTCTTTTGGTTACTGTTGCTGTGGTTTTAGGACGGCAGCAGTGCCTCATTCGTGTTATCCAGCATGGAAACCAAGAATAGTGTCTTATATAAAGCACAGTCTCATAGACACCTTTTGAGCCGGATGGAATTATTCTAGGTTTGGCCACTGGGCCCAAGAGGAGAAATGAACCTCATTATCCACAGCCCTGATGCACTAGGAAAAAAAATCCTCTGAGTTCAAACACAATTAATTCTCAGTTAGGAGGGAAAAAGTTTTGTTTGAAATGATCTAAGAGATGCACACAACTATTAACTCACATTCAACAACCTTGAGGAACAACTAAAATATGCAGGTTTTGGCCAGATAAACAAAAACCAGATGAATGGTCATGGAATGACTTGGGTGCACAGCAAAATCCATTCCACTGTCCATAAAAGCATGACTTGCAATCGCTTTCCTACGGAGGGTCTTTGTCATCACGTGGGGCTGGATTTATTTGTCTTTTGTTTGGCTGATGCCCACAAGCCTGGTTGCTGACGGCTGCACGTGTCCCTGTGTGTTCTTCAAACCAAACAGGACTTGATACTTCTCTGTTGTGGGTGGCTGGGAAGATGGGCCGGGTAAAGAGAGGAGGCAGCCCAGCCTTGGAGGTCTCTAGGCTGTCCTGAGAACTAAGACTGGATCCTAGGTCAGGGACACAGGGCCAGGAAAATGATGTGTCTCCACTGGCATTGGCATACATAGAGAAATCTGCCTTTGGGGTATCCCAAGGCCATTCCCAGCTTGAGACAGAAAAGACAAATTGTCTTAAAATGGGCAGGTGGTGGCTACTCGGGAGCTAGAGGTAGAGAAATGGGCATGAGGAAGCTTCGGGAGGGTGTCTCCATTAGGGAGGTAGTTTTACAGGTGCGTGTGCACACCTGTCAGACTCAAAGGTGCATACACTTTAAAGGGACTCGGTTTACTCTCCTCACCTCACATCGCCATAAAGTGCATTTAAAAACACGTCTGGCAAGAGTGGAGGGGGAGGAAGGAATGGACATTTGGCCTAGTAGTTACGATGCACACTGGGACACCTGTAACTCATATCAGAGTGCCTGAGTGCCTGATCCACTCCAGAGTCCAGTTACCTGCAGATATGCACTGTGGGAGGTGGCCGACAATGGCTCAGGAGCTTGGGTCAAGTTCAAGGTGCATCAGCCGGAAAGTGGAATCAGAGGGAGAGCCAGGACTCGAGCCAAGGCACCCTGATATTGCAGGTGGGTGTCAAAAGTAGCATCTTGACCACTACATCAAATGCCCAACTCTAAACCTGTCTTTTGAGTGCATTCTACATGTACTTTTCCCCCTTGTGTGTTTTCCACAGAATGGGCAAGTTCCTGGATGTTGGGATGGTCCCAGGGACCTCCTTCCCAATCTCTCCTCTTTTACTGTATGACTCATCAGGCCGGGTTCAGTATCTTTTCCAGAAAATGCACTTTCTCCTGGGGATGCATGCAGAGATGTGAGCTGTATCAGAAAACACTGGGCTGATTTTTCGCCAGGACAGTTCCAGGAATAAATGGAGCCGGGACAGTGACAATGTGTGTATGTGGGTGTGTGTGTTTACAGTGTGGGGGTGGCGGATGGCAGGATCTGACCCACACCAGCCTTGCAGAGGGAGCTGGGGGTCTCCTGGTGTGGGGAGCATGGTGAGGGCTGGGAGGGCTGAGTGGCAGCAGGACAGCACTCAGACTTCCCAGGGACCAGGAGGCACGGCGCTCACCCCAACCACTCAACCGGTGAGGGGAGCAAGACTCCATCATCTGAGTACGACAGGTGATGGACAACTGCATTTCTTCCTTGTTTCTGGATGTGACGCGGGAAGATAGGGTTGTATTCTGGCCCAGCATGGAAGTACTGGTGACACCTGCCTGCCTTCTTAGCATAATCTGAATGACATCCGTACCGCAGCTCAGTGGCCCCTACGTTCTTCATCTGCCATCAGCTATGGTATCGCTGGCCATGTGCTGTGTGACCAAAGAGGCAGAACATACAGGCTAAGGACCTGGATGCTGGGGCCCCCTTAAGAAACCCCAGCTCTTCTAATAGGTATTCAATGACTCTGGGTCACTGACTTTAGCCCTAAGGGAGTTTATTTTCTCAGCTTGAAAATGGAGGTTATGGGGGGAGAGCGCCAAGATGGCGGAATAGGAAGGGAGCACACCGATAGTCTGGGGAGAGACAGTTTAATAAAAGTGGAGATACTGCAGGTTCAAGGAAGAGTAGGGGAAGAAACAGCAGAGAAAACACTTCCGGAACTGGAGATTCACAGTGGACCTGCGTGGAGAGCGTGGGAGCCCGCAGTTTGGGACACCAGCACAGATTCAACACACCAGCGCTGGAACGTGAGGTGAGCCGACCCTCAATAGCCCGAGATACCAGGAGGGAAGCGGAAAAGGGAGCCTAGAGTGAACAAGGCTTGAAACCCTGCGGGAGAAAGTTCACCAGGCTAACTAGAAGAGAGAGAGAGAGAGAGGGAAAAAAAAAAAAGTGACCTGTACGGACACGAGCTTCTCTCTCTCCGCTCACCTCTCAAAGGTGAGCAAGACAAAGAGCAGGCGCCATTTTGGAATATGTCATAAGCAGGGCGACCTCGGGTCGGCACCGGCCCCGAGCCTAGCAGAAAAACCTGACTCTGGGTGGGAGGGGTGAAATAACAGGAGATTAGAACCTAATGAATGTGTGGTGCTAATGAACTGAGACTGTGAAAAAAGAGACGGTGGGGGAGAGAACTCACGGAAATCACGAATTCATGTGAGTACTCTCCAGAGACGCTACAGTTCAGTAGCCTTGGCAGCCCAGTGGGAGACTACAGGAGAATCTCAGCCCACACAAAGAGCCGCAAAGATTCCTTCTTTGGTCCTTGGGAAAGAGCTTCCGATCTCTAGATCCTGTGGGTATATCATTCGCCTGCTAACCACCCCCAATTCCATTCAGCTGTGTGGAATTACTTCCCTTTTGAGCCAAAAAAAAAAAAAGTAACAGAGAGAGATTTACCACACCTAACCTGGGAGTGTCTCCTTTGACACACCCTCAACCCTGAGGAACCAAACAGAGCTCTCAGGCCACACCCATCTCAAGCCTCGAAGGCTCCATCAAAAGCAGACAGTCCACTTAATCTAGAGTCATAGTATAACAAGAAAAAAACACCACAGTGAAGAAACCAATATGCCAAACAACAAACGCAAAAACCGAGGTAATAAGAACAAGGAAGACACTATGACATCCCCAAATGAAAAAGACACCCCAATTCAAGATTACGAAGATGATGAGATAGAAGAGATGCAAGAAACAGATCTCAAAAAATTGATAAGAACACTAAGAAGTACTCAAAAACAAATTCTTGAACTACAGAAATCCTTAATGGACAAGGTAGAAAATCTCTCTCGTGAAAATGAAATATTAAGGAGAAATCAAGCTGAAATGAAACAACTAGTAGAACATGAAACTGTGATAGTGACGAGAAATCATAATGAAGTGAAGCATTCAATAGATCAAATGAAAAACACATTAGAGAGCCTTACAAACAGAATGGGTGAGGCAGAAGAGAGAATATCGGACTTAGAAGACAGAGCACAGGAAACTATACAGTCAAACCAAAGAAAAGAAGAGGAAATTAGAAATCTAAAAAATATTGTTGGGAATCTACAGGATACTATTAAAAAACCCAACATTCGAGTTCTAGGAGTTCCTGAAGGCATGGAGAGGGAGAAAGGATTAGAATGCCTTTTTAGTGAGATAATAGCAGAAAATTTCCCAGTTTTGGAGAAGGACAGAGCCATCCTAGTACAGGAAGCTCATAGAACCCCTAGTAAACATGACCAAAAGAGGTCCTCACCACGACACGTTGTAATTAAACTCACCACAGTGAAACAGAAAGAAAAGATCCTAAAATGCGCAAGAGAGAAACGTCAAATTACACTCAAAAGATCTCCAATTAGACTCACAGCAGACTTCTCATCAGAAACCCTACAAGCTAGAAGGGAATGGCGAGACATAGCCCAGGTACTTAGAGAGAAAAACTGCCAGCCCAGAATATTATATCCTGCCAAGCTCTCATTTGTGAATGAAGGTGAAATAAAGACCTTTCATAACAAACAAAAATTGAAAGAATTTGTTGCCACTCGTCCAGCCCTGCAAAAGATACTTAAAGATGTGTTACACACAGAAACACGACCATCAACATGAAAGAGGGTAAACGAAGGGAACCTCACAGGAAAAGATCACAGGGAATTCAAAGCATACATTTGGATAAAGAAATTATGGGACATGTACTCTATAGAATACTATACAGCAGTCAAAAACAATGAAATCCAGTCATTTGCAATAAGATGGAGGAATCTGGAAAACATCATTCTGAGTGAATTAAGCCAGTCCCAAAGGGACAAATATCATATATTCTCCCTGATCGGTGACAACTAATTGAGCACCAAAGGGGAAACCTATTGAAGTGAAAAGGACACTATGAGAAACAGTAACTTGATCAGCTCTTGTGCTGACTGTTGTTGTACAATGTAATACTTTATCCATTTTAGTAATTTTTTTATTCTAGTACTATTGGTTGAACTCTGTAATTAACAAACAATTATTCTTAGGTGTTTAAATTTTAACTGAAAAGTGATCCCTGTGAAATATAAGAGTGGGAATAAGAGAGGGAGGAGATGTACAATTTGGGTCATGCTCAATCGGAACTGCCCCAAATGATGGAGTTAGAAATGTGCCAGGGAATTCCAATACAATCCCATCAAGGTGGCATGTACCAAGGCGATCTCACTAGTCCAAGTGATCAATTTCAGTTCACAATTGATCACACTGATAGGTCTAAGAGTCAAAGGGATCACACAAACAAGACTAGTGTCTGCTAATACTAACTGATAGAATCAAAAAGGGAGAGAATGATCCAACATGGGAAGCGAGATACACAGCAGACTCATAGAATGGCAGATGTCCTAAATAGCACTCTGGCCTCAGAATCAGCCCTTAAGGCATTCAGATCTGGCTCAAGAGCCCATGAGAATATTTTAGGCATGGAAAGCCAAGACACTCTGGGAAAAAAAGAAGACCTAAATGAAAGATCTCTGTGAATGAGATCCCAGTGGAACGAATGGGGCCATCAAAGAAGGAGGTACCTTTCTCTGAAGGGAGGAGAGAACCTCCACTTTGACTATGACCCTGTCGGAATAAGATTGAAGTCAGCAAACCGTAAGGCTTCCATAGCCTTGGCAACTCATGACTAGAGCCTAGGGAGATTACTGACGCCATAAACAAGAGTGTCAAATTGTTAAATCAATTTCAGGAGTCACTGTGTACTTACGTCTCATGTGGGATCTATCCTTAATGTGTTGTCCAATGTGAAGTAATGCTATAACTAGCACTAAAACAGTATTTTACACTTTGTGTTTCTGTGTGGGTGCAAACTGATGAAATCTTTACTTAGTATATACTGAATCAATCTTCTGTATATAGATAATTAAAAATGAAAAAAAAATCTTGGTGTTAAATTGGAAATTGCATAGAAAATTAATCAATTTTTTAAAAAAATATATCATGTAGGATCTCTGTCCTTAATGTGCTATACATTGTGAATTAATACTATAACTAGTACTCCAACAGTATTTTTCACTTTGTGTTGCTATGTGAGGGCAAACTGTTGAAATCTTTACTTAATATATAGTAAACTGATCTTCTGTATATAAAGAGAATTGACAATGAATCTTGATGTGAAGCAAGGGGAGAGGGAGTGGGAAAGGGGAGGGTTGCGGGTGGGAGGGAAGTTATGGGGGGGGAGGCCATTGTAATCTATAAGCTGTATTTTGGAAATTTATATTCTTTAAATAAAAGTGTTATAAAAAACTGGAAAAAAAAAATCTGAGAAATCCAGAAATGGCCTTGATAATTTGTAAGTATATGTACATTTGTTTCATTTTAAGGAACTAGAAATCTTACCTGAGGCACTATAGCTATGGTCTCTGTAAGAGACAAAAGATCTATTCCAAAAATAAAAATAAAAGAAAGAAAAAAAAAAAAAAAAAAAAAGAAAATGGAGGTTATTACAGATCCCCTCATAGGGCAGGAGTGCAGATTAAATAAGCTGGTGAGAAGGGTCTGTGTATCTATTTGTTGCTATCCTTTTCCTTGCTTTCATCCACCGCTGGCTGGCTGAGGTCTTTAGCGCAGATTCCAACATGGCCTCCCACAGCCAACATTTCCTGTTCCTTTCTGGCTCTCTGGGCTTCCTGCTCTTTGCCAGAGCCACTTGTCCAAGGGCTGATGACTCACATGCTTCACCTGTGTCCCTACGCAGCTCCCCTCTCCCTAGACTCTCTTGGACTGGGTCTTGGCTATTTGTATGTGACCTGTCCCCCTATCATCTCCCCTGCTTAGCTCCTGTTAAGTCTTCTCCCACCCCTGTTCTGTTTCCATGGTTTGGTCCAGATCCTATGTGCCTTTGCCTGGAATGGACCGGATTCGTGGAAAGGCTGGGCCTTGGATTGTGCTAACGGTATCTTGAGTTTGCAATCTTAAAGCAACTCTATGCTCTGCTCACACCTCTGGGCCTTAGTCCACATAGCCTCAAATCTTGGACTCACTGCCCCTTCACAGCTTATGGTGGTGGGAGGTAGGAGAGAGCTCAGCTCCAGGCTTGTTCACTAACTCACCCCAGGCTCCTTGACTTCCAATGGGGCTACAGCCCAGGACATCCGTCATAAAATGAAAACGCACTGAATATGCTTAACGCAGCAGACATCAAAGCTTAGCCTAGGCTACCTTAAACGTGCGTCAGTCAACACAAAGCCCACCCAACACAAAGCCGATTTCACAACAGGATGCTGAACGTCTCCTGCAATGAACGTGAAGTGCAGAAAGGGGACGCTCTTGCTCCACTGTAAAGTTGAACAGTCCGAACATGGTTAAGACAGGCGCTAAATGTCCAAGAAGCCAGCCACACTCAGCCTCATCCACGCTGGTTTTCAGAGTCAGAGATGGCCCTGGTGATCTTCATGTGTGACTCATCCGTGTGTGTAGATTCTCTGAAAATGGAATCAACTCCTGGGGTTTGAGTCCAGACCACCCATGTCACTGAGCATCCACAATACTCCAGACCTTGTTCTGGGCTATTTGCATAACATGACTGCCATTTATATTAACCAATGCAATCGTCAGGGCACTCCCTTTCCTCCTCTTTGCACTGAAGGAACCATATTTTTCCCCCTGACTTCACAAGCCAAGCTCCCACCACTGGCACAGGGGCTTCTCCCTGTTTGGGGTGTAGAGCTCCCCAACCAGACTGGCTCCATTCACGCTGCACATGTCCTGGAGCCGGGTGCAAGGTGGTGTCTACCCTGGGCTCCCCCGACAGCCACAACATGGCAAACGATAAAGCACTTGTACGTGTCCTTGCAGAGTTCACATCTGCACACACCACTCTCCACACCGGTCCCTTTTTCAACCATGGGGAGTATTTTCTGGAAGAAACCTCTCGCCCTGGAATCTGGAGCCTTCAGCATTATAAGCTCTGCTAAAACAAGCTAGAAAATGGTAATTTTTGGAAGGGTAAACGTGGTCTGACAGATCAGTCCATTTCCACATGTTTATGTGTCAGGAAAAAAAAAATAGTCTACATTTCTGCTCCAATATCCCAAAATGGGACCCAGAGGAAATACAGGGTTTGGTATGGTTTTGCTCAAATTAAGATGACAGAGCAAATACTTTCTGAACGGTAGTCCACAGTGTTTGTGAGATGTCCCACTTATGTTTTGGAAACGCGTCCTGTTCCTTTCTGTTGCATCTTCTCTTCATTATCCTTTTTTATCATTAATTAATTAATTAATTTTTATTTATCTGAAATACACACAGAGAGAGAGAGAGACAGGCAGAGGTCTCCTACCCTCTGAAGAGCCCTGGGTAGGTGTCCTGTAGGCGGTTCTCCCCTTGGGGTTTATCTGATGGCTTTCCATAGTTAGACTTGAAACAGTTACACGTCTTTAGTAAGAAACCCAGAGGGGTGCCCTTCTTGGTGCATCCTACCGGGGCAGGTTTGGGGATTGCTGATGTGACTCTTGGTCATTTGATCACTTGGTTAAGGTGATGTTTTCTAAGTTCCTTGACTGTCAAGTTGCTCTCTCTCCCCTCCCCCGGAAACTCTGCAATGACCTTGTGTTTCTTCATATTTTCATCCACTAATTCCAGCATGCACGGGCAGCTCTGGGTTGCAGCAGTAGTAACTGTGGTGGGTGTCCAATGGCATTCTTCCATTTCCCAAACTCCTTTGTAGCCAGGTATCATGTCTGTAAGATCTTAGAATCCAATGCCTGGCCTTTGAAAACTTGACTTTATCATTTTTAAAGAGTTGATATTTATTTGAAAGGCAGTCTTACACACACACACAGAGTGCTCCTCTGTCCGCTGGTTCACTCCCCAAAAGGCTGAAATGGCAAATACTAGGCCAAAACCAGGAGCCCAGAGCTCCATCCAGGTCTCCCATGTGGGGGACAGAGTCCTAAGGACTTGGGCCATCTTCCACTGCCTTCCCAAGCATGTTAGCAGGAAGCTGAATCATAAGCAGAGCAGCCTGACCTGAGACCGGTGTTCACACACCAGCGTTCACTTGTGCCAGTGTCACAAGCACCAGTTTAACCAGCTACCTCGCAACGCAGGCCCTGACCTGGCCATGTCTATGAACTCGGGACTACAAGCCATTCATTTGATCTTGACAAGCCTCGTCTTCCTTATACAGAAATATAACAAGTGCCTCCTGAGCATGTTACAATATTTAAGCAAAGTCATACATTGAAAGCACCTGGAATCATTGCTGGCTTCTAATGGCTCAATTCTAGGTGGTGACTTTCCACTCCTGTTCCTCCCAAAAGGACTTCTTACAAAGAGGGAATTTTGGTGACACAGAGGCCTGAGGTTGACATAGGGTATGATCTGGAATGCCTGTTGGGTGTGAGACACAGACAGTAAACACCTCCTGACCCCACCATGGAAGAGTCCTCTTTGGTGTAGACGTGGGCAAAGGGCCCTTTCCTGATTTCTGGTGTCATTAGAAGGCAGGAACAAAGACCTCAGGACCCACGCTTGCCTCTGGCCAGCTCCCAGCTCACCTCAGCCACGTGTTAGAAGCCTTCTCTCTCTCTCTCTCTCTCTTTTTTTTTTTTTTTGAGGAAGAGTGCTCCTGTAGTGACAAGTGGACTCAGTGGACTCTCTACTTTTTTTTTAAAATTTATTTTGACAGGCAGAGTGGACAGTGAGAGAGAGAGAGAGAGACAGAGAGAAAGGTCTTCCTTTGCCGTTGGTTCACCCTCCAATGGCTGGTGTGCTGCGGCCGGCGCACCGCGCTCATCCGATGGCAGGAGCCAGGTGCTTCTCCTGCTCTCCCATGCAGTGCAGGGCCCAAGCACTTGGGCCATCCTCCACTGCACTGCTGGGCCACAGCAGAGAGCTGGCCTGGAAGAGGGGCAACCGGGAACCGGGACAGAATCTGGCGCCCCGACCGGGACTAGAACCCAGTGTGCCGGCGCCGCAAGGTGGAGGATTAGCCTGTTGAGCCACGGCGCCGACCACTAGAAGCCTTATCTCTAACAGAGCATGCTGTGACGAGCAGTCTGGGGTGGGCCTTGGGCTCACCATGTGTCCACCAAGTCTAAGTCTTTCCTGTTTCTGACCAAATCCAAACTCGGGAGCTGTATCAGATGCATGGAATCGGTAGAAGTCTCTTGGAAACAGGGTCCATCCCTGAGAACACTGAGTCACTGATGTCACAGGATGGAAGACATGAGAGACCATCAGTGCATCACTCTGCACCCCCATCAAGGGAGCTCGCAATGGCACCACCACGTCACAGAATGACCTGGAGAAGGCCTTGAATCTCCTAGTAACCAACAGGAGAATGGACAGGGCCATCCTTCCCGATGAGAGTGGAGTCCCATCAAGTTGTCCCGCACATGGCACTTGGCATGACCCCAAGCTCCCGAGCCAAGGCAGGTTGTACAGTGAGGACAATCTAGAACATTCCATTGCTAACAGTTGGTCTTGCTCAGTCCTCCTCTGATGGAAACCCAGACTCCTGAGGTCCTGAATTCTATACCATGGGGCTCACTCACACCAGCCATAACCTTTGCAAAATTCACCCTCATTTGTGATTGGCCACATTCTCAGACCCTGTTCATCTCCAGTAAGTGACGTCTTTGATCATTCAGGGGTCATTGTCATGGTGTAGTGGGTCAAGTTGATGCCTGCAGTGCTGGCATCCCATATGGGCACTGGTTGTGTCTCGGCTGCTCTACTTCTGAGCCAGCTCCCTGAGAATGTCCTGAGAAAAGCAGTGGAGGAGGGTCCAAGTGCTTGGCCCCTGCTACTCACACGGCAGATCTGGAAGAAGCTCCTGGCTCAGCCCTGGTCATTGAAGCCATGTGTGGAGTGAACCAACAGTTAGAAGACCTCTCTCTCTCTAACTCTAACTTTAAAATAAATAAATCTTTAACAAAAATGAAAGAAAATGATCATTCAACAGATACCACTGCTCCAAGTCGAAATGGAGGCTCTGAACTCAGCAATTGGAGGGTGAGGCTGTTACAATGGTTTGCACCTGATGTGTAAGATTTACCAGGACAGGGCACCAAATAGCCTTTTTAGTTGCTCATTCAGAAGCAGTAATGTGTTTTAAAAAGTTCAATGATGTGGATACAGCCTAGGAAATCAAGATATTTATTTTTGTTTGTTTTTAAATATTTATTTATTTGAAATAGTTACAGAGAGGCAGAGGCAGAGGCAGAGAGAGACAGAGAGGTCTTCCATCTGCTGGTTCACTCCCCAGATGGCTGCAATGGCTGCAGCTGAGCCAGTCTGAAGCCAGGATCCAGGAGCTTCTTCCGGGTCTCCCATGTGGGTGCAGGGGCCCAAGCACTTGGGCCATCTTCTACTGCTTTCCCAGACTACAGCAAAGAGCTGGATTGGAAGAAGAGCAGCCAGGACTTGAACTGGTGCCAGTATGGGATGCTGGCACTGCTGGTGGCAGCTATACCTGCTACACCAGAGTGCCAGTCCCAACACACTTCTTTTTAAGAAAAAAAAGGCTTAAAGCAAGCATCGGCAATGACAGGTGCTTTATGTGCTAGGATTCTGAACGATTTAAATCTGTATTTTCCAAACACTTTGTAATGCTCTTGTTCCTTCAGTAAAAATGAAAAAAAAAATTAATAAGATCAGCAGTGCCTCTCGCTTTCCTGGTTGTTGAACTTGACATCTCTGGGTCTGGTAGGAGGGTTTGCTTGGCCATGTGGGCGCCATCCCATTGTGCAGTTTGACTTCCTTATTCCCAGGCCAGCAGGAACACAGAACCTGCCTCAATCAGGTGTGGGTGTGGAAAAGTAATCATCCAAACTTCTAAGGAGACACAAACCTTTTAACTAAGAATCTCCGTGGAGATTGTAACTGTGAATTCCTGCAAAGAATAGCTCATCAGTCCATCCCGGCAAGAAAGAAAAAGTGCCATCATTCCTCCATGACCTTGGGTCTGCCTTAGGGAAGATCCAAGGTACGTGCGTTTATGTCTGGATACCACTGGGACATCCAGCCCTGAACGTGAACCTTGCAGAGTCACTTGTCAGGGGCAATTAAAGAGGGGGAGCTAGGGACGGGCAGCAGAAAAGGGAACCAGAGCAGATGGTGTGGAAGGAAGTTTGGGTCCCCTGAAACCCTAGCAAGGAATGCTGAATGAGAACCTCACCCATTAAAAGGACCATGGGGTTTGCTTCTTACCCAACAGGGGAGATTCGTTTCCAGAAGCACCTGCCTGCTCCTGGGGCGCAGCCATCTTTTCTCCGGCTACAGCATCAGTGTGCTCCCAACGGTTCCATCCCCGGAACCGCCACACTTACTCGGGCCTATCTGGAAGCCAAGTGGCTGCTAGATGTCACTCATGCCTGCGTTTGCCAAGGACTGGTGGCGCCTCATCCATGCTAATGGCTCACGGGAGCCCTGTCACTCCGCGGGCCCGCGAGGACCCCGTCGGCACAATGCATCATCGTGACAAGGTGCTTGGATGATGTATCACTTAAAAGATGAAGCCATCAGAGAACGAGTTCAGGATCAGATTAAATGTAATTATGGCATAAAAGAATCCTCGCCTGTCATTCAGGTGATGAATTCACCGAGGCAGGGAAATGTGAGTCCTTCAGAAAAGAAGGGGAGGGAGAGAAAACATGCGACAGGGAGGACAAACAGAGGGGATAGGGCTGATGATCCCCCCCAACACACACAAGAGCCCGACACCCCTCGAGCAGGGAGCGACAGCCTTGATTCCTCTCCACGGTGCACGCTTTGTCTTAAGGACTCTCCATCAGCACAAGTAGCTACTCTGAAGAATGCTGCCGAAATCCCCAGGGACACACTCCACTGGGCGCCCACACCCAGAGGGGCTGGGACCCTCAGCTTGGGGGAGAACAGCCACACCATGCAGGCATGTTTTCCATTTGCTCATCTGCAGGCGCCCAGGTAAGCTGCTCCTAGATTTGATGCATACAAGAGCAAGGAGGGTATTTTGGTACAGTGGGTTAATCAGCCCACTGGAACTTCGGCAACTCATTAGAATGCTGGTTTGGGCCCTGGCTCCTAAGATGCCTGGGAAAGAGGCAAATGATGGCTCAAGGACTTGAGTCCCTGCCTCACAGGTGAGAGATCTGGATGCAGTTCCAAACTCTTGATTTCAGGGTGTTCCAGCTCTGGCTGTTGTGGCCACTTGGGGAGGGAACCAGAGAATGGAAGATCTGTCTGTCTGTCTGTGTGTCTGATGCTCAGCTTCCAAATGAATAAATACATCTTTTTTAAAAGTGTGGAGAAGCGGAGGGAAGGGTGGATTACAAAAGTGTTCTGCAGAATTTTGGGGGCAACAGATTAATAAAATATATGTATAAACTAAGATAGTATTAAAAATTAAAAAAAATAAACTAGGTTGGGACACAAGGCACACACTGGTCCTGTCCTCAGCAAACAAGGGAGAGTGAGCGTTACTCAGAATGTCCACCACAAGATGTTGTCCATGGTGAATACTCAAGAAATCCTTGTTGCTTGGCAGGGAAGAGCACCCAGAAGTGTTTGAGTTTCTCAAGATTTTTATTTATTTGAATGGCAGACAGAGACAGAGTCACAGAGACAGAGAGAATCTTCTATCTGCTACTTCATTCTCTAAATGCTTGCATCATCTAGAACTGGGTGAGGTCAAAGCCAGGAGCCCAGAACTCAACCCAGGTGTCCCATATGGTTGGCATGGACCCATGTCCTTGAGAAATTACTCCAGAGTGCCCATTAGCAGAATATCAGATTGGAAGCAGAACCAGGACATGAACCCGTGTGCTGTGATATGGGATGCAGGTGTTGCAAGAATGTCAAAGGGGGTCTGGCAAAGTGAGCTAAGCTGCCGTCTGCAATGCTGGCATCTCCTATGGGTGACGGTTCGAATCCCGGCTGCTCCACTTCCCATCCTGCTCCCTGTTAATGTGCCTGGGAAAGCAGCAGAAGATGGCTCAAGTGCTTAGATCCCTGCACTCACATAGGAGACCTGGATGAAGCTACTGGCTCAAGGCTTCAGCCTGGCCCAGCCCTGGGCATTGCAGCCATTTAAGGAGTGAACCAGAGGATGAAAGATTCTCTCTCCCTCTCTCTCTCTCTCTCTCCCTCCCTCCCTCCCTCCCCCTCTCCTTCTCCCTCTCTCTGTAATTCTGACTTTCAAATAAATCTTAAAAAAGAAAAAAAAAGAAACATCTTAAGCCGTGTGCCACAGGAGCATGCTGGGAGGTATTTGTTAACCTGCAGAATGTGGGCTCCACCCTCCGTAGATCTGAGCTGGATTGAGGAAAAAGCATTTGAGACAAATGTCCAGGTGCTTCTCAGTGTCCGTGAGCCCCACCTGAGATGTGCCTGGGAAGCCTCTGTCCTTCATCCAGGCCCTGGTGCTCTGTCCCTGTTGACCACTCTGGACCACCAGCCTCAGCTCTTATCCACCACACACTGCACAGTCAGCACTCTGGACAGCAGCTCAGCTGCAGGGACCTGTGTGGACAGCTTAGGAGCCTCAGGGGAGCTAGGGACACAGGAAGCTGCTACAGTCAACCCTGGGAGCCTAGGGCAGCACTGCCTAACCCCTTCCTACCCACAGATCTGCCTCTCAAGGAAATCAGACGCTGATGCTGGGGAGGTGGAGCCACTGGGCTGGAAGAGGCAGCAGTCAAGAGTCTGGCAGTGGGATTGACTCTGTGGCCAACTCCCCGTGGGGCAGCTGGAGCTGCTGGGTCTTCATACATTTGCTCCAGCTTGGGGATCAGCTCACATGTGGCCCCAGGAATGCCAAAACCAGCTGCTGGGGTTGGGGTTCGTGGACCTCTTACACAACACCATCTGCCTGTCGTGCAGCAGCAGGTTCAGCTTCTGCTCCCAACGCCTGTATCCTGTATCAGAGGGCTGGTTTGAGTCTCAGCTGCTCTGCTTCCAATCCAGCTTCCTGCCAATGAGCCTGGGAAAGCAGCAGAACACAGGCTGGGTGCTCTGGCCTCTGCCACCGCGTGGGAGACTTGGATGGAGTTCTAAACTCCTGGGTTTGGCCTGGACCAGCCCCAGCCATTTGGGGAATAAACTAGTGAATGGAAGATCTCTCTCTCTCTCTCTCTCTCTCGTTAATCTTAAAGAAAGACCACCTGTTCTACATGCTTAAGGCTGTGCCCCAGTCCTTGACATCGTATTTGAAAAGAAAGCTTAGGCTTCAATAAGAAGCTGATGTTTGTCTAATTCAAATCAGTAACCAGACACAGCCGTGGCTACTAAGGAGCTTGCCTTCAGAAAGGACAGGCTCTCCAAGTGGCCGGGAACCGTCTCTATTTTGTGGCCAAACACATGTGACAAGACAGGAAATGACCCCCCTCGGTGCCGACTTCATCCCGGCTGAATTGCTGTTTGGTGATCAATTACAACACAGAATCCACTCATTAAGCTAACAGTGTCCCTGGTGCACCTGTTGCTTTTTTATTCCCCTGGGAGTTGCCTGGCTGAAGAAGCTAAGATCCCGCCATAGAGCTTGGTTTGATAAGATGTCAAGGCCTGTGCTGGGGGGGAGGGAGGCAGCAGGAATCCTGGCCAGAGCTAGGGAGGGACCCTTGATGAGTGGTCAGAGAAACAGCCTGGAAGCCCAGCCAAGGGGCCCTTCTATTTCAGAATATGAGGTGGCACAGAAAACAATATTTGATCGACTTGAAAAAAAAACGAGCTGATGGACGGCAGCCAGGGCCCACTTGGAGGTGTTCGTCCAGGAGTTGGGAGAGCAAGGCAATGCCTCATTTGGGTGGTCCTCCCATCATCAGCTATGTGGCAGGAGCATGCATTTTTTTAAAAGCTCTGTGTGCAGGTGGAAGAGAAAGGAATTCTAGCAGTTTCCCGACAAAGACTCGGGATAAGCTGTGGGGGCCACTAAGCTCCCAGCAGGGAGGGACCCTGGTGCTTGGCTGTGGCCTGCGAAGGGGTGACTAAGTAGCCATCTTCAGGGTGGAGGCTCCTGGTAAACACTGACCATGCTGCCCTGCTGCCTCTGTTTAGGAGGTGGCCACTGGGTTGTGCCCTGAGGGAGTGAAAAAGAGGGCTCTGGACAGACGGATGTGGGAGGTCAAGTTCACAGGGGTCTGCGGCAGACTGTGTGTGGAGTTAGGAGCACCCCAAGGGCAAAGGGGGTGTTCTGGGTGCTGGGACGGACGGGGAGGGCAGAGGGTGCAGGGAGGAGGTGGCCACAGGAGCACGGAAGACAGACATGGCCATTGTCAAGTCCTGGTCCTCAGGTTGAGCCGAGAGCTTCCTGAGTGGCTCCTAAAACCTTCCCCCTAGAGATCCAAAGCAGAAAAGAACTGCACAGGGCTAGGAGACCCTCGCGTCCCTGGGAGACATTCACCAGGCCTTCTTGACTTCAGTTGTCATTCAAAGGAGAAGGCAGTTTTCTCAGGCCACTTCTTTTTAATATGTGCATATTACATATTTCCACATGTTTATATATGTACAGGCCCCTCTCCCCCTGCCCCCCCCCCACAGGGGGTTGGTTGGGTCTGTTGGTTCTGCAACGGCTGGGGCTGCATCAAACCAAAGCCAGGAGCCAGGAATTCAATCCAGAGCTCCTAACTGGGTAGCAGGAACCCAGCGATTTGGGCCACCACCTGCTGTCTTCTAGGTGTGCACCAGCAGGAGACTGGCATCAGGTGCAGAGCCAGAACTCAAACCGCAGCAATCTGATACGGGGACTTGGGTGTCCCAAGTGGCATCTTAACCACGATGGCCACTTTTTGACCGGGGGTATAGCTTAAATGGGGTATTCTCTATCATGCCACCATTGGTACGCACTCACATCAAATGTTACTTATTCAAAAGACGGGACGAGGAAGCCTGGGACGTAAGTGCTCTCCTAAGAGCTACTCCTGGAACTTCCCAAAATGACGGTCAAGCGCAGCAAAAGGCAGGTTAGTGCTGGAATCCGCCTGGCTCAGCACCCTCTGACTCCAGCCTCCTGGGTAGGAAGAGGTGGGTGTCACAGGTGGGGTGCTCTGGGCCCTGCCTCATTCCTGCTGGGTTCCGTTCAGGCTCTCCTGGACTGGTACCTTTGGTCTCCATTCCTTCTTCCAGCAGTCTAGGCTGAGGCTAGCTAAGGTGGTGATGGATTTTAATCTCTCTATTCTAAGACACAACCTCTTAGACAGTCCCCCATGCCACCTCCCCACTCACACCGCCATCCCTGGGTTGGTCGTGCCCATTCTAAACATCTCATTCCCTCCTGAACCCCTCAGGGGCTCCCCATACCCTCAGGACCAAGTCCCAACTCAGCCAGCCCCCCACCAGCATCTCCCAGGGACTCATGAGAGATGCAGATGCCAAGTCAGAGGACCCACATAGGACCTCTTAGCCCTGGGTGGCAATAGGAGTTGGTCACACACACCTTACAGGCACAGGTGCTGCAATGCAGTGTACAAACCATGCCTGGGGCACACCTTACCAGGCCTCTTACCATCTGCGTCTCCATCTCTCCTCTGCCTTATCCCTCAGCTCCCCATTCCCTCATCCATTCTGAGCCCCAAACGCATGTCGTCTGTCACCTCCCAGCACCCAGGGCTGCACTCCCTGTGCTGTGGGGTCCTGTCTCTCCCTGATCCTTTAACTGACAGCAAGGACCTGCAGTATCCTGCTATGCGCCTGTATATGGCTGGGAGGAGCGTTTACCACATGATCAAGATGGATGAGGGCCCTTTGCAACACTCACGGAAATGTCAGTGCAAGGAAACCTAAAATCCACGCAATCTCTATTCACGTTACATATTTCCACAAACTTTTGAAGACTCCCCCCTGCCTGGATTTCATGATGTTTTTGCACCTACGCAAGCTTACTTTTTAATTCCACTTTTCCATCCGTTTTTGGAAGTAGCATCCTATTTGTTGAGTGGCTGAATGAATGAATGAATGAATGAAGACATGCATTTGATTCTTTGTCCATACTGCTTTGCAGAGTAACCCCGGGGCAGGAGCAGGTATGGGTCTCCCGTCATCCCCTGCTTCCCACAGGCACGGTTAGCCAACTGTATACAGAAGTAGATCGCAATAAATGAAAATGAATTAAACGGATTTGAATGGAATTGGAATTGGTTGGCTTGTGCTGCAGGGTTGGGTTCTGCTTTGCTTTGCTCACAGCCACTTTTCTCTCTGTGCCTCAGTTTCCCTGTGCTGTCTGCCTCCCCTCCCCCAGAGTTTCTACAAGGATCTAGTGACTCACGATTTGACCAGCAACCTGCTGGCATGGCTCATCCACCTTCAGAGAGAGGCCAAAGGTCTAGACTATGAGAACTGTCCACAGTGGCCGCAGAAAGAACACAATGCTCGTCTTTCCAAGAGCTGGGCTCATTGGAAAGCAAGACAGCCATGAGGTGCGAGAATTCCATGAGCCTTTACATGTGCACACGTGGGTCTGTGTGTGTGTGTGTGAGACTGGTGAACGTGACTCTGCATGTGAACACACGTGCTGAGAGAGTAAGAGAGATGGCATCTTGCTCGGGGCTTCCACGTATAAACTCAGACCCAGGGAGGGTCTGTGAGCCTGGGCTGGAACTGACCACCCAGCGCTCCTCTTGGGCGCAGCAGAAAGCTACTCCCAGTTTGCAGCTTGCCTCTTGTGACTCCTCGGTTGACAGAATCATGTTTTAAATTTTTATGACTGTCAGGGCTGGCATCCCATAGGGGCACCGGTTCGAGTCCCGGATACTCTACTTCTGATCCAGCTCCCTACTCTTGCCCTGGGAAAGCAGTAGAAGATGGCCCAAGTCTTTAGGCCCCTGCACCTGCATGGGAGACCCGGAAGAAGCTCCTGGTTCCTGGCTTCTAATTGGCCCAGTTCTGGTTGTTGTGGTCTTTTGGGTAGTGAACCAACGGATGGGAGACTTTTCTCTGTCTATAGCTCTGCCTTTCACATACATAAAAAATCTTTAAAAAAAATTTATGACTCTCAAGCCTGATGATATTTTTGGATGTGTTTCCTCCCAATATTATAGAGTTTCTGCAAAGCTCTTTGGAGACACCTACAGATGCGCACGCACGCGTGCACACACACACACACACACACACACACATGCATAGACAACCCTAGTCAGCACAAAGTTGCCCAAGGAAATTGGTTCACCAGGGTTCTATTTGCACTTGCTGGTTAACCATCTGGCACTTTCTCAGGCGATTTCCTGAGTTTGCTGAAACGCTCCTGCTAAAGGTTTTTTCTTCTTCCAGTACTCACGATCCAGCTATGCCTACCGACAAACCACTGCCGGTCTTCCAGGGTGGGCGTGTCACCCAGGTCCCCAGGCAGCACCTGTTCCGCGTTCCTTGGAGGCGGTACGCAGGTATATGAGGTTGCAACGACAGCATACGCACATATGGTTTTTATTTACAGATGAGCAAGTGACTGTGGCTTATTCACATCTCCCTTTCAGGATGGAACAGGCACACGGGTCCTCTGAACACCTGAGCAACCACTCACGAATCCTTCCTTAGTTTCTTTAGAGAAACAAACAGCGAGCGCCTCTCACCTTCTCCGTAAGACTCAGAACAGATAACAGGGCCGGTGCCGTGGCTCAACAGGCTAATCCTCTGCCTTGCGGCGCCGACCCACCGGGTTCTAGTCCCTGTTGGGGCACCAGATTCTGTCCCGGTTGCCCCTCTTCCAGGCCAGCTCTCTGCTGTGGCCCTGGAGTGCAGAGGAGGATGGCCCAGGTGCTTGGGCCCTGCACCCCATGGGAGACCAGGAAAAGCACCTGGCACCTGGCTCCTGCCATTGGATGAGCGCGGTGCGCTGGCCGCAGCGCACCAGCCGCGGCGGCCATTGGAGGGTGAACCAACAGCAAAGGAAGACCTTTCTCTCTGTCTCTCTCTCTCACTGTCCACTCTGCCTGTCAAAAATTAAAAAAAAAAAAAAAAAGAACAGATAACAGCTAAAGTCGAGATGGGCAGAAGCTTCCAGAAGCCCTACAAGGTTGCTGTGGGCCGCCGACTTTACTCCCTTCCTGGGCAGAGATGGGTTCCTACCTGTGGTCCCCAGCCATGGCACGGATACAGTATTGCTGTGTGGTTCTCCAGCGGCCCCTGGTCCAAGCACACATCTTTCGCCTTGTTGTTGCGAAGCTGCAGGAAGAGACAAGACATCATGTCAGAGCTCACTTCCAGAAAATTCCCCTCCTCAACCAGCTGGCATCCCACCACACCTGGGTTCTGACTTCATGTTGGCAAAGCCACAAGACCTCCCCAAGTGAGGGCCAAGTCTCAAGTCCACGGGGTCATCACTGTAGGCAGAAAAACAAAGTCCTTGAGTGGGTGGCATGGATGCAGCCACCTGTGTGTGCCCTGGGTGCACTGCCCCCAGCCCTCATAGTTCCTCCTGTAGCATAATAGAGAATCTTAAGGGTGAGCTGGGAAGAGCAATGCTGGTTACCAACATGGGAGGTTTCCAAGTGTCTCAGGGAGCCTGAGATGGGGCCTGAGATATATGAACAAATCCTACATGGCCTTGAGCAGCAACACGGGCTTTAATAATCCCTGGACTGGCCTGTTCCAGCTTCATGTAATCCCTCCACCATCACCAGCCTCCACTCTCCTCAGACACCTGGCTACTGGGCTGTGAACCTTCACAATGGCCAGCTGAAACAAACCCTCTTCATTCTAAAGCTCCTCTCAGGGATCTGTGGTAGTGATGAAAAGACGAGTAATTCTAAAATCCCAGGTAACATTAGCAAAACTGAAATGTTGACGAGGAGAACAGGAGAAACTGTGTTAAAATTCCGATACAACCTGCTACTTGGCTGTCAATTTTTCAGGCTCAGAGGTTAACTTTTTAAAAAAATTTCAGAGGGAGAGGAGAGAGAGAGAGAGGAAGAAGGAGAGGGAGAGGGAGAAGGGCAGAGGGAGGGGGAGGGAGAGGGAGAGGGGAAGGCGGGGGAGAGGAAGCCCAATCTACTTCCCCAATGCCCATAAGAGCCAAGACTGAACTCACCCAAAGCTGGGAGCTAGGAAATTAACGCAGGTCTCCAACATGGGTGGCAGAAACCCAATTCCTTGGCCATCATTACTGCTTCCCAGGGCTCCCATCAGCAGGAAGCTGGAGTCAGAAGCCAAAGCTGGGAACTGAACCCAGGCACTCAGTTGTGGGATGCAAGCATCCTAACTAATCGGCACCCTAACTGCGGGCCAAATGCTCACCCCTAAATGCTTTCAAATGAGAGGTAACCATAACGGAATTAAGAACAAGAGTCAGTGGTGGGGCCAGCACTGTGGTACAGCGGGTAAAGCTGCTGCCTGCAGTGCCGGCATCCCATATGGGTACCGGTTCTAGTCCCGACTGCTCCTCTTCCAATCCAGCTCTCTGCTGTGGCCTGGGAAAGCAGTAGAGGATGGCCCAAGTCTTTGGGCTCCTGCACCCATGTGGGAGACTTGGAAGAAGCTCCTGGCTCCTAGCTTTGGATCGGCCCAGCTCTGGCCATTGTGGCCATCTGGGGAATAAACCAGCAGATGGAAGACCTCTCTCTCTCTCTCTCTCTCTGCCTCTCCTCTCTCTCTCTCTGTAAATCTGACTTTCAAATAAATAAATAAATATTAAAAAAAAAAAAAAAAGAGTCAGTGGTTCACCTTTCCCCAGCCCAGGCACTAATAGCCACGCATGGACTGAAAAGATTAAATGGAAAATTCTAGAAGAAATAGTTCACAACTTTTATTATGTTATAATGTTGGAATTGTTCTATTTTTTTTTTCTTTTAATTTTTTTTTGACAGGCGGAGTGGACAGTGAGAGAGAGAGACAGAGAAAAAGGTCTTCCTTTGCCGTTGGTTCACCCTCCAATGGCCGCCGCGGCCGGTGCGCTGCGGCCAGCGTACCGCGCTGATCCAAAGGCAGGAGCCAGGTGCTTATCCCGGTCTCCCATGGGGTGCAGGGCCCAAGCACTTGGGCCATCCTCCACTGCCCTCCCGGGCCACAGCAGAGAGCTGGCCTGGAAGAGGGGCAACCGGGACAGAATCTGGCTCCCCGACTGGGACTAGAACCCGGTGTGCTGGCGCCGCAAGGTGGAGGATTAGTCTATTGAGCCGCAGTGCTGGCCAGAATTGTTCTATTTTTTAAAAGATTTATTTATTTTTACTTGAAAGTCACAGTTATACACAGAGAGAAGGAGAGGCAGAGAGAGAGAGAGAGAGAGAGAGAAAGACATCTTCTATCTACTGGTTCACTTCCCAGTTGGCCACAATGGCTGGAGCTGAACCGATCCAAAGCCTGAACCCAGGAGCTTCTTCTGGGACTCCAACGTGAATGCAGGGGCCCAAGCACTCTTGGGTCATCTTCTACTGCCTTCCCAGGCCATAGCAGAGAGCTGGATTGGAAGAGGAGTGGCTGGGACTAGAACCAGCACCCATATGGGCCGGCGCTGTAAGTGGCAGCATTATCCGCTACACCACAGCACGGGCCCCAATTGTTCTAGTTATTTATTTATTTATTTTAGTTACTGTTGCTAGTCCCTGCTAAATTATAATTTGAATTATATCACAGGGATGTATGCCTAAGCAAAAATATGGCATGAGGGTGGTTCAAAAGGTGCATCGAAAATGGAACAGATGGTACCGGTGTTGTGGCACAGCAGGTTAGGCCTCTGCCTGCCATGCTGGCATCCCATGTGGGTGCTGGTTCAAGTCCCGGCTGCTCCACTGCTGATCCAGCTCCCTGCCAATGCACCTGGGAAAGCAGCAGAGAATGAGGCAAGTGCTTGGGCCTCAGTACCCACAAGGGAGATCTGGAAGAAGCACTGGGCTCCTGGCTATGGCCTGGCCCAGCCCTTGTTTTGTGGCCACTTAGGGAGTGAACCAGTGGGTGGAAGATCTCTCTCCATCTCTCTCTGATTCTCCTCCTCTCTCTGTAACTCTGCCTTTCAAACAAATAAAAAAGAAAAAAAAAAGAAAACGGTGCAAAAATATTTTTATTTTTATCTTATTTATTTATTTGAAAGGCAGAGTTACAGAGAGAGAGGGAGAGGCAAAGAGGGGGTGGAGAGAATCTTCCACCTACTGGTTCATTCCCCAAATGGCCACAATGGCTGGGACTGGGCCAGGCTGACACAGAAACCCAGAGCTCCATCCAGGTCTCCCACATGGGTGCAGGAGCCCAAGCACTTGGGCCATCTTCTGCTGCTTATTACCCAGGGGCATAAGCAGGGAGCTGGATCAGAAGTGGAGCAGCCAGGACTCGAATCAGTGCTCATATGGGATGTCAGCATTGCAGGTGGTCCCTTAACCCCCTGTGCCACCACACTAGCCCCAGTGCATAAATATTCTTAAATCTATGCATAGTTGTTTCAACATTCACATTTTCCAAGAACTTTCTGAAGATGCATGCGTACCTAGAGTTTTTACTGACCAAGGTGTCAGACATTCATGAATATCTTGGAATATATTCTCTATGGATTAGGGGGGAGGGAGGACTATGTACATATCATATAATACTTTATATGTAAATTTATATACATAGTATCTACTACACAATGCATATGAATAGAAAACTTTTAAAAAGCCAAACAACAAGATAGCTAAGAAATAGGAAAATGCAAGGAGCAGAAAACTCAGAAACATTCATCCACCCAGGGAAAGACTTTGCAACAGAATCAAGCAAAGAGCAGAGACAGTATCGAGTCTGATTCCACTCTGGCTTCAACTGCTTCTCCCTTCTCTGGAGTCTTAATAGTGCAAAAAGTATCAGGGACAGCGAACACTGAAAGCGGAGATGTCTGCATAATGGTAAAATGTTTGTTACTCAACTAAGTTTGATTCATTCGGTTTCCGTCGTTTAGTGCTGATGTTCCTAAGCTGTCTTTCAGGGGCAAGCATTGGATACAGCGGTGTAAGGTGCCCCTGGGCTCCGTGCTGGAGTGCCTGGATCGAATCCTGGTTCCTCCACTTCTTTTTTTTTTTTTTGACAGAGTGGACAGTGAGAGAGAGAGACAGAGAGAAAGGTCTTCCTTTGCCGTTGGTTCACCCTCTAATGGCCGCCGCGGCCGGTGCACTGCGGCCTGCGCATCATGCTGATCTGAAGGCAGGAGCCAGGTGCTTCTCCTGGTCTCCCATGGGGTGCAGGGCCCAAGCACCTGGGCCATCCTCCACTGCACTCCCGGGCCACAGCAGAGAGCTGGCCTGGAAGAGGGGCAACTGGGACAGAATCCGGTGCCCCGACCGGGACTAGAACCCAGTGTGCTGGCGCCGCAAGGTGGAGGATTAGCCTATTGAGCCACGGCTAACCCCCACCCTGGGGGGCAGCTGGCGATGGCTGAAATACTTGAATCCCAGACACCCATGTGGGAGAAGCAGACGGGGTCCTGGCTCCTGGCTCCGGCCTGGCCCAGATCTAGCTGTTGCGCCATTTGGAGAGCGAATGACTTGTCTGTCTGTCTCTGTGTGTGTGTGTGTGTTGCGTGTGTGTATGTCTCTCAGCCTTTCAAATAAAAAAATGAAAATAAATAAATAGAAATTTAAACCTGCTTCTCTGTAGGGAGACCTGAACAAGCAGGAGAAGGCACGACACAGCAATGGCCCTAAAATGGCAACATGGGATACATCTGGGAATCGGGATTTGGATTACATTTTGTTTCCATCTTTATTATTTCCTACTGGGTGGACATATTGGATTTTTGAATTTTAAAACACAGGAATAGTTGAACAAACCAACATGTGGTCTCTGAGTTGTGTCCACAGACAGCACTACATAGCTCCAGGAACATCTTTTATAGCACGGATGATGTGAACAGCAGTCCCTGGAGTTGTGCAGTGTACAGACTGTGCAGCTGTCCGTGGCAGTCCTGGCCGTCTGCTGGTATTTTCCTATGTGTCTTCTTTCTCTTTTAATAACTATTGTTTCTTCTTTTTGTGACATTAGTGTATATCAGTGAAAATTGGTAAAACAACTCAGAGGACCCCCCACACACACAAAAGCCTACGTCCCCTTACCAAAGATAACTACCTTCAAGATTTCCCAACCTATTCTTCAGTTGCTTCCAATCTAAACGAGTAGCTAATCCAGTTGTATAGCCCCTAAAGCACTGTAGTCTCAATATTTTTCTCACGTCACTCAAGTTGTGTACACACCATTTGTAATGGCTTCAAAATATTCTAAACCAGGAACCTCTTGGATTTAACTAAACTTCACAAGACATGTTTGCTGCAAAAAAATAAAATCACTGAGAGATGAACAATTTTACCCTCAAATCCTTGTCCCTATTTCAGATTATTTGCTTGGGATGCGAGTGGAGGAGAAAGTATGGCTGTCATTAAGCTTTTTAATACACATGGCTCAAATGGCTTTTTAAAAAGCTGGTTTCTATTTGCTGGAGGATATGTGATTTTTCATATTTTCAAGACCTTGCCTATAAAGGACCAACACATATTCCAAAAATGAATCTTGATTTGTTCGTTAGGAGGGGAAAAAAGGGCTGTCTCAAGGTCTTTACAATTTTACTTTATTTCTCTCATTCTGAACAAAGTTAAAATTTCTGTATCTTTTTGGACCATCTGCATTTTCTCTTGTGTATGTAAATGACCTCTTTGCACTTTTTTTTTTTTTGGAGAGAGGTTATTTTGCTACTTAAGTCAATTTTAAATTAGAATCGGTCTGTGGGGCTCACTACATCACCATAATGGCATCGTCCATTCATCTACAGGACTCACGGCACACACACAGTTCCCAGATAGGCATTTCATTTCTCTATTTACATGATGTCTAGATGATTTTATTCTTTCTGAGCTCAAATCCATCATGGTTTCCTTCCATGACTTTATTTTTTTTAAAAAAACATTTATTTATTTATTTGGAAGGCAGAGTTACAGAGACACAGAGGGAGAGAGAGAGGTCTTCCATCCACTGGTTCACTCCCTAGATGGCTGCAATGGCCAGAGCCAGGAGCTTCCTCTGAGTCTCCCATGCGGGTGCAGGGGCCCAAGGACTTGGACATCTTCTATGATTTTCCCAGGCCATAAGCAAGGAGCTGGATAGAAAGTGGAGCAGCTGGGACTCGAACCGGTGCCCATAGGGGATGCCTGCGCCACAGGTGGAGGCTTAGCCCACTACGCCACAGCACCCACCTTCTATGCCTTTCATATTCTTTTTTTCTTTCTTTTTTTTTTGACAGGCAGAGTGGATAGTGAGAGAGAGAGACAGAGAGAAAGGTCTTCCTTTGCCATTGGTTCACCCTCCAATGGCTGCCGCAGATGGCACGCTGCGGCCGGCGCACCGCGCTCATCCGATGGCAGGTGCCAGGTGCTAGGTGCTTTTCCCTGGTCTCCCATGGGGTTCAGGGCCCAAGCACTTGGGCCATCCTCCACTGCACTCCTGGGCCACAGCAGAGGGCTGGCCTGGAAAAGGGGCAACCGGGACAGAATCCGGCGCCCCTACCGGGACTAGAACCCGGTGTGCCGGCGCCGCAATGCGGAGGATTAGCCTGTTGAGCCACGGCGCCGGCCTCTATGCTTTTCATTCTTAGAAAGCCCTTCCTCATGCAGACAGCAGACTCAACTCCGAGTCCGTGTGCTCTCTGCTTCCTCTCCCACCGAATGCTGCAGTCCATCTGCAGTCTACTCAGGAATATGGCAAGCTGTAATAAGCTCAATTGATTTCTTTTCCAAGAGGGTAGACAATTTACCCAATTGTCTTAGAAATTATTCACTCCCTGCTATTCTGTTTTTGATGCATCCTTTATATTTGGTCTCACTTTGATGAATGCATGCACAAAAACACATGCTTATACCTTTTTTTTTTTTGCTTAAGATTTACTTATTTATTTATTTGAAAGGCAGAGTTACAGAGAGAGAAGGATATATATATATATATATATATATATAGAGAGAGAGAGAGAGAGAGAGAGAGAGAGATCTTCCATCCGCTGGTTCACTCCCCAACTGGCCACATGGTTGGAGCTGAGCTGATCCAAAGCTGGAAGCTTCTTCCGGGTCTCCCACACAGGTGCAGGGGCCCAAGGACCTGGGCCATCTTCTATTGCTTTCCCAGGCCATAGCAGAGAGCTGGATCAGAAGTGGAACAGCCAGGATTTGAAACAGCACCCATATGGGATGCTGGCACTGCAGGCGGTGGCTTCGCCCACTATGCCACAGCGCCAGCCCTATGCTTTTATCTTAAAGAAGAAAAATCTAGGCAGGTAAGTCCCACTAAAAACTACTCTGCTTCCAAATCAGCTTCCTGCCAATGTGCACCCTGGGAGGCAAGAGGTGACAGATCAGGTGGCTGGGTTCCTGTCACCCATGTAGGAGACCAGGGTTAAGATCCCAGCTCCCAGCTCTCAGCTCTAGCTCAGTTTGACTGCACCTGTTGCAGGCATTTGGAGAATGAACCAGCAAATAAGACCATGTTCTCTCTCTCTGTCTCTCTGTCTCTCTCTGTCTCTCTCTTTTATTTCTACCTCTCCAATACATAAATAAAAACTTAAAAACAATGGAAGCATCTACCTCTCAAATACATAAAAAAAATAATGGAAGCAACACAGTTGTTGTTCTTTAACAAAGTACAGAACACACAGAAGTGGAATTATAGGCAGCCATAAATAAGGGTGCCAAAAGTGTCGATGATATGGAAAATGCTCTCTGTATCTTACTGAGTAAAGTTTCTAATTAGTAGGCATCGTGGACAGCATGTCTTAGTAAATGTCTGTGTGTGTGTGTGTGTAAATACAGAGTGAAGAAGAGCATACATAAAAATCTTTATCCATGGGCCTGGCACTGTGGTACAGCGGGGTAATGCCCTGGCCTGAAGTGCCAGCATCCCATCTGGGCGCTGGTTTGAGTCCCGGCTGCTCCACTTCCCATCCAGCTCTCTGCTGTAGTCTGGGAAAGCAGTAGAAGATTGCCCAAATCCTTGGACCCGTGCACCCACCTGGGAGAACTGGAAGAAGCTCCTGGCTCCTGGCTTTGGATCGGCCCAACTCCGGTCACTGCGACCAACTGGGGAGTGAACCAGTGGATGGAAGACCTCTCTCTCTCTCTCTCTCTCTCTCTCTCTCTCTCTGCCTCTCCTCTCTCAGGGTAACTCTGATTTTCAAATAAATAAATCTTAAAAAAATAAAATAAATCTATATCCTACCCACCTCTGGCATCACAATGCCCACCTCCAACCCCAGAGTCATGACCTAGACCCTCTATGACCTTAGGTCAGTCAAGCGTTTTCTAAGGCTCAGCTTTTTCTTATCAGCAAATAGAAATAATACTGCTGTCTCACAAGGTGAAGGTGAAGTGCATTCTACGTGCAAAACACTTAGAAGGGTACCTGGCCCATCTGAAATCACTCAATAAAGATTCCTGACTGTTATTATTATTATTTCTAACATTTTCAAAAATGCATACTTTATGATTTTTTGGAACAAGAAGCAAAATCCACTTGTTTGGCTGTTCAGAAAAGTGATGGACCTCATCCTGGAAAATCTGAGAGCCTGTCTGGCTTTGGACAGTGGTAAGCAGTGGAAGCTCCGGTCCCTGCCTCTGTGCCCAACTTCCTGCTGGATGGCTACACAGACAGGTCCCAGGGGAACGGCAGATCTCAAAATGTCCCAAACACAGCTCATCACCCAGGAATTCTCAGACAGAAAAGCCTGCCACCATCTTTTGTCCTTGTCTGGGTCCAGATATTTAAGACATTAGGTCCCCAGCTGCAGGGGCTTTGCTGCCAGGCCCTGGACTGCCCCCCGCCTTCCTCCCCACCACAAACACTCACTGAATGAATGAATGAATGAATGCATGAACCAGTGGCTCCACTTCCCTCCAGCAAATCAATCCCCTGGCACCCAGAGCAGCAACCTGAACCGCGAGCGCGCACGGTCTCTGTTACCTCCCCGTATGCAATGGTGTTGTTGTATCTTCTCATTTCTGGGTACACGTGGTCCAGGTACCACTGGAAGTTCTTACACTTCAGGCTCTTCCTTAATGCTCTTCTCTCGGAGACGTCGCCGATGTCGATCCCTGGATTCTGCAGGAAGAGAGATACACGGGGTGTTAGTGACAGGGAGATCTGTCCAGGGGAAGTCCCCCTCAGCGACGCCTTCCAGGGGATCTTTTTATTCTTGTTCTCCCAAAGATTTATTTAGCTTTGGAAAGTCAGAGTTACTGAGAGAGAGATACAGAGAGAGCAAGAGCGAGAGCAAGAGTGAAAGAGAGAGAGAGGGAGCATCCATCGGCTGATTCATTCCCCAGATGGTTGCAACAGCCAGGGCTGGGCCAGACTGAAGCCAGGAGCCAGAAGCTTCTCGCAGGTCTCCCACATGGGTACAGGGGCCCGAGCACTTGGGCCATTTTCTACCGCTGCTTTCCCAGGTGCATTAGCAGGGAGCTGGCTGGGAAGTGGTACAGCTGGGACTCAAAGTGGCGTGCATATGGGATGCTGGCACTACAGCCGGTGACTTTACCTGCTGCCCCACAATGCCACACCCTCCCATCAAGAGACAATCTTAAGCCCTGTGAGCTTCCTGGGAAGACTGGATTAAAGGGGTCATCCAGACCTGGCTAGGGAGATCTTCTCCCTGCAGCACCCCCATCCTCCCCATCAGTGCCAATGGGTTCCCGGGGTGGGGAGAGGGAGGTTGAAGAACTACACTCCCAGCTGCTTCTCACCCACATGTCCTCAGTAACGATCGGAGCCAATTACTAGAGGAATTATTTGAATAAGACATAGAGTAAGTGCCCGGACCCGGTCTCCTGTCTTCCTGTGTAATTTTGCCCCGTGTTGGCTCTTTGTGAAGTTCATTATATGCAGAAGGGAACATAATTTTCCATTGCAAAGCTTGTAATGATGTTCTAATGAATAATTCACTCTGCTCTTACAGAAATGAACCTGCGCTGGGCTGCTGAGAGCTGACAGGGAGAAATAAAGTATCTGGAGTGTGACTCCTCACTCTCTGTCACAGGATGGCCAGGACCCAGTGCACGCAGGAAGCTCACACGGCTCCCAGGCACAGCCAGGTGGGCATTCTGCAGGCTGGGGAAGAGAGTCAATCACCTCATTAACATCTCTCCAACAGCCAAGCAGCGATCTACAGGGAAGATCCTGAAGATCGCTTTGAATGTCAAACTCAGTACAATTCAAAGGCAAATCTGAGCAAAGAACTCTTTGTTTGAACAGACCTCGTGTAGTTAATGAAAATGGCCAGAAGCATGGTAGGGTCCCATTGGCAATCAATCAGGGGCTGTAAGACAGTGGATACCTTTTTTTTTTTTTTTCTTTTTGACAGGCAGAGTTAGACAGTGAGAGAGAGAGACAGAGAGAAAGGTCTTCCTTCCGTTGGTTCACCCCCACAAATGGCCACTACAGCTGGCGCTTCACTGATCTGAAGCCCGGAGCCAGGTGCTTCTTCCTAGTCTCCCATGCGGGTGTAGGGCCCAAGCACCTGGGCCATCCTCCACTGCCTTCTCAGGCCACAGCAGAGAGCTGGACTGGAAGAGGAGCAACTGGCACCAGAACCCGGCATCCCTGTGGGACGCCGGTGCCGCAGGTGGAGGATTAACCAAGTGAGCCACAGCGCTGGCCCCACCAGTAGACATATTTGAGTTCTCATCCTGGCTTCCTCTTTAAGTAGCTTTGAGATCCTGGGCAGGTTGCATTTATCTCTTGAAATCTCGGCTTCCTTTGTTAAGACAGAGATGAGCCCTACCTACCGTACAGCGTCACCCTGGGAATTGGCCAAGCTTATGCTGACTGGCTGATCCACCAATGAATAAATGTGAGCTGGATTGGAAGAGGAGCAGCCGGGACTAGAACCCGGTGCCCATATGAGATGCTGGCACCGCAGGCAGAGGATTAGCCAAGTGAACTGTGGCGCCAGCCCCATCCTCTCCATCCTCCCCTAGATAAAAGGTATCTTTTTAGATATCTTTTTAGATACCTTTTATCTAGGGATTTCACGTCCCACCCTCTCAGTTACCTGAGGTCAACCATGGCTCCAAAACACCACGTGGAAAATTCCAGAAATAAACAATTTGTAAATTTTAAATAAATTGCTGCAGTATGTTGTGATAATTGCTCTATTTTATTAGTAGTTATTATTGTTTTCTTTAAAGATTTATTTATTTTATTTGAAAGGCAGAGCTATAGAGAGGCAGAGACAGAAACCACTTGTTCACTCTTAAATGGCCACAATGGCCAGAGCTGGGCTGATCTGGAGCCAGAGCCAGGAGCTTCCACCAGGTCTCCCATGCGGGTGCAGTGACCCAAGGACTTGGGCCATCTTCTACTGCTTTCCTGGGCCATAAGCAGAAAGCTGGATGGGAAGAAGAGCAGCCGGGACTTGAACCAGCGGCCATATCTAATGTCAGCACTGGAAATGGTGGCTTTACCTGCTATGCCACAGGGCGAGCCCCAGAAGTTATTACTGTTAACCTCTTCTGTTGTCTAATTTGCAAGTTAAACTTTATCACAGGCACATAGTAGGTATAGGGAAAGCCATAATATATATAGGTTGACTGTGCCTTACTTGAAGTGCAATGTGGTCAATGCATCTGACAAGGTTGTTAAAATTAAATGAGATAGTGTGATAAGGAACTTATCAAGTACCTGAAACATGAGAGGACCCCAAAAAGCTGGAGGAAAACATAAAATGATGAGCAATCTATGTGTGGATTGCAATTTTTCTGCACTAAAATGAACATTCAGATGACCATAACGAAGCCAGGATGAACAAAATCAGAACCTTCTCGTCTTTGCAAGTGGACTGAGAGCTTCCTACTGGGCCGATGTCTAAGCCAAGCAGGACTCTGGGTATCTGTGAACGTCTCCAAACCCATGCAGGATTTTGCAAACGTGAGCGTCATTCCAGGGAAGAACCATGCACGGGCTCACGACAGGGACCTGTGACCACCAGGCAGTAAGGGTGGCGGGGATGGGCTGCCGGGCCCTACCTCCAGCGGCAGGTTCCATGCGATGTACACGTGAGACTTGTAGTCGTCCATCCAGACCTCGGCCACCCGGAGGGCGTTCCTCTTGGTGTAGAAGCCAATGTTGCTGTTATATGGCTTCTTCTTGCGCTCGATGTGGGCCACCCGTGAGCAGGGCAGGACCTCCATGCTGCCTCCACACAGCCACACCTGGGGGCACAGACAGACACGAGGGTTCAGCCAACTCACCTTGGGTGAGGGATAACACAGGGGATGTCAGGATTGGTTTGTTCTCGCAGTGCAGCATGGCCTAATCTGACTTAAACACACAAGAAGGAAGGTTTAAGAACACAGTTGGTCCACTCCCCAAATAGCTGTAATATCCAGGGCTGGACCAGGCCAAAGCCAAGAGCTAGGAATTCCATCCAGGTCTCCCATAGCAAGAATCCAGGCACTTGGGCCATCTTCCACTGCCTTCCCAGGTTCATTAACAGCAAGTTGTTAGTAGTAAAATGAGCAGCCAGGACTGGAATCAGCCCTCTGACACAGGATGCCAATGTTATAAGTGGCAGCTTAACCAGCTGTGCCAACATTGGCCCTGACACTGAACCTCTTAACCAAGAGGGAGATGGTGTGTGGGGCTTCACACAGGCATCTCAGAAGGCCTAGCCCGGGTGGCAGGGATAGTGGCTTCCTACCCTGGGTTCTGCAGTGTGGACCAACACAGAGCCTCTGTGCTCTTTTGGAAAGGGGCAGGGGGCTTTCACACTGCTGGGAGTCTTGAGGGTACACTGATCTCTTGGGGCCAGCAAGCCCAGTGTGAATCGCAAGGGGCAGCGTTGGCCCGAGGGGATCCCACAGTGACATCATCAGTGCCCGAGTGCATGCCTGCTTTCATCCCACCTGCCCAGCCTCCGTCTACAGCTCAGTCTGTCACCTCCAGTGACACAGACTGCTTTTGGAGTCCCGAGGGTGAGCAACCAGCAGCAGATTCGGTGAGACTGAAAATGACACCAGTGGGCAGCTCGAGCTGCAAAGCACTCTGGGAACACCGAGAGACGCAGCAGCTCACGGAAAGGAAGAGGGAATACATGCACACCAACGACCTCATTAAATCCTTACAGAAGAGGACATGGAGGGTGAGAGAGGTGGAGGAAGTCGCTCAAAAGGGGGGAGCTTGAACCCCAACATGAGCCTCACAGGACAGCAGCAGGCTAGTCCTCACTCCTGCAGTCCAAGAGGGCAGAGCGACAGCCCACGGGCCTGCAGCACTCCTTAGCTCCATGGAGAGGGGTGGGGACCTGTAAGAGACAGAGCCTTGCGGAAAGTGATTAAGTCATCTGGGGTATTGCTCTCAGCACGGACAAATGCAGGGGTGACACCAGCACCCCCAGAGTGCCAGTTGGAGGCCCAGCTCTTCCACCTCCAGTCCATCTTCCTGCTAACGCATCCCAGGAGGGAGCCGATGACAGCCAAGCAGTTGGGTCCCTGTCAGCCATGTGAGAGATCAAGATGGAGTTCTGGGCTCCTAGCTTTGGCTTGGTCCAGCCATTTGGGGAGTGAGCCAGCTGAGGGAAGACTCTCTCTCTCTTTCTCTCTCTGCCTTTCAAATAAATAAATGGATTAAAAGAATTTAATATTTTTTATAATTTAATTCAAATAAATAAATGGATTAAATGGATTTAAAAGAACGGATTACTGTAGTTCTCATTGGACGGTGGTTAGTTCTCTCGAGTGAGCCATTTTCAGGCTAAGCCCACCCCCATGTGTTTGCCCTCTCCTGCAACATGGCCATGTTCTTTTTTTGTTTCTCGGCCACCACGTGACACAGCCAATAGGGCCCTCATCAGAGGCTGAACAAAGAAATCTGCTTAATCCTGGAGTTTCACTCTCCAATGCTGAGCGCTAAATAGACCTCAGGGACTCTGTTGTAAATGACAGACAATGGACAAGCTGTGTAGAGTTGAGGGGATAGGCAGGGTCCACCCTTGGCAAGGGCTTGTGGGCTGTGTTTAGGAAATTGGTCTTTGTTCTACCATAAAGGCACTGAAGGACTGGGGTTTGAAAAGCTTGTAGTGTAGAAAACAGATCAGCAGCAAGAAGGGAGAAGTCAGTAGATCTGGCTGGGAAATACAATAGAAAGAGAAACTGGATGGATTTATCGATTTATTTGAAACAGAAAGAGAGGAACGGACACAGAGAGAGTAAGCACTCCATCCTCTGGTTCACTCTCCAAATGTCTGCAATGGCCAGGGCTGGGCCAAGGCCAAAGCTAGCCAGGGAAGGTCATCCAGGCCTCCCATCTGAGGGGCAGGAACCCAGTGACCTGAGCCCCTCACTGCTGCCTCTCAAGGGCTACATTAGCAGGAAGCTAGAGTTAGCAGAAGGAGTGAGAAATGGAACTCAGGCACTCTGATGTAGGATGTGGGCATTTTACTGGGCCCCTGACCCCAAGGCCAAACACTTACCCCCACCAAGAGATTTTCTTTAGAAGATTTATTTATTTACTTGAAAATCAAAGTTACATAGAGAGAGAAGGAGAGGCAGCAACAGAGAGAGAGAGAGGGAGAGAGAGAGAGAGAGAGAGAGAGAGGTGTTCCATCCGTTGGTTCACTCCCCAATTGGCCACAATGGCTGGAGCTATGCCCATCCGAAGCCAGGAGCCAGGAGCTTCTTCCAGGTCTCCCACGCAGGGGCCCAAGGGCATGGCCATCCTCTACTGCTCTCCCAGGCCACAGCAGAGAGCTGAATCGAAAGTGGAGCAGCCGGGACTTGAACTGGAGTCCATATGAGATGCTGGCACTGAAGGCGACAGCTTTACCTGCTATACCACAGCACTGGCTCTCCCCCAGTTTAAGAGGCAAAATCATCAGGAATTGATTGGATGTGGCTGGCAGAGAGAAGGGTTGGGAATGACTCCCATCATCAAACAAGGCCCAAGTGGGCATTTCCAGAACTGGACATCACCTGGTTGATGGGCTCCAGGGGCGACCTTGATGTTTCCTCCAAAGTCCTTCCTTCAAGGGCTGGAGGGAAAAGCTGACATGGCTCATGGGTTCCCAAACCTGGCCGTGTCACCACATCACCGAGGGAGCTCTCTAAAGTGACCAATGTCTGGAGCCTGCCCAAGACCCATGAACCCCACTCCCAGGGTACAAAGCTGAGACACTGGCAGGTGGCACACAGTTCCCCTGTGATGTGATGTGATGTGATGTGATGTGATGTGATGTGATGTGATAGCTACCTCGGGGAAACCCACAAACCTGGAAGACTTTAAGTATCTTTTCCAGGGCTGGGAGTTCATGACTCTGTTTTATAGAGGCAGAAAGGAACTAAGCAAGGGGTATGCCCTACCAATGCCTACACAGCTGGATGAAGGTTCCGGGGTCTTCCGGAAGAGACATGGGCATCCGATGATCTGGGTACTGCACTGCCCTGGCCGCACTATCTGCCCGGTCTCTGTCACCAACAGCTGGGGAGGACAGTGAGGGAGGCTGAGGCTGCCACCTTGGAGAGGGGTGGAAGAGGCCAACAAGCCAATGCCCATGCTACTGGCTGGTTGATGGTGACCATTCTCTCAGACTGCGGGCTCTAGACATTTTTGATCTGTTTCAAAATTGTAAAGGGCACCCTCTCTAGTATGTACAATTTACTTTTTAAAAAAATATATATTTTTTATTTTATTTTGTTATTTATTTGACAGGTAAAGTTACAGACAGTGAGAGAGAGAGAGACAGAGAAAAAGGTCTTCCTTCCATTGGTTCACCCCCAAATGACAGCCACGGCCAGAAATGTGCCGATCCAAAGCCAGGAGTCAGGTGCTTCCTCCCGATTTCCCATGCTGGTGCAGGGGCCCAGGCGGAGAGCTGGATTGGTAAAGGAGCATCCGGGGCTAGAACCGGCGCCCGTATGGGATGCCAGCCCCGCAGGTGGATGATTAACCAAGTGAGCCATGGCACCGGCCCAGATTTGTTTATTTTAAAGGCAGACTTAGACACAGAAGAAAGGCAGAGAACAAGAAGCAAGATTTTCCATCCACTGGTTCACTCTCCAAATGGCTTCAATGGCCGGAACCTGGCTGACCCAAAGTCAGGAGCCAGGAGATTCTTCCTGGTCTCCCACGTGGGTGCAGGGGTTCAAGCACTTGGGCCATCTGCTGTTGCTTTCCCAGGCGCATTAACAGAGAGCTGGATCAGAAGTGGAGCAGTCAGGACTTGAACCGGCGCCCCCATGGGGTGTCGACCTTGCAAGCAGTGGCTTTACCCACTAACCACAGTGCTGGCCCCATGCTTTACTCCTTTTTAAATCACGTGCATACACTGCTATGCCATTGACATTCAGCGTCTTTGAGAGATTACTTCTAGAAGCCTCTATAGATGGTGAAATCCGTGGGTGCTCAAGTTCTTTATGTAAAATGGTGTAGTGTTTGCATAGAGTCTACACGTATCATCCCATATACTTTAAATCATCTCTAGGTGGCGGATAATACCTAATGCAAAGGAAATGCTATGTAAACAGCTGTTCTACTGTATTGGTTAAGGAATCATGACAAAGAAAAAAAAGTCTGTATGTGCTCAGTACAGACACAAAGTAAAAATACATGCACTTTCAGGCCAGCGCTGTGGTGTACTGGGTAAAGCTGCCTCCTGCAGTGCTGGCATCCCATATGGGCGCTGGTTCAAGTCCCAGCTGCTCCACTTCTGATCCTGCTATGGCCTGGGAAAGCAGTAGATAGATGGCCCAAGTCCTTGGGCCCCTGCACTCACATGGGAGACCCAGAGGAGGCTCCTGGCTCCTGGCTTTGAATCAGTTCAGATCCAGCTGTGTGGCCAGTGGGAGAGTGAACCAGTGGATGGAAGACCTCTCTCTCTCTCTCTCTCTTTGCCTCTCCTCTCTCTGTGTAACTCTGACCTACAAGTAAACAAATAAATCTTTAAAAAAAAATACATACACTTTCCATCCAGAGACAGAACCTTTGGTTCTTGCTTTTTTTTTTTTTTTTTTTTTTTTTTACAGGCAGAGTGGACAGTGAGAGAGAGAGACAGAGAGAAAGGTCTTCCTTTGCTGTTGGTTCACCCTCCAATGGCTGCCGCGGACGGTGCGCTGCGGCCGGCGCACCACGCTCATCCGATGGCAGGAGCCAGGTGCTAGGTGCTTTTTCCTGGTCTCCCATGGGGTGCAGGGCCCAAGCACCTGGGCCATCCTCCACTGCACTCCTGGGCCACAGCAGAGAGCTGGCCTGGAAGAGGGGCAACCGGGACAGAATCCGGCGCCCCGACCGGGACTAGAACCCGGTGTGCCGGCGCCTTAAGGCGGAGGATTAGCCTGTTGAGCCACGACACCGGCCTGGTTCTTGCATTTTACATGGAAGAAGTAACAGGGATACAGAAACTCAAAAACTATATAAAAATGTAAGTGCTAAAATATTCCTCTTGTACCCTCAATGGGTGTTCTAGTGAACCCCACTTTGGAAGCCACAGTCCTAAGAGTAAGTGGGGGGTTCTCACCTACTTTTACAAAATTCTTATACTCAAGGTACGGTCTTAACCTATGATGTTCAGAGACCAGCTGCTTCTCCAATCAGCAGGAAGTATCACTCAGGAGGTAAGTAGATTTTTAGCTGAAGTAATACAGTGAGAGCATTCGGCTGTGTCATTAGACCGTGAATGAGGGGACGATCACCGGAAATCCACTTTGCTGGAGATCTTCACCACCCTGCTTGGGATGATTCTGGAAAGAATCTGGATGCTGGTATAGGGGAGCCATGGAGCTTCCCTCCCCATGCCCTGGTGACTGGTAAACCAGAGAGCAACACAGACGCCTTCTTCAGCACCCCCACCCCACCCCAGACACCAGCCAATCCATCACCAAGTCCCGCCATGACACCCTCTAACTGTGGCTCAACTCCATCTTCTTCCCTCCTTATGCATTGTGACCCCCCAGACTGCTCCTTCCCCCACCATCAGCCTGGTCCAAGCTCCCACCATTGGTCATGCAGACCATGGCCACCACCTCCTCCATCCAGACTCCATCCAATGTGACCTCCATTCAGAGTCTTGCTCATGCCACCCCCCAGTGCCACACTGGCTCTCACTGCTCTGAAAACAAAGCCCAGCACCTTCCTGTGGACCTCAAGGCCTTGAAGCACTCCCCTCCCCCAACCCCAGACCATGCTCTGCAGCTACTCCAACCCCACCAGCCTTCTTCTGATCCTTTTACGTGCCACACTGCTGCCTGGGTTACCCTCTCCCAACCTGCCTCAGACTCCAGCCTTAAGCTCCAGCATCACTCTGGGGAAGCCCCAGAGGAAACCAAAGCCTCCTAATGCATGCTTGTGTGGTTCATATCACAGCTGTATGTTCTAAGTTTTATTTTATTTATTTGAAAGGCAGAATTACAGGGAGATCTATCTATCTATCTATCTATAGGGTGGGTGGGTATGTGTGTGTATATTTGAGAGAGAGAGAGAGAAAGATATGTGTGTGTGTGTGTGTGTGTGTATTTTGGAGAGAGAGAGAAAGAGAGAGAGAGAGAGAGAGAGCTTCCATTAGTTAGTTCATTCTCCAAATGGCCGCAATGGCAAAGGCTGGGCCAGTTCAAAGCCAGGAGCCAGGAGCTTCTTCTGGGTCTCCCACGTGGGTGGCAGAGACACAAGTACTGGGGAATCTTCCACTGCTTTCCCAGGCCATGTGCAGGGAGCTGGCCGGGAAGTGGAGCAGCCGGGACTCGAACTGGAGCCCTTAGGGGATGTTGGTGTTGCAGGCGGCGGCTTTACCCACTGTGCCAAGACGCAGGCCACACAGCTGCGGTTTTGTGAGTGTGTCGGCACGTGGGTGTGTGAGTGTAGGGGCCAGGGAGGCAAGTGGTGTGGGGCATGCCTGGAGCTGTGTGAAGAGGCACTGCAGAGAGCAGCAAGGGAGTTCAGGTCGCAACTGGGCCATCACCACTAGCAAGACTTGAGTCTGCAAGGACATAGGAGAGGCTGTGGAACATTCGTTGGCAAACCATCCAGTGGATCACAGAGATGATGCAAAGTAAGGAGTGAGGTGGCTCGGAGGACCACAGGCAGGGGTGGCCCCGCAGGTCTGGCTGAAGAGGGGGACCTGGTGGGCTGTGGCTCTATTTTTTTTTTTTTTACAGGCAGAGTGGACAGTGAGAGAGAGAGAGACAGAGAGAAAGGTCTTCCTTCGCTGTTGGTCACGCTCCAATGGCCGCTGCAGCCGGTGTGCTGTGGCTGGCGCACCGTGCTGATCCAAAGCCAGGAGTCAGGTGCTTCTCCTGGTCTCCCATAGGGTGCAGGGCCCAAGCACTTGGGCCATCCTCCACTGCACTCCCGGGCCACAGCAGAGAGCTGGCCTGGAAGAGGGGCAACTGGGACAGAATCCGGCTCCCCGACCGGGACTAGAACCTGGTGTGCCGGCGCCGCTAGGTGGAGGATTAGCCTGTTGAGCCACGGCGCCGGCCGCTGTGGCTCTATTTATTTTCAAACATAAAGAAAAAGTGCACCTGCAGGGTACCTTCCGTGGTTGTTAGTAGTGTGCTCACTGTTGTGCAACCATCACCACAATCCAACTTAAACACTTTTTTAAAAATATTATATTTATTTATTTGAGAGGTTACAGATAGTGAGAGGAAGAGACAGAGAGAAAGGTCTTCCTTCCACTGGCTCACTCCCCAAATGGCCGCAACAGCCGGAGCTGAGTCGATCCAAAGCCAGGAACCGGGAACTTCTTCCAGGTCTCCCATGCGGGTGTAGGGCCCAAGGATGTGGGCCATGTTCTTCTGCTTTCCCAGGCCATAGCAGAGAGCTGGATTGGAAGTGGAGCAGCTGGGACTAGAACCAGCGCCCATATGGGATGCTGGCACCACAGGCGGAGGATTAACCCAATGTGCCACAGCGCTGGCCCCTAGACACTTTTCATCCTTGTTTAGAAACCCAGTACCAGTCACATCCCAGTGTCCTTCTCTTCTCCCTGCCCCCACACCCCAGCCCTAGGCAATCGCTAATCCACTTCGTTTCTCTATGTTTGCTGTTTCTGGAGCAAGAGGCAACATACAGTAAGTATTCCTTGTGGTTAGTGCAATGTCTTCTTCTTAATGTCTATTTATTTTGATCTACTTAAAAGGGGGGGGGGAGAAAGAGAGAGAGAAAGAGAAAGAGAGAGAGAGAGAGAAAGAGAGAAATCTCCCACCTGATGGTATAATCCCCAAATGCTCACAACATTCAAGGTTGGGCCAGGCTAAACCAGGAGCCAAGAACTCCATCCCAGGCTGCCATGTAGGTGTCAGGGACCCAAGTACTTGAGGCAGCACCTGCTACCTCCCAGGATGCATTAGCAGAAAACTGGAGCAGACGCAGAGATGGGTTGACATTGTGGATCAGCAGGCTAACCCGCTGCTTACAACACCACCATCTCTTTTCAGAGCACTGGTTTGAGTCCTGGCTGCTCCATTTCTGATCCAACGTCCCGTGAATGTGCCTGGAAAAGCAGCAGAAAATGGCCCTAAGGACATGGGTCCTTGTCACCTAGGTGGGAGACCAGGATGGAGTTCCAGGTTCCTGGCTTTGGCCTGGCCCAGCCCTGACTGTTGTAGCTATTGGGGGAGTGAGCCAGTGGATCAAAGATCTCTCTCTCTCTCTCTGCCTTTCAAATAAATAAAAGAAATTTTCACTAAAAGTAAAACAGAAACAAACAAAAAAACAGCAGAGGTACCGGAAGTGCAGATTTGGGAGGAAGGTGTCCCACCTGGTGACTCCACGGCCACACCACAACACCTGGCTCCAGCATGGCTTGCAGCTTCATCAGTGCTGTGGCTTGTCACCACTGTATGCCTTCCTACGGCGTAACAGTATCCCATCATACGGAGGTACCACATTCTGTTTACCCATTCATCAGTCGGTGCGCATCTGGGATGTTTGTTGTTTCCTCATTAGCTGAGGCCTTAGGGGAAAATGAAACTGCATCCCCAGTCACTCCCTCTCACCCCTCTTCAGTGTTTCTTGTAGGCCCCAGGCTTCAAGGCCTCTCTGATCCTCCCCGGACTCTGTGTGGAGCTGGTGTGGGGGTGGCTGTGGGGTGCAAGGGAATGGTCCATGCACTGAGGAACATGTTCTAGTCCTCTAAAGTCAAGCAGTCCCTTCTCCCTGCACCTGCCACCCACCTCACCCCCTTGCACATCTGGCCTCAGTTCTTTCCTTGTAAGATGGAGTTGTACTGGCCGGCGCCGCAACTCACTAGGCTAATTCTCCGCCTGCAGCGCCAGCACCCTGGGTTCTAGTCCCGGTCGGGGCGCCGGATTCTGTCCCGGTTGCTCCTCTTCCAGGCCAGCTCTCTGCTGTGGCCCAGAAGTGCAGTGGAGGATGGCCCAAGTGCTTGGGCCCTGCACCCGTATGGGAGACCAGGAGAAGCACCTGACTCCTGGCTTCGGATCTGCACAGCGTGCTGGCCACAACGTGCTGGCCATAACGGCCACTTGGGGGGTGAACCAACAGAAGGAAGACCTTTCTCTCTGTCTCTCTCTCTCTCACTGTCTAACTCTGCCTGTCCAAAAAAAAAAAAAAAAAAAGATAAGTTTATTTGCATTTGAATGGTTGCAGCCAAGGGACATTGTGTTGAGTGAAATAAGCCAGACACAGAAAGAAAAATACAGCATGTTCCCCCTTAGAGGTGGGAGCTCAATTTGAAAGATTAAAAACAAAAAGCAAAAAGAAAAAAAGAAATGCCTGGGTATATCAGTTTTCCTGCAAATACCGTGTTTTGTCGAACTGGTTTAAATCTTTGTCAAACTGTTAAGATTTACGTATGACTGTAATTTTAATGATTTTGTAATTACTTTAAAACTTCCTGGGGCCAGCGCTGTGGTGCAGTAGGTTAATCCCTGCCTCCCACACCGGCATCCCATATGGGCGCCGGTTCGAGACCCGGCTGCTCCACTTCCAATCCAGCTCTCTGCATGGCCTGGGAAAGCAGTAGAAGATGGCCCAAGTCCTTGGGCCCCTACACCCATGTGGGAGACTGGAGGAAGCTCCTGGCTCCTGGCTTCAGATTGGTGCAGCTCCAGCCGTTGTGGCCATCTGGGGAGTGAACCAACAGAAGAAAGACCTTTCTCTCTGTCTCTCTCTCTCACTGTCTGTAACTCTACCTCTCATATAAATAAATTAAATATTTAAAAAAAAACACAACTTCCTGTGTATGAGTGAAGTTGAGCATCTTTGCATTTGACGATTCTATATGGGCCTTGCTTATTTTCCTGCTCAATTATTGTCTTTTACTGTTATTTATTTTTGTTGCTGTTGTTATTATTGTTGAACACTTCATTTATAAGCCTTTGGTTATAATGTGAATTAAAATATTACAAATTAAAAATATGCTATGTCAAAAATAAAAAAAAACAAAATTAAGTTTTTAAGAAGATAGGATTGTTTTGGTTGCCAATGAAATTGAAAGCATCTATATGAGAGGTCTTTGTAAAGTTCATGGAAATTCTGTGTTTATGAAATGCCTGTGCATGGACTTCAAATTTTGGTGCATCAAAATTCTACTTTCCACAGACTTTTGGAAGGATCCTCATAGCAGGATGCCGCTGGCAGCCATGGATACCTCATCCCACCCATCCTGTGAGCCAACTCTGAAACCCCAGGTCAGCCAGAAACCACGAAATGTCCAGTTTCCCAGGTGCTGCCCCACTCGCTCTGCTGTCTTGCAGACACCTCTGGTCCCTCCCCAGGGATGTGTGGCTTGGCTCCCTCTGAGCGTGACCAACCCTGTGACTCCCAAGGGACAGGATGCCAAGGGAGTTGACAGGTCAGCCAGAAAGGAGTATGGGATACACAAGCTTGTGGGTGACGGTCTCCCATCCACTTCCAGCAAACTTTCTTCCTGGTTGCACAAGCACACAGCACTCAGACAGCAAGAGATCTCGCTGACATCCCTCAAGAAGCACAGAGACAGTTTGCACTGTGCTTTATCATGTAGATTTGCACCACAGGAAAAACAATTCATCTGTGAAAATGCTACCACTGCATTATGTGTTCCCATGACACAGCAGGCAAACCTGGAGACAGGTGTGTTGGCAAGCCACAGAGGATTTTTTTTTTAAAGATTTATTTGAAAGGCGGAGTTACAGATGGAGAGAGGAAGAGACAGAGCGAGAGAGGTCTTCCATCTGCTGGTTCACTCCCTAAATGGTTGCAATGGCTGGAGCTTGGCCAATCCGAAGCCAGGAGCTAGGAGCTCTATCCAGGTCTCCCACGTGCTTGAGTGCAAGGGCCCAAGCACTTGGGCCATCTTCTGCTGGTTTTTCCAGGCCATTAGTGGGGAGCTGGATAGGAAGTGGAACAGCCAGGACTCAAACCAGTGCCCATATGGGATGCCGACGCTGCAGACAGAGGCTTAACCTAATACTCCACAGTGCCAACCCCCAAAAAACACAGGATTTTGGGGGCCACGAAATCACTGTGTCTGATACTGAAATGGTAGACTCATGCCCTTATTTATTTGTCCAAATGCACAGAATGTACAAAAGATGCCTTGTGACAGGTGCTTGGGCCATCTTGCACTGCTTTTCCCAGGCCATTAGCAGGGAGCTGGATCCGAAGCGAAGCAGCCGGGACTTGAACCAGAGCCCATAGGGGATACCAGGGTTACAGATGCCGGCTTTACCTGCTATGCCACAGTGCCGGCCCCTTACCGATGTTTTTGTGTTTTTAAGGGCTTCTGGGACAACCCTTTTCCCAGAGGAACAGGTGCTTCCGGTTGAAAATCAGCAGGTTGCACCACCCTCTGCCCTGCTGGGGGGTGAGCTGAATTTTCCCAGCTGAAACACACGCTCTCTCCCACTAACTGGGACAGACACATAATGGCTTTCCTCCCGAAGTCCTCTAACAAAAATTCAATTTCAATCTTCTGCTTTATTTATTACTGTGTCTCAGAAATAGGATTTACAAATACGGACCTCATACATATCTCAATTTAAGTACCACAATGGCGAGAACCCCTAACTACCTGGATTCTACTGCCAGTCGACGCGAGCCATTTCTCCAGATACTAGATGAGGAATTAAAATGAAGTTCGGTAAGTGACATGTGACATGGAGGAGAAAAGAAACGCAGAGTGAAAGCAGTTTGATTTATGGAGCTTGGGAGGGGAGAAGGGAGGGCTTGATTCTTTTGGCTTTTGTTGATATTGCTTAAGCACACACACAAAAAATACTATAGATGTGGGAATAACAATATTGATCTAATTTCACCAGCTTAAAATCCTTCCCCTGGAGTGGGAGTGGGGGGGGGGGTAGCGTATTAAGTCACTGCCTCTGACAATACCAGTGTTCCAGACTGGAGTGCCGGTGTCATTTCGTGAGTCTTGGCTGCTCTGCTTCTGGTCCAGCTCCCTGCTAATGTGCCTGGGAAAGCAGTGGAGGATGGCTCAAGTCCCTGTAACACTGTCAGCCATGAGGGAGGTCAGGATGGAGTTGCAGACTCCTGGCTCCTAGTGTAGCCCTGCCAGTGTGGCCATTTGGGGAGCGAACCAGTGGATGGAAGAAATTCTCTCTCTCTCTCTCTCTCTCTCTCTCTGCCTTTCAGAAAAACCAAAATAAATAGACAACAAATAAAATAAGATAATTCATTGCAGCTGCTACAGCTTGGATATGGTTGTGGGTATGTTCCCCAGGGGCTCATGCTTTGAAAGTCAGCTCCTCATTAACAGGATAGAAACTAAATCCAGTTAGAGTGTTTAGAGTGGAGCTCTCTGCCGGGTGCCTGGTGTGAGATACAGTCATCACCATCCATGACTGAATCCTCGTGGCTTTACAAGCAGAGAGATCAGAAGGGACACGCAGGTACCTTGGACCCCACCCCCACCCCCGGAACTGTGAGTCAAAATCATCCTCACTTTTTTTTTTTTGTTATTTTACAACATGGTATTGTGTTATAAGACACAGGAAATGGATGAAGCCAGCAGCCTTCCTGCCCACATGATCACATACTCAGGACTGGTGGGTTAGAGAAACAGCCGAGAGAGTAGCTGGGATCAGACTTATCTCTGTTGGCCTCGCCCTGCGCCCTACTCTCAATCTCTTCTATGCTCCTATCCCTTGTCCCTCTTGCAGCCTCTCTCTCCCTACTCCCAGGCACCTCCCACACTCAGTTGCCTTTGCACCTGTTTCTCTCCTGCCCACTCCCTCCTTGGGACCTGCAGCCCCTGCTTAATGGCCACGACACTTCCCCTGCCCAACCCTGGCTCTCGGCATTTGCAGTGCTATACACATGTACCCTAAGACCAGTGCTCCGAGCTCTCTGCTGCCAGCGATAGAAAGATAATTTAGACACCAGACCCCGCGGCCAAAGTTCACAGTCTTCCCTGTTTGCTTAGCGCTTCAAGTGAGAATGCCAGCAAAGATTTGAGAACTGTATTAAGACTTGGGTGTGCAAGCTGCCGGAAGTGGGGGGTGGCTGATAACACTGTATTCACTCCACACCTATGCAGGCCACTCTCCTCTCTTTCCATAATTCAGTGTGAATTTTGCCTAGGATTAAAGAGGAGCTGGTAGCGTGCAATTATAGATAAATCCCATTGAGCTCCAGGAAGAAAGCAAATGATATTTCATTCTACGTCTTCAACACCAGAAGGGCCAGGGCTTTCTGAATGTGAGCTGTGATCCGGCAGGAGGGTGGGGTGGGGACGGCTGGTGTCACTTGCTGCTCCTAAGGCCCTTAGAGGTGGGCTCAGCCTCTCTGGTGCTTGAGTCCCCTAACTGAACCCAACTTGGTTAAGGATAAATATGGGGGCCAGTGCTGTGGCGTAATGGGTAAAGCCATCGCCTGCAGTGCTGACATCCCATATGGGTGTTGGTTCGAGTCCCGGCCGCTCCACTTCTGATCCAGCTCTCTGCTGTGGCCTGGGAAAGCAGTAGAAGACGGCCCTAGTCCTTGGGCCCCTGCATCTGCATGGGAGACCCAGAGGAAGCTCCTGGCTCCTGGCTCCGAACTGGCACAGCTCCGGCTGTTGCGTCCAATTGGGGAGTAAACCATCGGATGGAAGACCTCTTCTCTCTCTGTGTAACTCTGACTTTCAAGTAATTAAATAAATCTTTTAAAAAAGATAAAGATGAAGGGACTTCAAAAGTGTTCACGAAGAAATGTGGACTCTGAAAAATTATGTGTGGATCTCCATTTTTTTTTACACCAAGATAAACTCATCTTTTTATTGAATTTTATGCAACTCTTTGGAAATCACTTCCTAAAAGACATAACTGCTTGTGAAAAGAGTAGGATTAGGGAGAGCCCAGGGCTGCTCAAGACCTCCTACGCCTCTGCCAGGAAGCACAGTCCATCTGCAACTGGCCACTACATGAGGACCTATTACTCTTTGTAGCTCACCAGCAGGAAGCTGGATTGGAAACGGAGCAGCCAGGACTTGAACCTGCTATTGGATATGGGATGCTGGGGTCGAAGGTGCGGTTTAACCCGCTACACCATGGTCCTGGCCGCATCTGGTCAGGTATTTCCTGTGAACATTAGGCCTTTGATCAGTTGAGGGTCCTCACAAGTGAAAGGGTGAGAACAGAACGCATCTCAGTGCCCTTTATTGAGTCGAAACTCCTGGGTGATGTTTTAACTGGGCTCACGGAGTTCAGTCACCAACAAACCCAACCACTATGACAACACCCACGGAAAGGGCGTGGGCAAGACTCCCCTGGTGTCAGCTCCAGGGCCTGTCCACTCTCTAGAGCTAAGACTGCAATTTGGGTACTGTAGCCTCCTGGGCACCCAACTCCCAGCCCGCATTGCCAATGAGACTAGCCACGAGCCTCTTTATCACCTGTGTGTCACCTGAGGGCTGCTGTGGCTACAAAGTCAGCGTGGTGTCTCCATCCACTATCCCACTGTACAGACACCTGGAGGTCACCTGTGGCAGGTGGAGGAGCCAAGATCCCTGAGCCACCACCAGGAAGGCTGCCTGCCGACCAACTGGGGACATTTACGATGGATGTTGATTGCTCTAAGCCACTCAGGTTTGGAAGCTGGCTGGTTCCAGCAGCCACAGTGCCTCGCACCAGGCACTGTGCACCCCATAATGTGAACTATAGCAAGGAGAATTTTAGATGCACTCAGGAAGCCCACACTCTGAATGGATCCCAGGTCTGGAAGCAAAGGCACCTCCCCACTTACCCAAGCTTCCTCTAGCCAGTAATTTAAAAAAAATTATTTATTTATGTGGAAATCAGAGTTTCAGACAGACTGAGAGAGAAAGGGAGAGACAGAGAGAGATCTTCCACCCATTGTTTCACTCCCCAGATGGCTACAAGTTGCAAGGGCTGAGCCAGGCTGAAGCCAGGAGCCAGGAGCTTCCTCAAAGTCTCGCACATGGGGGTAGCAGGGGCTCAAGCCCTTGGGTCATCCTCTGCTGCTTTTCCCAGGCCTTTAGCAGGGAGCTGGAGCAGAAGAGGAGCAGCCAGGACACGAACTGGCGCCCAGATGGGATGCCAGTGTTGCAGGTGGCTGCTTTACCTGCGACACCACAGCGCCAGCCTCCACTCTGTAATTTTGTTTCTCTTTCTTTCCCACAAATCAATCCATTTCTCAGCATCAATGAGGACTGCACATAGCCCATGTCGCTGACCCGCCCCGACCCATTCATTTGCTTGCCCTGCTGGGGGGCCCAGTTCTATGTCTGACAGATCTGCTGCAGTGGCAGCAGCCAACAATGGAGTTGATAAAGAGAAATGGTCTTTTAAATTTTTAAACAGTTCTTCCTGGTGCTGTTTTGTTCCTGCTCGCTTAACACGGTGTCTGACCTACCTGCCAGGCCTGGGGTCTATTTGAACAATTTCAAATGTCACCTGCTGCAAACAGCCAGCATCTTGGCTCCCACGGAGCCTGCTTGGTGGATCCCACGTGTGCACGCTTCCCATTCACAGAAAGTTTACTCAAAAAAAAAAAAAAAGCCACTGTGACCAAATTCAGTCTATCTGCTCTCTGGCTCAGAGAAAACATGGAGATGGTACTGATTATCTTCAACGCACCCCCTTTTGTAACAGAGCAGGGATGTGTAAGAGGGTTTGATAATTCTTAGAGTGCCACAGAATAGCATTGATCTTGAACTTCAGAGAGCTATTAGCTTGAGTTTCCACCAGGGGCCACATCAGGCCTCTGTCCTGGAGGACTGGACGCATAGTCCATTCTAGTGGTTGAAGTTCACCACGTCGAATTCTTCGACAGTCGCCTGTACCCGTGTTTTCTCACCACCCAGCTCCTTTGAGGAGTGCCCAGGGCTTAGAAGGAAATCAAATGCTTGCTTCATTGTCCTTGGACTTTGTGCCAGGTGAGGTAATGTCCCAGGGGAACCCAGAAGGGAACTGAGGCATAGAAGGTTCCAGAAGAGGTTCCATAGAGAAAAACCTTCCTTTACCAGGGTGGGGATTGTCGGTCTATGGGCCCTATAAGCCCTATGAAATCATTTGGTCTGGCTTTGTCAAGGCAGCCACAGGTGCAACTCAAAATGCAATAAATCTGCAGAGGCAAATTTTTAAGTTGATCATTTTGTAGGGCCTGCGGATGATGTTAAAAATATCCCAGTGGCCCTTGGCAAGAAAACAGGTTCCCAAGCCCTGCGAGTCTAAACCATCTGGATGCAGTGGGGTTCAGCTGCCACTTGAGATGGCTACATCCCTTATCAGAGTGCCTGGGATGGAGTCTCACCTCTGCTTCCCATTCAGCTTCCTGGCCCAAGTACTTGGGTTCCTTTCCCCCACATGGGGGACCTAGATAGAGTCCCTGGCTCTTGGCTTTGGCTAGACACAGAACAAGCTGTGGGGGCTTTTGGGGGCATGAACCAGTAGATGGATGATTATGTGGGGCCCACATCTAGCCAGGGGTCTGTCTCCCTCCCCACCTACTTCCACAGTATAAGAAGACCCCATCTCTCAGTGACCCTGTCTCCCAGCAGATCCACCGACCCCCAGATTTGGAGAAGCCGCTTACTGGGACACAGATCTCTGAGCCAGAGTTTCTCCAGATAAGGCACCTCCGGCCTGGGCTGGCTGCATCCAGCTCCATGGGGGAACTACTGAAAAACACACAGGTTTGGGCAAGGATCTGTGAATCTGCATTCTATCACAATCAGGGAACCTATTTGTCTCAAGCCAGACAGACATCCCAAAGGCCTTGTGCCATGGACACCCTGGACGTCTGGGGATACCTGCAGATATCCCCTCCGGATAATGTTTTCAAATGCATCGAATGCAATGAAATGCAAGGAACTGCAGAAGGAACCAATTCCACAAAAACATAGCTATCAAGTTTCGCAACAATGTGCCTCTTCAACACATTACATAACAAAATGTGGTGTGGATGTTACTGACTCATAAATGTGAGAGTAATCAGGAGACCGTCTAAACATGTGAAGGTGGCCCCAAGAACCAGAAAGCCATAGGGTGCATTTTTCACCAAGGGAGCAGAATCCTGAACACCTTCACAAACTCCCCGGAGATGAGCTGATCCAAAGCTAAGGACCCCTGACTTGGGAGCTGCGGCCCATCACCATCTAAAACATTACCAAATACATTGCAAGAGATTCTTTCGTTATTCCACCAACACAGGTTGCCCAAGAGATAAAAATCTAACCAACTCAAGCGCTTCGTTTCCATTAGCCGTGAGAAGGCTGCGTGGACATTGCAATCCGTTCTCCTTTGCACAGAGACTGTGTTAAATGACTCATTTACAAATTGACATCCCTGGTGCAACAGCCACTACAAGAAGTCCCATTCCCGCAAACCTTATGGGGGGAAAACATGGCTTGATTTATTTTCTCATCGGCGTGCTGGCGTTCTAAGATGGAAGTTATTTCCAGCCCCTCTTGCTTTGTTTTGCATTTATCCTAATTTTCCCAACTACATGGTTTCCAGATTGAGAGAAATGATCATTCGTATTCAGAGCAAACGGCGCCAGGGTTAAATTCAGGAAAGGGGCCGCCTTCCAGCTACAATCAACCATCCTCTCCTTCGACCTGCCAGAACTCGTCCCCCTAACAAGATCACCTGAGGCTCCCACGGATGAAAACAGTCACAGAAAGCTCCAAGTTGCAATGAGGAGCAACGCCTTAGGAGCTCAGAAAGTCAGCTGTTCGCAGCTTTTCCATATACGTCGGGGATAACAGGATTTTGTGCATTTAAATAGCTCCAAGCGTTCCTGTGCCTGCTGTATGCAGCTGTGCCCTGTGGTTGAGATGGGTGCTCGCGTTAATTCATGCCTGTGGCAGAGGTAACTAGGAGTTCAGATTCACCTGCTGGAGCCCAGCTGTCCCCATGGTCCTGGCTGTTGCTCAAAGTCTGAGTCCCTGGAGGTGAAATAGAGTCACCAGCCTGGGACTCCAATTAGTGCGCCAAAACAGGAAGTGGGTGTCCCAAGCAGAGGCTTGACCTGGTGCACCAAAAACACCTACCCCCTGAGTCCCCTGTAAGCTTAAGAATTGCCTACCCCCTGCCCCCATAGCTGCCCTCTCCTGTCCAAATCCCACCCATCTTTCAAGGCCCAGGGAGCCTCCTCTGGGAGACGGACAGCTTCTTTTGGTCATCTGCTACACTCTTAATGTTTATGCCATTCACTTCATCAGCTGTAGTGCCTGCGTGCAGGACCAATGGATGTGGGATTCCAGCTCATAGGAGTCACACACTCAGTGTGAGGCCGAGAGATGTCCTTCGTTCCCTGCGTCTGCTGACCCTCACCCGTTCCCATGGTTACGTACTGGTCACATTTGAAACGTCACCCTCTGACTCTTTGTCTTCTGATTCTCTCACCTACTTGCTCCCACTTAGCTCATTTAGAGGGAAGGTCTCAGACCAGCTGATGGCTACAATGAGACCAATTCTGAACTCATGCAGATGTTTAACCTCCAAAGTCACAAGTTCATGATACTGAGAGCATGGAACATTCTTTAAAGACGCCTTTATATATTTTTTTATTTGACAGGCAGAGTGATAGAGGGAGAGGGAAAAACTGAGAGAGAGAAAGGGGGTGGAGAGAGAGAGAGAGAGAGAGAGAGAAAGAGAGAGAGAGAGAGAGAAAATCTTCTATCCACTGACTCAATACCCAAATGACCACAACAGCCAGGGTTGGACCAGGCCAATGGGGTCTACCATGTGGGTGGCAGGGGCCCAAATACTTGGGCCATCTTCTGTTGCCTTCCCAGGCACATTAGCAGGCAGCTGGATTGGAAGTGGAGCAGCCAGGACTCGAACTGGCACTGCAATATGGGATGCTCCTTATTGTCCTTGGGAGAAGATCTGATTTCTATCCATGCAGCCCAGAGACCAGCTCTCTGCTGATCTGCTCTTACCTCCTACGCTGGTGACTCCTGCTCCAACCACAGTCAAAATCAGTCCCCAGGGACCATTCTCTGTGGCCCCAGGCCCTGTCCTGTGCAATTCTACCAGAGGGCAAACAGCTTCACCTGTATCACTCCCACCCATCCTCCAGGTCTCTCTCAAGGCCTCCTTTTCTAGAACTTTCCCTAGCCCTGCACTGCCATCGCAGCCCCACCGACACCTCCCGTCTTTCTTGGGACCACAGCATCTCCAGGCTGCCTGCCTGCTCTCCTGTTTGTGTCCTCATCGGGTCAGCCAGGGCTGCGTCTCTCCTCTCTCATCTCATCAGCATCCCAGCACAGAGCGATGTCTCAGAAATCAGAGGCGTTTGTTGAATCTCAAACTATTAAGAGGGGGGATGGTCATGAGAGCCGGATCTCTGAATGGAAAAGCGACTCTGTGCAGCCCACGCTGATGAGGACTGACCCTAGGGGCACCCTAGCCATTGCCATCATCTGAAGAATAGTAATTACCAGGACAGGCATTGGCTTAAGATACGTGCATCCAGGGGCCAGCGCTGTGGCGTAGCGGGTAAAGCTGACATCTGCAGTGCCAGCATCCCATATAGGCGCTGGTTCTAGTCCTGGCTGCTCCACTTTCGATCCAGCTCTCTGCTATGGCCTGGAAAAGCAGTGGAAGATGGTCCGAGTTCTTGGGCCCCTGCACCCACGTGGGAGACCTGGAGGAAGCTCCTGGCTTCGGATTGGCACAGCTCCAGCTGTTGTGGAGTGAACCAGTGGATGGAAGACCCTCCCCCCAACCCTACCCCTCTCTCTGCCTCTCCTCTCTCTGTGTAACTGTGACTTTCAAGTAAAATAAATAAGTCTTTTTTTTTTTTTTTTAAAGATACATGCATCCAATATCAGAGTGCCTGGGTTCAAATCCCAGCTCTGTCCCAACTCCATCTTCCTGCTAATGTATCCTGGGAGGCAGTAGGCGATGCCTCAAGTAGTTGGATCCCTTTCATCCATGTGGGAGACCTGGACAGAGTTTCCAGCTCTTAGCTCCAGCTTAGCTCAGCCTTAGCTACTGCAGACATTTGAGGAGCAAAGCAGTAGATGGGGCCTCTCTCTACTTGTCTCTCTCTTTGCCTTTGAAAGAAAATAAATACACTACTAAGTAATTTTTTAAATAATAATTACAGCAACATCGGTAGCTACAATTTTGAACAACCACTGTGCGAGGCCCCGAACAGGAACTTTATACATTATTTCATTTGTTTCTCCCAGTTATTTTATGATGTTAGTTTCATAATGTTCATTTATAAATGAAAACCCAATGCTATGGGCAGCTAACTAACTTTTCTACTGCATAGCTAATGAGTGGCAGGATGTGGGCTGTAACTCTGGATCTAGGCGTCCTTACAACCCTCCATGAGTTAGTGCCCCAAGAAAAAAGAAAATAATCCTCACTTTCTCATAACGAATTGTCACCTTCCTAGTCCCAGTTTCTCAAGCCACCCCCCCAGCATACATAATTTGAATGCATTTAATTTCTGGGCTTACACAGCTTTAAATTACACAGCATACAGAAAAATGCTCTGCTTTGTCTTTGAGTCACTCCGTGCTGTAGGAAGGTGGGCTCCTCACCAGCCCCTGCCTCTGGCCTGGTCTCCTGGGGGTGGGTCTGAGAGCAGAGGTTTCTACCAATGGCTCCTGGGCTGTTCTCCCTCCTCTTGGCCTGCCCAGCTTTGCTTCGTGGGCCCAGCTCACAGCAAGTGGCCCTATGGAAAATGAACCAGGCCACAAGTAGACTTCAGATTCCCAGGGCTCTGCAGCCCCTGGGGCAGAGGGTGAACTTGTACCTGCCCAACTTCACGGAGGAAGCAGATTGTGCTACAAATCACAGAAAGAGAAAAGTGGAATTCAGTGACATGGTGCTGCATGCTTCTATAAGCCATTGAGTGCCACAGGGCTGAGTGTGGCTGCCCTGGCCCAATCCTTGGTGACTGTGCCCAGGAGAGTTGCCAGAGGGGAGACTAGCCAGAGGCCAGAGGTCTTGCGTTAGGAGGAGCAGCAAGGGCAGGGGCTAGAGCCATGGGGGCTCTTAGAGAGCCTGCAAGGACCACCTTGGCCAGACAGCCACTCTCACAAAATCCTAAGAGCCACCACGTCGTCACCTCCTGGATGGGGCTTGTTCCTTGCATTGGTCTGATTTTGGTTACTTTCACTAACATACCTGGGAAGAGCAACTTAAGAGGGGAGGAAGGCCTATCTTGCTTTGCAGTTTGGAGGTTCACAGTTTAAGATTGGCTGGCTCTGTTGGTCTGGGATCTGGGGGATTCTAGCAGTGGTGGACATGTACAGAGACGCAATCACCCAGAGAGCCAGGTTGCAGAGCCAGGAGCTGGGCTAAACGTAGCCTGAAGAACCAGCCCACTCTTGAGGACAATCTTCCAAGGCCCTAAAGTGATCTGAAGACCTCCCATTGGGCCCACCTCCCAGCCGCCACAATTAGATCAAGTGTCCACCCTAAGCCATTAATCCATAGCATTAATCCATTAACAGTTAACATAAGACTTTGGGGGTTAAATGTCTACCTGTGTCTGGGGAGCAGAATCCTGTTCAATTTGAAATAAACAAGTGGCTTTTTTTTTTTTTTTAATTTGACAGATAGAGTTAGACAGTGAGAGAGAAAGAGACAGAGAGAAAGGTCTTCCTTCCATTGGTTCACCCCCCAAATGGCCGCTACAGCCAGAACTACACCGACCTGAAGCCAGGAGCCAGGTGCTTCCTTCTGGTCTCCCACGTGGGTGCAGGGTTCCCAAGCACTTGGGCCATCCTCCACTGCCCTCCCGGGCCACAGCAGAGAGCTGGACTGGAAGAGGAGCAACTGGGACTAGAACCCGGGACCCATATGGGATGCTGGCACTGCAGGCAGAGGATTAACCAAGTGAGCCACAGCGCTGGCCCCACAGGTGGCTTTGAATAAAATGCAACAACCTGATAAGGGCTGGGAGCCCGTGGCTACTCCTGAGGGCACAAAGCCAGAAGGAATGAGGCTTGGGGTTGGGACTAGGACTTCAAGTGGAGGTGGGGTCAGCTAGGATTTGCAGTGGATGCTAAGACTTGGGGCAGGCACTAGTATGGGGTCGGGGGCCTGGTTGCCGGAGACCCAGGCAGCCAGGGAAAGGGGCCTGCTACCACAGGGTTCCATTGTAATGCAGGTACACACTTGAAGCCAGTAGCAGCAGCAGGGAGTCCCTTGGCTAAAGGCAGCGTAGGTTTCCCAGTTCTGCCTGGAGATGCCAATCACCTAATTGAGAAAATACTGCAAAAATATTACAAGGATGCTTCTTGGATTGTGTAGTCCATACTGCTGCAACAGGTCGTCTGGCTATCCTGCCTGCTGCTTCCTTGAAAGCACAGGGTAGCCAGCAACAACAGAGAAGGCACTAAGCACATCCCTTAGATGACAGTCCGTGTTGCAGCCCCTACCTGTCCTGCTCGCGCTGTCTGCTCTGGCCAATTCTTGTACCACCACCTCCTAAGGACAAGCTTCCCTCCATGGCTCTGCCCTGCCCAGCCCTGGCAGAGCACACAGCTGCAGCAGAAACTAACAATGGGCGGTTTTATCCTTCCCCTTTGGTGCCTGCACCTGCCCGGCCAGTTGTACCCCGCATTGGCCATCAGCTCGTAAGGATGTGTTCTCCTGACTCACTTCCTGTCTGGTGTTTCCAGGCAGGTGAGTAATGAGCAGCCCAGAAGCTGGGGAACTTCAAGAACCAATGCAACCAAACAAACGCTCTGAGACTCCCCCGGGGGCTTTCAGCGGGCAATGAGGCATGGGATGTGCAGATTAGCAGACAGAACAGCCGATCCTCCCAAATAAATAAATAATAAGGCGGTAAACACACAGCCGATTTCCTTTCCAAAGCACTTTCCCCTTGACTGCTCGCTGCCTGGTTAGAGAACACCGCCCCCGATTGTGACCGATTCTGGGGGATCCCCCCCTCAAATGCATCGGCTGACGGGTGGGCTATCCTGGTCCTCAGGACAAATGGTCTAGCCCAGTCTGCCTTGCTTTGAGGACCCCTCTTTATGATTTTATGATGTGACCTCTGCACATGGCTTCAGAGTGGCAGGGGCTATGTCTGTTTTGTTCACTGCCACTGTCCCAGTGAACAGCACTTGAAGTGGCCCTGAAACTCAGGAATTCAGAGAAATAATAGTTTGATGTTATATTTTAAAAACTAAACAAGTACGGCCAAAATCCTTGATGAGCAAAAGGTCAACATTTTAGATGAAGGCAGCTTCTGTTTCAGTCTATTTTCTTTTACTCTCACTGAACGCCATAGACTGGGGCAGACATCTAGTGCATTACTTAAGACTGCTTGGTTGGGGCTGGTGCTGACTGCAGTGCTGGCATCCCATATGGGCGCTGGTTCGAGTCCCGGCTGCTCCTCTTCCTATCCAGCTCTCTGTTATGGCCTGGGAAAGCAGTGGAGGATGAGGATGGCCCAAGTGTTTGGGTCCCTGCAACCACTCACTTGGAGACCTGGAGGAAGCTCCTGGCTTCAGATCGGCTCAGCTCTGGCCTTTGCAGTCATTTGGGGAGTGAACCAGCAGATGGAGGACCTCTCTCTCTCTCTCTCTCTCTCTCTGGCTCTGCCTTTCAAATAAAAAAAAAAAAAAACACTGGCTGCAAGAGCTTCTGGTTCGATTCCCAGCCTCAACTCCCATCCAGCTTCCTGCTACTGGGCAGTCTGAGAGGCAGCAGGTGATGGCTCACGTAGCTGGGCACCTGCCACTCACATGGGCGACCCGGAGTGAATTCTTGGATCCTGGCTTTAGCTCAAACCATCCCCAGCTATTTGGGTGGGTGGGTGGGGGACATCTGAGGAGTGAACCAGCAGGCAGGTGATGTCTCTGGCTTTCAAATACATACCAATGGCTGGATAATTGACAAACAAAAGAGGTTTATTTAGCTTGTACTTCTGGTAGGTGACAGGTGGGACACTGGTAGCTAATGAGTGAGACAGAGCAAGCTGCTGACTCAGGTCTCTCTTCTTCTTAAGTCATCGTAGGGGCCCCACTCCTACCACCTCATCAAATCCTAATCACCTCCCAAAGACCCCGCCTCCAGACACCATTCACGCTGGGCCCTAAGTTTCCAATCTATGAATTCTAGAGGACACATTCAAACCATAACAGGCTCCCTCCCCCTAAACCTGCCCCAGCCTTGGCCCAGAGACAAGTTCCCATCAAGGTTCTCACTTGCTGCAACTCCGACCATAGGAGGGGACTTCAAAAAGTTCATGGAGGGGCCGGCGCCGTGGCATAGTGGGTAAAGCCACCACCTGCAGTGCTGGCATCCTATATGGGCACCGGTTCAAGTCCCGGCTGCTCTGCTTCCGATCCAGCTCTCTGCTATGGCCTGGGATAGCAGTAGAAAATGGCTCAAGTCCTTGGGCTCCTGCACCCATGTGGGAGATCCAGAAGAAGCTCCTGGCTCCTGGCGTCAAATTGGCTCATCTCCAGCCATTGCAGCCATTTGGGGAGTGAACCAGTGGATAGAAGACCACCCCCCCCCCGCCTCTGCCTCTCTGTAAAAATAAATAAATAAATCTTTTAAAAAAAAAAGGTTCATGGAAAATGGAATTCAAAGGTATGTTTTTAGTGGGGAAAAAATCTGTAGAATCCATGCATAGCTTTTTTGGGGCATGCATTTTCCACGGGCTTTTTTGAGCCTCAGTCTGTTGTCTACATCTAGTAAGGTGCCAGGTTCTCCCCTCCACCTCATCCCCAGCATGCACAGACCCACACATGCATTCAGGTGTGAGCGAATGGTGCCTGTGCTCCTGAGCCTGGCCATAAACATCACTCTACCGACCCTAAGCCTGGATGAGAACCTCTCATGAGCACTCTAACCCCATCAGAGCCCCAACCACTGCCTCCCCTTCTTGGAGGGCTGGGACTGCGTCTTCGTCAATCTTTGCAAATGCCTGGCACACTGCAGAAGTCTGGTCCACTCAGATGAATGAATGCATAGATGACTCTGATTTAGGGCAGCTCCCAGTGTCCCCAGGTCCACCCTAATAGGTCGCCCCCTATCACCTTGCTTATCATTGCCAGAGTAGCCTTGAAACCAAACCCCTAGACAAGTGCTTCAGACGCAGAGGCAAAGTATCTGCAGACACCACCCTTGGCTTCAGGAGTCCTTACTCTTTCTTTATGATTGCTAATGAACCCGTTATTAAAAGTAACTCATTGAATTGCGGCAACTGGTCCAGCGAAAATTCTCCAATTATTAACATTGTGATGGCTGGAATTTTTCTCAGAGGGAGAACCACAGGCAGCCCCAGACTGAATGGAGTCCGTTTTCCCATCCTAAAGAGCACAGAATCTCTGACCAATCAAGGAAGGCCAGGACTACCCATCAGGAGCCTGGACACATGCTGAACAAACACCGCCCCTCCCCCCCAACTTTGAACTAGAAGCTTCACTGTCTCTACTCCTTTGGGGAGTCTGGGATTGAGGGTTCACTACCCAGAGCCTTGCTCTGTGTTTTGCAATACAAGACTCCTCTCTTCTACCATCCAGATGTCAGTGATTGACAGTCTGCAAGCTGGGCGGACACACCCGGTTTGGGTCACCTGGCAACTCCTCCATCGCACGCCAGGGATTGTCCTATATCAGCCTGCACTGGACAGGACATGGGCTCTTCCTTGTCCTCAGCCACAGAGGTCCTTGAAAAGTTTTGCAGAAGGGCCTCTAGGCCCGTCCCTCCCTCTCTCCCTCCCTCCCTCCCTCTCTCTCTTCCTCCCTTCTTCCCTCCCTCCCTCTCTTCCTCCCTCCCTTCCTTCTCCAGATCCCTCTAAAAATCCCTCTTGTCCCCAGGTGAGTTACATCCTTGGCTGTGGCTGTAACTTCTACTCTTTTTGAAGGTCTGCCACCAGCCTCTTGCCTGTCTGAGTCCACCCCCCACCCTCTCTCACCTGGACACTACTTGGGCCCTGCTCTTGCTCCACTGCACTGGAATCCCCATGTAGCAAGGAGGGGGTCCTCCGAGAACATAAATCAAATCACGTCTGTATACATCCTGGTTCTGCAGAAGGACACAACCAACAGACCATGCTTATTCATTGTGAGGAATTGGCGCAAGACACCATGATCTTCTATCTGCAAACTGCAGAGCAGGAGAACCAGTGATGGGATGCGATCTGAGTCCAGAGCCCCAGGAGCGGACAGTGTCGAGTCCAGGAGGAGAGGAGCTGAGATGCCCCCGCTACTAGTTAGGAGGGATTTCCTCCTTCTTCCATCTTTTGCTCTACTCCGGACCTCTACGTATTGGACCAAGCCCACCCAACTGGGGAGGCCCACCTGCTTCACTAGATTCACCTTTCCATACACTAATGTCTGTCTGCTCCAGAAACACCCTCTCAGGCACCCAGAACTCACGTTTAACCCGAGCACTCCACGCCAGTCAAGGTGACACACAAGATTAACCATCATAGGGTCACTCCCTGTGTGTGCTTGATTTCAGGGGAAGTAGAGAGGGAGATGGATCGCAATAAATAAAACTCGAAGAATCTCTTTCATAATTTCCGAGTAGCCCTGCATTATGACTCCACTCCCTTATACCTGTCTTTCCCATGATGCATTTGTGTCTGACTCGAGACCAGGGAGGAAGCGGTTACCATGACAGCCACATGGAAGTCAAGCTCCATGCGAAGGTGCAATGATGGTCCCAGAAAACCCCACTCATACTTGGGACACAAGTCAAGATACCATGGCCATAATGTGCTCACACTCCTCTACAGGTTGCCACACCAACTCAGGGTGCACACCCAGGCCCAGTAGTGATGCACTGTCCCCCCAGCCTTTCTGTCCTATCTCTTCTCACCATCACTTTCACTCCAGCCACACCGGCCTCTCGCGGTTCTTCAGCTGGGCCCCAGCTTATTCTTGCCGAGGGACCCTCGCACCTGCTGTGCCTTCAGCGTGGGATGCTCTTCCCACAGGGATTCACATGACCAAGATCTCTGTGCCTTAAACACTTCCTTGCCCAGAAATTTTCCCTTTCCGCGGGACCCAAAATAGTGTCCCACCCCCCCTCCCAAAAGAGATTACTCCTTGTTCCAGGTCATATATGTATTTCCTATTGTCTGTTGCCATGAGGAAGGAACTGTATCTGTTTTCTTCACATCTATGTTTCCAGAGCTAGAACAAGGCCTGGGACATAGTAAGTGCTCAATGAATTACAGCTCAATGCATCGATGCATTGAAAGACTTCACAAGAATTCCTGCAAACCGGCATCTTGGGAGGCAGCAGGTGATGGCCCAAGTACTTGGGTCCCTGTCACCCATGGGGGAGACCTGGCTTGAGTTCTAAGGTCTTGCTTTGGCCTGGCCCAGCCTTGGCTTTTGTAAGCATTTGGGGGAGTAAACCAGTGGAAAGAAAATCTTTTTCTCTGTGTGTGTTTTTCTGTGTCTTTTTTTTTTTTAAGATTCATTTATTTATTTGAAACTCAGAGAGAGAGAGAGAGAGAGAGGTCTTTCATCTGCTGGTATACTCCCCAGATGGCCACAACTGCCAGAGCTGTGCCGATCCAAATCCTGGAGCCAGAAGCGTCTTCTGGATCTCCCACGAGGGTGCAGGGGCCCAAGGACTGCTTTCTCAGGCCATAGCAGAGAGCTGGATGGGAAGAGGAGCAGCCAGGTCTCGAACCAGTGTCCATATGGGACGCTGGCACTTCAGGCCAGGGCGTTGACCCGCTGTGGACGGCCTCGGCCCCTGTCTCTGTGTTTTTCAAATGAAAAGCAGAAAAGGAAAAAAGAAAAAAAAAAGGCCAGGGGCCAGAAAATTAACCCAGGCCTCTCATCTGGATGGTAGGAACCCCCAGTTACTTAAGCCATTCCCACTACTTCATAGAGTCGGTTTTAGCAGGAAGCTGGAGTTAGGGGCGAGAGCCTGGACTCAGACCCAGGTAGTCTGATGGGGGAAGTGAACCCTTTAACTGGCTTCTTACCCATCAGACCAAACACCTGCCCTCTGCTTCTTTTCTTTAAATCCAAAATGCCACCTGCCCCCTGAGTCCCCAGTACCAAGCTCCACAATTTTGAGATCTCACTGGAAGATCCACTCCTGTATCCTTGCTGTTTCAAACTCTTGCTCAGTTAAGCCTCTGGCCTGCCTGCCTTTTTCAGTCTGAGTGGCCAGGCTATTTTTGGAAGAGCACTTGTGCATTTGTGAGGGTCAATTACACCAGCTGCCTCTCTGGGTACATTTCCACTGGCTAGCTCATTTATACATCCTGCACAAACACTGAGAAAATTGTCCACTCCATTCAAACCAATCCTAACAAACCTCAATGGAATTCCAGCCCTGAGTGGCTTTGGCCACTGCAGCCCATCCGGCGAGGCTTCTAAGTTTCCCGGATGGGATGCAAATAGAGATTGGCCAGACAAGAAGACAGTGGGGAGAGGTGGGGAGGGGCACGGTGCACTGGGGGGCCTCCTGGGTGTGTCGGGAACACCGAATCCCATGTGTCGCAGGTCTTGGGTTTATCCTTAGCTGCCCTGGGATGGCAGCGGTGCCCAGGGATGGGTTTGACCTTGCTTGTCTGGTGACTGCTCTCTGTCTGCTGGGGCTAGAGGTGGCACCGGTCAGGACAGAGCAACCAGAGGCTGCCTCAAGGAATGCATACACATTTATCTGCTCCATGGTTTAACTGGGATTCTTTTATTATTGTTATTGTTATTATTATTATTAATTTGAAAGGCAGAGTCACAGAGAAGAGGGGGGAGAGAGAAAGAGATCTTCAATCCACTGGTTCACTCCCCAAACGGCCGCAATGGCTGGAACTGGGCTGTCTGAAGCCAGGAGCCAGGAGCTTCCTTTGGGTCTTGCATGTGGGTGTAGGGGTCCATGCACTTGGGCCATCTTCTGCTGTTTTCCCAGGCACATAATTAGCAGGGAGCTGGATCCTAAGTGGAGCAGCTGGGACTCGAACCAGTACCCATATGGGATGCCAGCACTGCAGGCAGAGGCTCGACCTTCTGAGCCACAGGCGCCAGCCCCTTAACTGCAGGGGATTTAGGGATCCTCAAGCCACCCCCAAGACTATTCGATGTGCTATCTTCAGGGGAGAGGCTCCCAGATAGAAGCCATCATATCCTCCAAGTGGCCACTGACTGCCAACATTTGAGAGTCGCTTGGTTAGAACACAGGGTGGATGCAGCCTGCAAGGCTGGGGTCCAGTTCAGCCTAGGGCGGTTCGAGCTATGCTCCTGCCCCACCTCACTCTCTGCCCACTCTGGATGTGTCAAGGGCTTCCTTCTCAGCACCCCTGCCTGGGTCCTCTGTCTGAACCACTCCTCTCTCCTTGTGCACCAGCCAATCCCTGCTGGTCTTTCTAGATCCTTCCCCAAGGCCCACTTCTGCTTCTCTCCCACCCCAGCACCCCCATATCCGGGCTACCCAACGAGTGGCCCAGGGACCAGTGCCTGCACATGAAAAGTCTTTGGGTGGAAACTGGCAGCTTGAAAAGCATTTAGAACAATTCAGCGGAACAATTTGCTGTCAGCTGAATTTATTAATGAAAAAAAAAAAAAAAACCCTGGCATTTAGTTCCACTTTCCTTTTTGCTATTTCCTTTCACTGGCAATGCCACCTTTATTGCATTTTACAACAGTATCAGTCTGTGATGGATTGGAAATCGGAAAAGAATATCTAGGCCTTCACGCATATCAGGGTTGTTCAGAGTGATTTTTTTTCATTATTGCACTCATAAGGAGCATTTTTAGGTACCCCCCCCATGACCCCTCCCTGCTCCCATCATGAAATGTTAACAGCACAGGTACCCTGGACATCTGTGATTCACACGCGAAAGAGTGACGCTCCTTACACTGTCTTCCAAGAACCGATGTTGGCTTGCACGGGGTCCCTGTCACTCTCGATGGGGACACAGGCCACTGAGGCTCTGCTTGGCAGCCAACAGCTGTGCCAGAGCATTGGAATTCACATATTGTAAATGACCTGTCTTTAACTTCCCTTGTCCTTTGCAGCATTGCAATGATTCCTTTTAAAAAAAAATGTGGATGTCGTGAATTTAATTCTCTAGGGTTCACCAGCGGGGTCTTGCGATTCTTTGACAGATGATGTTGGGGGGAAAGCACGGGGGTCTCCCTTTGTTCTGGCTCCTCTGGCTATGTGCCCAGTGACCGCCTACTGCTCAGCAGTGCACACGTCAGGGCAGGCACCACGGGCCATCTGCAAAGGCCATTTCTGGTCTGCGGTCTCTGAGTGCGGCAGGCTGCACTTTGAGAAATGCCCCCCTCTGATCATCACTTGTGCACCGCATAACAATGTTTTGCTCAATGATGCACCGCGCGCAGGCAGCTGGGGTCCCAGGAGACTGGCACCCCGGTGATGCCACAGCCCTCTTAGCTGGTAGAAGCACACAGCAATGGAGGGTCTCCCAACCACGCATTCCTCAGGATGCAGTCCTGTAGTTAAGCAGAGCGCCTCTGCACCTGTCATGCTAAGACTCAGTGGCCAAGTCCATTCAGCTCCCATGAAACCCCAGGCTGCTGAGGGTGTCCACGCACCTCACTCTGAGGTTTTCAACCCACATGACCGCCTGCCCGGGGACACACTCTGAGAACAAACTGAGCTGCAGGTGTATTTTACTCATTCACGTTCCTTAGTCCCAAGGCCAAGGGCAGTTGGCAGTCAAACAATAACCGCCAGAACCTCTTTGCATCTGCAGTGACACAAAAAAGGCCTGGTTCGTGGGGTGCCCACGGCTATGTGTGCAGCCCCAGTGCCTGCCCTGCCCGTTCCTGGGGGCTTCTCAACCAACCACGCCTCCATCCATGTCCAGAGTCACTAACAAGGTCACTCAGCAGACAACAGAGGCTTAACCTCGCTGCTTTAAAGCAAAAATTTAGGTTTTTTTTTTTTTATTTGAAAGCCAGAGTGAATGACACAGAGTGGGAGACAGAGAGAAGGAGGTCTTCCATCTGCTGGTTCACTCCCCAGATGGCTGCAATGGCCAAGACAAAGCCAGGAGCCTAGGACTCCATTCGGGTCTCCCACATGGGTGCAGGGACCCAAACACTTGGGCCATCTTCCCCTGCTTTCCCAGGTGCATTAGCAGGGAGCTGGATGGGAAGTGGAACAGCCGGGACTTGAACCAGCATCAATATGAGATGCTGGCACTGCAGGTGGTGACTTTACCGGACTCTTCTAAGAACACACTCTGTGTGTATGTTGAAGCTATCTCGGGAGTGAACCAGCAGATGGAAGATCTCTCTCTCTCTCTCTCCCTCTATAGCTCTGCCTTTCAAATAAATCTTTAAAAATTAAAAAATAAGCAGAACACCAGTACCATTCCATTAGCCCCTGCCCTAGTGACCTTCTTTTGACTTCTTAATTATGGGTCTCCCACGCAGGTACAGAGGCCCAGGCACTTGGGCCATCTTCTGCTGCTTTTCCAGGCCATCAGCAAGGAGCTGGAGTAGAAGTGTAGCAGTCGGGATTTGAACCAGCACCCATATGGATGCCGGCACTGCAGGCAGATGCTTACCCTACTACACCACAATACCGGCTCTGACTTCTGAATTCTTTAAAGACCCTTAAAGACCCTGCCTCTGCACCCACAGTCACATTCCGAGGTGTGGGGGAATTAAGGCTTCAACGTAGAAGCCTGGGGAGGACCCAAGTGAGCTCTCAACACGTGGAAAAGGCATCTGGCCTCGCTAGCCTCAGCCTCTGGACTGTGGGGCCTTTGAATGCTGTGCAACTCATGCACATGTTTGATTCCAAAAGCTGGCAAAGCAAAGCCCAGCAAAGAGAGATGCCCGCGCCTGTAACCCAGCACACACGTCCTGGACTCAAACCCAGGGATGAGTGAGGGGCCAGCGAACCTAGACACATTCATTAGACTGTTACCTCTCATTTTTTTCAGCAGCAGCAGCAACAACAACAACAAAAAACACCAAAAGATCAAACGATACATGAGCAATCTCAAAAGAAAAGAAAAATGACCTCTCCAAGGGCAAGTACTTGAGTCTGGGTTAATACGAGGGATGGCTTTGATCATTAGCCACGGTTATCAGGGACTTTTGGGGGTCCCTGAGATCTTTTCAGGGGCCCACAAGGTCACCTCTATTTTCATAGTTTACACTAGGCTGTCGTTAATTTTTCTTTTTTATTTTCTCATGAGTATCCAATGGAGCTATCCAGACACCATGTAACCAACGTGAGATGATGTCGCTGATGATAAGTAGAACATGGACTTCAAAAAAGTTCATGGAAAATTGAGGGCCAGTGTTTTGGTGCACTGGGTTGAGCCGCCGCTGGCAAGGCCAGTATCCCATGTCACAGAGCCAGTTCAGGTCCTTGCTGCTCCACTTCTGATCCAGCTCCCTGCTCATGCAACTGTGGAGGCAGCAGAAGATGGTCCGAGTGCAGCTCATGTGGGAGACCCAGACGGATGCACTTGGCCTTCTGGCTTTGGCCTGGCCCAGTCCTGACTGTTGTGGGCATCTGGGCTGTGAACCAGCAGATGAGAGATGTCTTTGCCTTTTTTTCTCCCTGCCTGTCTAATAAATATAACCATGCGCACATCTTTGTAAAAAGCTCATGGTGCACAAAATTTTCTGCAGTCCATGTGAATGACAGGTCGCCAAAGATTTCAAGAAAAATATGTGTTGTAAAAAAACTGGGTATGGGTTTTCAAAAGTGTTTTGCACCAAAATAGACATCTTTTAATTCTATTCTCTCTGAAGATGCTCATGTGCTCTTGAATGAAGTGGAGACCCGCACTCAGCTGGCACCTACTCAGCCAGGCATCAAGAGACGAGCAACAGGGGTAACAACACCACTCTCCTCACCTCTGCTATGGTCTCTGTTTGGGAGAATGTAATTTCACACACACACACACACACACACACACACACACACACACACATAAAGTTAAAAATTTAAAAAATCTGCTATTTACATTACCATGAAATGCCTTTATTATGATTGCTTTTCAAATGACTTAATGCATCAATTTTTTAAAGAGTTATTTATTTATTTGAAAGTCAGAGTTACACAGAGAGAGAAGGAGAAGCAGAGAGAGAGAAAGATTGGGGGGGCGGTCTTCCATTCGCTGGTTCATTCCCCAGATGGCTGCAATGGCCGGAGCTGTGCCAATCTGAAGCCAGGAGCCAGGAGCTTCTTCCGGGTCTCCCGCGTGGGTGCAGGAGCCCAAGGGCTTGGGCCATCCTCCACTGCTTTCCCAGTCCATAGCAGAGAGCTGGATTGGAAGTGCAGCAGCTGGGATGGGAACCGGTGCCCATATGGGATGCTGGCGCTGCAGGTGGCGACTTTACCTGCACCGAGGCCACAGCGCCAGCCAGTACTTCAATACTTCAATGTTTTTGAGTTTTCTGTCTCAATTTTGAATATAGTCCAAAACCCAATAGATGGGGAACACATAAACAAAAGCGCTCTGGGGCCCCTCATTGATTTTAAGATCATAAGGGAGCTGAACACCCCCAAGTCTGCTATGGGTGTTAACTCCAAAAAGTTCCCTGATAAGAACAAAACCCTCTGAGGAAACCACCCCTTCTCCTTCTCCTCCACTGTGTCATTTTTTCCTTGTAGTTGATTTCTTTTAAGATATGATGTAGGAGGCAGGTGTCCCATATGGGTTCTGGTTCGAGTCCTGGCTGCTCCAGTTCTGATCCAGCTCCCTGTTGATGTGCCTGGGAAAGCAGCAGAAGATGGCCCAAGTTCCATCTAGGTAGGATGATCCCATTGCTCACATGGGGAGACCTGGATGAAGCTCCCGGCTCCTGGCTTCAGCCTGGCCCAGCCCTGGCCTTGTGGCCATTTGGGAAGTGCACCAGTGGATATAAGATTCTCTCTCTCTCTCTCTCTCTCTCTCTCTCTCTCTCTCTCTCTTTCTCTTTGTAATTCTTTCAAATAAATAAGTAGATCTTTAACAACAAAGATTAAAAAATAAGTAAAATACAAATGTTTAAAAATAAAATCAAACAAATAAAAAATGCTTGATTTAGAGCCAGCAGTGGGTTAAGATACCACCTGTAATACAGCATCCCATGTGAGCACCAGTTCCCATCCTGGCTGCTCCACTTTTAATCCAGCTCCCTGCCAATGTGCCTGGGAAAGCAGCAGAAGATGGCTCTGGTACCTGGGCTCCTGCCACCTCCATGGGAGATCCTGAGAGAATCCCAGGCTCCTGGCTGTGGCCTGATCCAGCCCCAGCTGTTGCGGCCACTTGAGCAAACCAGTGGATGGAAGAATTTTCTCTGGCCTTCTCTCTGTGTTCCCCTGCCCCTGTCATTCTGCCTTTCAAGTAAATAAATAAGTCTTCAAAAAAAAAAAAAATAGACTTGGAGCTGGCGCCACGGCTCAATAGGCTAATCCTCCACCTTGCAGCGCCAGCACACTGGGTTCTAGTACCCCGGTCGGGGCGCCAGATTCTGTCCCGGTTGCCCCTCTTCCAGGCCAGCTCTCTGCTGTGGCCCGGGAGTGCAGTGGAGGATGGCCCAGGTGCTTGGGCCCTGCACCCCATGGGAGACCAGGAGAAGCACCTGGCTCCTGCCATCGGATCAGCGCGGTGCACCGGCCGCAGCCCACCAGCCACAGCGGCCATTGGAGTGTGAACCAACAGTCCACTTTGACTGTCAAAAAAAAAAAAAAAATAGACTTGGTTTCAACTCCCTCAGGCCCTCACAGAAAGGAGAGACAGCGATGGATTGCTGGGAATCCAATGAGAACACAGGCCTTGGGACTGCCTCTCCCACCTGTCCCCTTCAGCTCTGGCGAGGGAACACTTAGGGATTGGGGGCTGCGGGCAGCTCCTGGGGTTCCCACTCTTCACTTCCCTAGTGTCTGATGAGCCACTGTCCAGCTTAACCTTGAGCCCCTTGTATGTGGGTGGTGACAAGGCAGGGGGCTCATCGCAAACCCACTGACCAGAATGATGGGGCACAGAGTGGAACAGCAGCTGGCATCACCCAGTCAGAAGGCAAAGCCCCTCCATTCTGTAACAGCCCTCTCTCCGCCCGGCTTCCTGCTCTCTCAGGGAACATTAAGAAGCTCTTATTCTGATCAGTGTTTGGGCACTGTGTGAGTCCCCTGTACATCCCATTTTGGGCCTTTATGCAACTCTGATTTTTGTCTTTACTTTTGCAACTGATTGGTGCTGGGAGAAAGGAAGCAGGCAGAACGCAGAGGGGAGGGGAAGGCCAAGGGCTTTTGTGCACACGCACACCTCTGCACACAAAGGCTCCCATCTCAGACACTGCTCCCGACAGCAGAGACAAGAACCTACGCTGAAGGATTCCGAGTGCCAAACTCTTCTAGAAGTTCCGGGGGCAGCTGTTGTTTTTATCTGCATTGTGTTGATAAGAGGGACACACAGAGAGGTTGCATCACTTTCCCAAGGCCACACAGCTACAAACTGCAGGTAAGACAGTTTGGCCTTTCCCAGCAGCTCAGCAGCTCACAGTAGGGAAGGGGGGAGGTGGTTAGAAGGTAAGGGCCTGACCCTGGAGATGGGGAGAAGCAAGGGGAACTAGGATGCAGGCCAAACACTGCACTTATTCAGATAGAACTGGTCCTGAGTAGGAATAAGACACCGATAGGCAGAGATGGTGAGGAGGGAAGAGGCGACGACAGGGCCAGATGGGCCAGGAAGGAGAGTCTGGGCACAGAGATCTGGGCTTGGGTCCCTGGAGTCCCTCAGCGTCTTGCACAGGAGCTGGGCACTGTGGTGTAGCTGGTTAAGCCACCCATGGAGACACCCACATCCTATATTGGGGTGTTGTAGGCAGGCATACAGGATAAAGTTGATTAGGTTCCTGAGCTGGAAGACCACGCCTTCACCATGCCCCTGTGAGACCTCATGCCCTTACTTGACCACGCCTATGTGCCCACCAGCCCATCAGGCTATGTAACCACTCCCCTTTGGAAGTGGATTAAAGGCCTGGGACAAGGTGGGCCTGGCCTTTTCACCATTGCTGGCCCTTGCTGCCCCTGTGCCTTTGGGCCACCCGCCCCATGCCTGATGGCTGACATGCTCCTCCATGCGGCTGGCTCCTGGTATGAATCCAGATTTCCCTCTCTCTCTCTTAGATAAGGCCCTCACACTCCTATGCACTTCTCCCACTGAATATAAAGCTTAAAACGTTCATTTGTGCCACTATTCAGAATTCTTCTCTGAATATCATGCAAGAACCCACACAGGCTTATTAATATTGCACATTTATTAATAAGCACACGGTAGTGTAATTGGCTCCCCATATTCCAATATCAGGAGTGCTGGCTCGAGTGCCGGCTACTCTGCTGCTAATCAGCTCCTGGTAGAGTGACTGGGAACCAGCAGATGATGGTTCAAATGCTAGAGTCCTTGCTACCCACGTGGGAGACCTGGATGGAGCTCCTGGCTCCTGGCTCCTGGCTCCTGGCTCCAGACACAGCCCTGGCTGCTGTGGACATCTGGGGAGTCAATCAGCAGATGGAAGATTGATCTCTCTCTCGTCTCCCTTCTCTCTCTTTCTCTGTTTCACATAAACAAACTAACAAATCAATCTTAAAAACCAGTCCTGCCTAGGATCTTGTAAGAGTCATCCCAAACGTTCCCTATCAGCACCTTGGCCAACTTCCTGCTGTTCAGAGCTTGCCTTGCAGATCCCCTGCTTCTGGGAAGTCATCTGAGGAGTCTACAGTCTTCCCAGGTCTCCCAGCTCTTTCCACCACAAAGCACACTGGAAGCCGGCGCCATGGCTCAACAGGCTAATCCTCCGCCTTGCAGCGCCGGCATATCGGGTTTTAGTCCCGGTCGGGGCGCCGGATTCTGTCCCGGTTGCCCCTCTTCCAGGCCAGCTCTCTGCTGTGGCCTGGGAGGGCAGTGGAGGATGGCCCAAGTGCTTGGGCCCTGCACCCCATGGGAGACCAGGAGAAACACCTGGCTCCTGCCATCGGATGAGCGTGGTGCACTGGCCGCAGCTGCCATTGGAGGGTGAACCAACAGCAAAGGAAGACCTTTCTCTCTGTCTCTCTGTCTCTCTCACTGTCCACTCTGCCTGTCAAAAATAGGAAAAAAAAAAAAAAGACACACTGGAAGGACAATCCCTCAGCCGAAAAGAACAATCCATGCAGACTCCCAGCTCAGCTCCCAGAAGCTGCCATGCCCAGAAAGTGGCCAACCCAGAAGTGACAGGAACAGAAATTTCACATTGTGAAGCAATCAAGATGGAAGGAAGCCGAGGTTGAGAGAGACTCACGTGTGAGTGAGAACACACCCATGGCGGGCTGGGCAACGGGGCCACGCGTAATCACCAGAATAGCACAACTGCTCTCATGCAGCCAGGATCCAGCCACTCTCAGATTAATGATCTATTAATCCATGGAGAACCCCACCTACCATCTATCTGTCTATCCAATCCACCTGTCATCCACCATCCATTCATCCATCACTCAATGATCCATCCATTCATTCAGCCATCATCAGTCCACCCACCCAGCCAGCCATCATCTCTCCAGCCATCACCCATCCATCCATTCATGCAAATTACTTCCTGAAGGCCACTGGCATGCTATGTTCCATGCTGGGTTGGTCAGGAGACAGATACACTGCTGAATTAAGTAAACACAGATCCACGGTCTAACAAAGAAGGGAGCTAATGAAGCAATCATAAGTATTTCAAGTGCACTGCGAGGACAAGGAATGTGCAGGGTGTCATGAGAGCACAGATATAAGGCAACGGAGAAGAAAAAAATCAGCTCAGTAAAAAGGCCCTGCATTCAGAGCAGAGCTATCGGGTTGAATTAGTACCCGACTAAAAGTCTCTCTACCTATTACAATATGAGAATGCTGTATTTCTCATATCTGCATTTGAATATATGACTTAAGCCTGTAATTAACTGAGTTTTTAAAAAATGCAACTCAGTGTAATCTCGGACCCAAATCCTGTCTCTTGGGTTATTTACTAAATCTCCGCTTAGCACCCAGACAAAGGCCATTGTCCCACAGGCAGTCAATTGGTCCTTGTGTGCGATCTGAATTCTCAAGCCTTTGTGAACTAAGAGTCAGAAGAAATCCGATCTTTATCCGAGGGAAAAATATGCTCGCTGACGCCAGAAAAGAATGACAAGCCTAAGGACTGGAGAGGTCAGCAGAAACTTGACCTTGAAATGATCTTATGGCCTGACAATGTTCCTCTTATGTCCAGAACAGAAGAGAGTCTGGCACCTGTTCCTGTTCTTCCATCCTTAGCAGTGAGAATGCCACATCCCATCCTGGAGTGCCTGGGTTTGAGTCCTGGCTCCCTTCTGATGTCCACCCCGGGAGGCGACAGATGCTTGCTCATGTACCACACATGGCGGAGGCCTGGATGGAGCTCAGGGCTCCTGGCTTTGGTCTGGCCCAGCCCAGGCTGTTGTGGGCATTTGGAGAGTGAACCTGGTGATGTAAGATCTCTGTCTGTGTCTCTGTCTCTCCACCTTTCAAACATTGACGAAACAGAAAAGCCAAAAGGTTCGCATTGCTTCCCCTCAATGCCCAAAGCAAACTGAAGAGACCTACGTCACTCTACGAGCTAATGTTAGGGCCAAGGGGGAAGAGATGAAACTTCCCTGTCTCCATTGGAATCTCAGGACCGGGGTGAGGGACAGAGCAGGATGGAGACCTCAGCTCGGGCTCCGGGTGGAAGTCTCCGGGCAGAGATGGCTCACAAGCTGGTGCTGTTCTCAACCTTCCTGGTCCCCTGAGTGCCCCCTCGGAGGGCCTCCTGTGGCCAAAGGTGTGTTTTAATTTTTCCAACTGCTGGCTGCTATGTCCACCTGGAGTGGAACGCGTGCTGGACACAGTGTCACCAGTCTGCCCTTCCCTATGCTACTGAGCAAGGTCAAGTCAAGGATCCACAGTGCACTGAGGAGGTATCCCAGGCCTCCCTTGAACCTAAGAGCTCAGCGCTCCCCACATGGTCAAGGACATGCCCCTGCATTGTGGTCCAGAGACTGCTGTGGATAGGGGATGCAACTTAGGCAACCAATGCATGCCTTGCAACATACCGGAGGAGAGCGGGGTGCGGGGGAGCTCCCACTTCTTTTATTTTTAAAAAATTGAAATGAATAATTAATTAGAAAAGAGAGAGACAGAGAGAGAGAGAGCACTCTCATCCACTTGTTCACTCCTCAAATGACTCTTTATTTATTTATTTATTTTTGGACAGGCAGAGTGGACAGTGAGAGAGAGAGACAGAGAGAAAGGTCTTCCTTTTGCCATTGGTTCACCCTCCAATGGCCACCACGGCCAGCGCGCTGCGACCCGCGCACCGCACTGATCCGATGGCAGGAGCCAGGTGCTTCTGTTTTCCCATGGGGTGCAGGGCTCAAGCACTTGGGCCATCCTCTACTGCACTCCCGGGCCACAGCAGAGAGCTGGCAACCGGGACAGAATCCGGCGCCCCGACCGGGACTAGAACCTGGGGTGCTGGCGCCACTAGGCAGATATGTTTTTAAAAGATGCCATCTACAATAAGTAAATTACATAGCGAAGAAACATCAAAAAAAGCTGATGGATCAAAAGGCACAGAGCAAAGCTCAGGAGTATGGAGAACAAAGCAGCTCTTATTTGCTTCTCATGTAGGAAGAAAGGCAAACAGACACCTTAACATGGTTTTCCCGGGGAGAGTTTCCGGCAGCTGAGCGATCAGCATTGGCTGCTTCTTTCCCCTTGTCCCAGGCGGCCTTTTCTTTCACTGAATCTGGGCAGGGGCTCGGTCAGTGGCCACGTAGAGCTGTGGCCAGCGTGGAGATGGCAGGGAGCACCCAGTGGGCCTAGCAGTTGGAACCAGAAGCAAAGGTGGTGAATAAGAGTTTCTGAAGTTTGCTCAGCTTTGATCTGCCACCTGCCTGCAGCTCGCCGACGACGGGCATTCTAGACAATTCTCTGGCGTCTCGAAGTTTTCAGTGGCGTCACTTCTGGCTTTTCCCTCAAGGCTTCTTCCCCGGCAGGACGTTCTTCCAGAAATGTGGTCAGATTGTACATCGTGTGAGGCAGGGTCATCCGGGTGCTTTGGCTGCTGGTGTGCTCTTAATTTCTTCTAAGGTATAATCTTCAGGGCTTTGTCCGACAGCCAGACCATCTTTGCACGTGGCGAGCCAGGCCCCGCACTCACAGGCATGGCAGGTGGAGCAGAGCACCTGTCTCACTCAGCTCCATCCGGGTCATTCCCAGAGCACTTGGCCCAGCACCCAGCAAGCTCCCACTGTGAAAGGAGGCTCAGCCTCCCCTTTTGCATAGGAGGTCTAGGTTCTATTAATTCCTAAACTCTAACCACTTATCAAAAAAAAAAAAAAAGTTCAAGAATAGGACATCTGCTGTGGTCTGGGTATCCGTGTGGATGCTTAATGTCCTCTGAAGCTCCATAGGGATAAATGTTCGGTCCTCAGAGTCTTCTTAATGGTACCAAGAGCATGGGCAAATACTCCAATTGTGATGGCTGAATGTGGGGTGTTTGGGAGGTGATCAGACTGGAGCAGGTGGCGAGGGTGAAGTACCCCATGATCAGATCATGGTGGCTTTGTAAAGAGAGACAGAGACACAAGCTCTCCCCCTTGCCATGGGATGCTCTGTACCATCTCAGAACTCTGCTAGCCAGGAAACCTGTGCCAAAGGCCCAACCAGCGGGGTCAGCCAGGCCTGCACCATGAATCCCCAGAGCCAACCAAAACAAGCACTTTGCTATAGTAACAAAGAGCTCACTGTTAAATGTCTTTAAATTCAATGAGAAGGAAAAAGCAAGATAGTATTAGATGAGGCCAAACTACTCTTTGGTTAGTTCTTTTTTTAAAAAAAGATTTATTTATTTATTTTAAAGGCATAGTTGGAGATGGAGAGACATACAGAGAGATCTAGCCGTTTGCTCATACCCCAAAATGATTGCAATGGGCAAGGCTGGGCCAGGCTGAAGCTAGGAGCCTGGAACTCCAGCTTGGTGCCCTATTGTGTGTGCATGGCCCTAAGGACTTGGGTCATTCTCTACCGGGCACCTTAGCAGAGAGCTAGATCAGCAATGGAGCAGCTTGGACTCCAACCAGCGCTCATATAGGATGCCAGCTTTGCAGGCAGTGGCTTAAACGGCTGGGCCATGATGGAGCCCCTTTGGCTAGTTCTTGATTGAACTTAAAATAATTTCCTCCAGAAGAAGGAGGATGGCAGGGGAGGGTAGGAAAAAGAAATAGCCCAGGGTGGACAGCAGGATGAGAACTCACAAGTTTTTACACCAAGTCTCTGGTGACTTTAGGGAAAGGGGTGCGGGGGAGCAACTAACACCTGCTGGGAAGTGTGTTCCAACCTTAACAAGGCACAAAGCACCTCCACGCGATTCTCACACAAGGCACGGCACCCCCTACCCAATCTCACCTAGCAGTGAGGACATCTGGATAGCAACCAGCCCCGATCCTGCTTTGCCCAACAGAGTACCCCCTTCAGAACTGCACTCCAAGGTTCTGACCCCAAGCTTAGGGTCAGGGCTCTTCCTGCTGCTCTGTGTTGTACCTCAAAGCTTTGTCCACCTGGTACAGTCAGCATCAACCCCCTGTTTTCTTCCTGCCAAGGCCTCCTCTCTTGGCCCTGTTCACCTCTGGAGGGAAAAGGAGTTGATGTAGGGTAAGGAACAAAGCAGTATTTTGCTTCTTGGGTGTAGACAGAAAAGGGAGCCAGGGTACACTGTCCTACTCCAACAGGCTGGAAAAGCCATACCTCGGGCCAACAATCAAGTGTCTTGTGGGTTGATCAGTAGATGGAAAGCTGTAAAATTAGAATATAGTGATGGGCCTGGAACAAGGACAGGGGTTGAAAACCAGTCTGGGGAAGGTGCCAACTGAACCATTACATCTAAAATTAAATACGACAAACGGCATATTTGGCTATAAGAGGCACTGGCCCTGGGCCTCTGAGCTTTGTTTGCTGAGGCTTTGGCCTTGTCCCTCCCTGGGCACCTGTCCATCCCAGGGCTGTACTCCTGCCCATCATTAGCCACTGGTGGTCCTGGGAGATTCCTGCTAGACACACAGGTCCTGTGATGGCAGGACACAGTAACCCATTGCCTCTTCAAGTAAAAACTAGAAGCATGAAGTTGGTAATGACCCCAGAAACAGCAACATGGGCTTTTCCAGAACAAACATTGAGATAACGCCTACTTAAAATGATCACAAAAAAAATGAAAGATGAAGGAACTTTGAAATCCCAACTTTGCTGGTGATAAAGCTGAAGAGTTGTATAGGCATATCCTTGGCTGTTAGAAGTAAAATAAAATGAGCCAGTTACAAAACTCCCAGGGGCCACCTAGAGTGCTTCAGCTCAGGGCTCTGGGTCTTACAGTGAGTGAGGGCAACAGAAACCTATCAGCCTTCTTGAATTTCAGTGACACGAATCTTTTTCTATCAGGTTTTTCTGAAATTATGTGGCCTGGAGCCAATAAGGAGGGGGGAGGTTACTACAAACCTACAGGAGGGCAGCGCTGTGATGCAGTAGGTTAATCCCCCGCCTGCAGTGCTGGTATCCCCCAAATGGGTTCTGGTTCTAGTCCTGGCTGCTTCTCTTCCCATCCAGCTCTCTGCTGTGGCCTGGGAAAGCAGTAGAAGATGGCCCAAGTTCTTGGGCCTCTGCACCCACGTGGAAGAACCTGGAAGAAGCTCTTGGCTCCTGGCTTCGGATCGGCACAACTCCGGCTATTGCGGCAAAATGGGGAGTGAACCAGCAGAAGGAAGACCTTTCTCTCTGTCTCTCCCTCTCTCTGTCTGCAATTCTACCTTTCAAATAAATAAATAAAATTTTTAAAAAAAGGAACCTACAGACACAGAGGAGATCCAATGCAAGGATCCGGCTCTCTTAAGGTCTCTCTGCTCACTGGTTCTTCTGGGAGTCCAGGCTGCTCTTGCCCAGACGAATTCCATCTGAAGCAATCTGCAGAATGACAGCTTCCCAGGGCTGGTACATGCTGACCCCTGGGCATGCCCACCTTTTGATTTCCCTAATGTAATGAATCCATTTCCTTGCTGCTTGACAAAAAAAAAGGGTCAATTCCCATTTGTTCTCTAATAACTGGGTTGCTGAATGCTGGAGGGGACAAAAACAGACCAACAGAAAACCCTCTATGCCATCTACAAATAACTCCATAGGAAGTCATCTCCATTTTTTTTTTTTTTTTTTTAGTTTCTTTTTTTGGCCTTTGAAGTTTCTAGCATGTACAAATGCATCCTCATTGGCTCTCCCGGGCAGTATCTAGCCTTTGACGGAATAAGTGCTTCTCAAAAAAGATTATGCTTTTCTGAACAGGCTGGATTTTTGGCTGCAGCCTTGAACTGCTGTGAATGCAATTGCTTTTTAATTGGACCAACAGCCAGTGCTGGCCAGGATTCAGAGTGAGCCTCGCAGTGTCAGAATCCTGGGGACCCAGGAGAGGGCGGCCGAATCACAAACCCTGGGACCAGGACACCAGGGGGAAGCTCTCTTGGTACCTGAGGACTTTGCTGGCTCGGAAAATAGTATTTCCATTCTCTGTCCAGAAAAAGAAATGCTTGTCATTTATAGGGGGCCTGGCAGAAAGAGAGAAAAACAGGGAGCAGGGAGCAGCTCATGCGGAAACTCCTCAGCTGGCCCAGTTTAGGCCTGCAGGGGCGTGAATAAACAAGGAGTTCAGATGAAAAGAAACAAAAAAATCACTAGGACGGATTTTTAGTGTTTTCCATCAACAGGACAGGCCCTTAACATCTTTTGCTTTCCAATGGGGGAGACGATTGCAGGAGTGGGTTCTCTTGCCTTTTGTTACTGGGTGGATGAGTGGGGTGGGGGTGGATGATCAGCATTCCAGAAAGGAACCCACGGCTTGAGGTTCTCATTCTATCAAGTAATTATTTAGGATTCACAGCTTATTAATACGACAGCGCGCGCATCTCATCTAAGCAGTATGCTAAAAAGCTTAGGCCTAATCAGACTATCAGCACAAAGTCTTGCTAAACACAACATCTTATCTCTTCCCTGCTTTGATTCCACAGGGCATAAAGGGCATGGAGCCTCCGCTATATTGAGATGCAAGCCGATTCATCAGGCACAATATGATGTAACTAATCCCCAGTACCTAAAAGGGCTATTTCCATCTATTTCCATTCGCACAGCGGTTCCGAGGGGGGGTCCGTGGTTGTATTACATTGAGCTGCAGAGCAACTTGGGATGGAAATTGACCCAGGGGAACATGCAAATGATTCTGGAAGATTCCTGGCTTTTCCTCTTCACACTAATCCAGGTGTGATCCCAATTTCTCTGACTCCAGGAATCTAAGTTTGTAAACAGTAGCTGCAGTCTTTGCCCTGGAGGGACATTCAGTTTGAACTCAATGTACATTGTTAAGACAAGCTAAGTGAGGTTTCCAAGAACGAAGACATCTACCTTAGCCTGAATGCTGCCAATTGACTTAACCAAGAAGTGCGGTGGATCCGCACCTAAATTGTGGCTGAGTGGTGAGCCTGTGGCTCCCAACACACATCTCCTGCTCCTCATTGGGAACATCCTCATTGGGCCCCACACTGTCCCCACCCATGCCCCATACTCACTCCGTCTCTCTGCTTTGGGTTTCATTCCTCTAGCTAGACATTCATTGTTCCATTGTCTCTGCAAAGCCAACACATCAGCGCATCCTGGGTTATTTTACATCATCATCTTTTTTTTTTTTTCCCTAAGTTCCTTTAACACTAGCCAGGCACTGCACCATACACAGCAAGTCCTTTTTTCCCAAGTGCTTAATGTATTAACATCAAAAAATAAGCATAGAGCCGCGCTGTGGTGTAGCCGGTAAGGCCATGGCCTGCAGGGCCCGCATCCCATATGGGCACCAGTTCAAGTCTGGCTGCTCATCTTCTGATCCAACTCTCTGCTATGGCCTGAGAAAGTAGTGGAAGATGGTCCAAGTCCTTGGGCCCCTGGACCCGTGTGGGAGACCTGGAAGAAGCTCTTGGCACCTGGCTTCAGACAGGCTTAGCTCTGGCTGGTGCAGCGAATTGGGGAGTGAACCAGTGGATGCAAGACTCTCTCTCTCTGCCTCTCCTTGTTTCTTTTCAAACAAATAAATAAATCTTTTCTTAAAAAAAAGAAAAAAATAAGAATAATAAGTTTTTTTTAAATAGTTTATGAGTGCTGTAGCCCCTGGGGCAGAGAGAGTCAGAGGAGGGGCTGAGAAACTCGCAAAGGCAGCTGGACATGGCAAAGAGACATGGAAGCTAGTAGCGTGGGGGCAGTAAAAAAAAAAAAAAAGACAAGGCAAAAGATATTCAGTTGCCTATGGCAGAAATTATGTCAAACCAAACGGAGAATCTCTTCCTTCTGTTGGTTCATTTCCCCCAAATGGCTGCAACAGCCGGGGCTGGGCCAGGCCAAAGCCAAGAGCCAGGAACTCCAACCAAGTCTCCTACATGGGAGGCAGGGACTCAAGTGCTCGGGCCATCATTGCCTGCGTTTCTGGGTGCATTAGCAGGGGACTGGACTGGAAGTGCAGGAGCTGGGACTTGATGGTGGAGCTGGGATGTGGGGGTCCCGGGCAGTGGCTTAAGCCACTACACCACAATGCCAGTCTTTTGTTTTAGTTTGTAGGCTTGTTGGGAGTTTCTTGTTTCTTCCTTTGCCCACAAATGCTATATTTAGGAACAATTTTTAAAATGCCTGATTTCCTTCCCTTAGGGATCTTTTTGTTCATGAATCTTTATATTATCAATTTCTGGTTTTATTATATTGTGATCAGAGAATGCCATCTGCACATTTTCTGCTTTTTAAGATTTAAGAAAGATTTCGAGTTTCACGTGTAATCAATTTGTGTGACTGGTCACATCCTCCCCGTGGGCGGGACTCCAGCTCCAGGACTACGCGCCTTCATTAACTGTGTGTGTTCATTCACTCATCATCTAATTGATGAAGAAAGGCTTGTGGATGTGATTAAGCCTCATTATACTTTTCCTACCAGCATCTCATTTCTTTCTGTCTTTTCGCGGTTTTCCAACTGCAGAGAACTGTGAGATCATTTGTGCTTTCTTGTGGAAGCTCTGATTCAGCTGGGCCTTTGGCTGTAGGTTTCTTCCTCATCTCCAGTGGCTGGGCCTTCACCCTCTTCTTCAAGCTCTTACTACTCAGAAGGGAACACTGATGATATCAGTCCGCCCCTTATATGCCTACTGGTGCCTGGTACCCCTCAAATAGGCCAAGTACCTGGCACAACACCAAGACCCACTTGGGATGCCAGCCTTCCATATCCACGTGCCTGGTTTGACCCTCTGCTCTGCTTCTGGTCACAGCTTTCTGTTGATGCAACCCTGGGAGGCACCAGGTGATGGTTCAAGTACTTGGGTATCTGCCAGCCTCATGGGAGACCTGGACCGAGTTCCTGGTTTCTGGCTTTGGTCTGTCTCAGGCCCGTCTGTGGTAGGCACTCATGGAGTGAACGTGTGGGTGGAAGACTCTTTCTCTCCCCCTTTCTTGCTCCCTGCCTCTCTCTGCCTTTCAAATAAAAATCGATAAATAAATAAAAATTGCAAATGCTCACTCATTCTGAATGCAGAACCTTCACAAGTATTTCCAGGCAGAAGATTCAGGACAAATGAACCAATGCTAGGGACAAAGTAAGGCATGCCCTTCCACAGATACCAAGGCTACAACGAGGACCCTGCGTAGGTGACACGTCCTAGGATAATTTTTCTTAAATCCAATTTTACTAAAATTTTTTGGAAACTTAGAATTTTATTTGAGAGGCAGAAATACAGAGATAGAGATGCAGAGGTGGACAATCAGCCCTCATGCAGTGTTTCCCTCTCCAAATGCCGACTCAGCCCCTAGGGGCCAACAGCAGGAGCTGGGAACTCAGCCCAGGTCTCCCATGAGAGTGGCAGAGACCCAACTACTTCAGCCATCATCCGCTGCCTCCCAAGGTGTGCATTAGCAGGAAGCTGGAATTGGGAGTGGAGCTGGGACTTGAACCTGGACACTCTAATCTGGGATGTGGGTGGCTCAGCCACAACTCAGGGTCTAACCACTGTGCCAAATGCCCGCCCTCTAGGATGGCTTTGAACAGGAAGAGAGGATGCCCACGTGACTGTACGTTGGACATGGTGGTTTCCAGTGATCTGATCGGAGAGTGGAGGGCACCAGGCTGAATTCAGATCCCTGTCCCTTCTGCAGTTACAACAGCGGAGCTGCAAACTCTAAGACTTGGCGCTTGGCAACTCATTCTTTGGATGCTGCTTGGAGGTACCAGCGAGCCTTTCTCTTTCCTCTGGTTTTGACTAAGGTTATTGTGAAGGTGATATTTTCGAGATCACCATATGGTCTGCTCTCCTCCCCCGTGGCTAAATGGAGCCCTGTGGACCTCCGTGAGTAGGGAGTGGAAATAATTGGCATCACTCGTGGGCCAAAGCGTTTCAGCTGGCCCCACGAGTGCCCATTCCCTCTTCCCTGCTGCAGTGACCTGGAAGCCAGCTCCAGATGGTACAACTTTTAGGGGGCTACACATTCAGGCACTCATATGTACTTGTTTGAGAATGAAGAGGCACTTGTAATCACTACACCAATTCAGCAGGGATAAATCAAGGCTTTCCTAGATAAAGCGGAATATGTGTATCCGGCGCCATGCAAGTGGGTGACCTACTGGGAAGGTCCAAGACAAGCCTTCCCACTGGCTTTGATGGGACTGCCTGTCCTGGGATGGGATCTCTCTTTTTATCCCTGCTGTAGTAATGCAGGCAAGAGAGCCCTCCCCAGAGTAGCTACCATGCTCTTCGGACTTACAGTCTCCCACACTGTGAGCTTCATGAACCTCTTTTCTTTATAAAGTACCAGCCTCGTGTGCTTTCTTATAGTGATTTAAAAAAAAAAATGGGCCACTACAAAATGGAATTGCACTGGGGAGGGAGAGAGAGAGAGAGAGTGTGTGTCCTTCAGTTCTCAAGGGAATTCACCTGAGTGATGACCCTTGTGTGCCAGGCCGTGAAGCCAACGTCTAGGGCAAACTTGTTAAGGCGGCATGGTTCCTGCTAACCTTGACTGACACAGGTCTTTAGGACACACCAGGGCTTCTTCTCCCAAGGAGGTCAACCATCAGCCAGGTTCAGCACTGGCTCACCTTTAGTCTGCTGTTGAAAAAGGAACCAAGGGAAAAGTGAAAATCAAGAAAAAATGGATTCTTTTTCTCTTTTCATCCGGGGATTTTTTTTTTCTCTCTTACTTTAGACTCTCCTGTTATTCATGGTTTCTGTCTCCATGCATTGATACCCTGCCAGTCATCTTTCCTCCCATTCCTTAGGAAATGGTTTCTTATTGCAACCAAAAAAAAGCACATATTTTCTTAAAAGTTTTATTCTATTTTCTGATGATGTGCTGCTCCGTTGACAATCAATAGATGCAAGGCCCTTTTCTATGCCTTTGAAAATCTGTAGAAATTATTTCCTAACTTTTCCATGTTGTTTTGAGTAAGAAACAATTTAGATGCAGCTTCTGGTTCCCATGACTTTGTTCTTTTGTGTTATAAAATGTTTCCACTGCCTTAAGATTTTTTTTGTTTCTGTACTAGCTTTTTTTTTTTTTAGTTCAGTGAATCGGTGATGGAGCGTCTCTCAGGCAGTATGAAAATATTTTTAATAAGCTTCTCTCCATATCACCATTTCTGATATCAATTTGTATTTTAACAAGGCAGCCAGTGGAGGAGAATGGTCTGTGGGTGGAATCACTTACAACAGCACTACAAAGAGTGTATGGAAAATGGAATTAAAAGGTAAGTTTATTTTCAGTTTAAATTTTTGAGATATGTGCATTCAAGGGGTCTTCAAAAAATTCAGTGAATATGTGCACTATAAAAAAAACCCATGAATTTCAAAGATTTTTTGCTCCAAAATAAACTATCTTTTAATTCCATGTCTCTAGGTGCTTTTTTGAAGTTCTCTTATATTTCTGACCACCAAATACTTCTGTAGCTTTGCCTTCCAACCCACTGAGAACCTCTTTCAGACCCACCATAGGCTCCATTCAGGCCGCTAAAGACTCCTTGATTCTATCTATCCCACTATTGTGGCAGAAAACTGTGATGTGTTAAATGCAATTTATAAGAGGCCATTGATTTGAACTGAAGAACCTGCACTAGGCCAAAGAGATAAAACCAAAACAGAATCGCTCCAGCCAAAGCCCCACACCAGCCAGACACAACTGAGGAGTGTATCTGATTGTCTAAGGGATTAGGAGAGAGAGAGAGGGGGGGGGGAGAGAGAGAGAGAGAGAGAGAGAAACAGCCAAATATCCAAACAGGCCAGTTGTAACCACCATGATAAAAACATCCCTTCTGCTTTAACTCTTTCAAGGAAAGTGACTTTGAAAGGACCAACGAACAGGAGTTCCCGGTATTGAAAGATCAAAGACTGCCTACAGCTGGGGGCCTCCTTTGTCTCCTGTCTGTGTGTTCAGTGCTGGCCATCTGAGCACAGAGACCCAACAGGACGACGGATTCAGAACGGGGTGGGTAGTGTCTGAAAGAGAGCGCACAGGACAGCCACAGCCCGTAAATACTGACACAGGGATGCCTTGGCCACCACGATTGGCACTCACCCAACATTCTTGATGTGGGAAACGTGCCCTTTGCGCATGTGTGTCTTCCTCTGGCACATTCACTCCCAGGCCCTGGGGGTCCTCAATGGTGACCCCAGATCATCCTGGGCACACCAGGACAATAACAATAATGTTGTAATAATAATAATAATAAATAATAATAATAAATAATAATAATAAATAATAATAACCATGGCTCAATAGGCTAATCCTCCACCTGCGGCGCCGGCACCCCGTGTTCTAGTCCTGGTGGGGGTGCCGGATTCTGTCCCGTTTGCTCCTCTTCCAGGCCAGCTCTCTGCTGTGGCCCGGGAGTGCAGTGGAGGATGGCCCAAGTGCTTGGGCCCTGCACCCGCATGGGAGACCAGGAGAAGCACCTGGCTCCTGCCTTCAGATCAGCGCGGTATGCTGGCTGCAGCGGCCATTGGAGGGTGAACCAACGGCAAAGGAAGACCTTTCTCTCTCTCTCACTGTCCACTCTGCCTGTCAATAATAATAATAATAATAATAATAATAATAACTAGTGTCTCATACTTTTTCTTCCTCGAGAACATGACTTAAAAAATCTTTGCCTTTATATCCTCAGGACACAGTGTGTTTCCGGAAACCTGGGGGTGCTCTGTGGCCCCACAAATACTGAATGCATGGACAAGAGAAGCAATAAGCAGAATGCCTGCTCAAAGGCCAACTGTCCTTTGTTGGAGGGTGAGGAACGGAGGCCACCGTCCAGGCTCCCCTGAATCAGGTCTTCTCCAGGCAGCTTCAGGAGTTGTTTCTGAACGGAACACGGGTGTGGGTAGTGGTTCTGTGTCCGCAGCCTGAAGTGTCGCTAGGATTTAGGCACAGCTTCTGGAACCAGGGATGGGAGGGATCCCTTGCCTCACACCCGACTCATTAACATGCGTGCGTCAGAGCTGGCGATGTGCACAGAGGGTTAATGCCCTGGCCTGAAGCACCAGCATCCCATATGGGCGCCGGTTCTAGTCTCGGCTGCTCCTCTTCCTACCCAGCTCTCTGCTATGGCCTGGGAAAGCAGTAGAAGATGGCCCAAGTGCTTGGGCCCCTGCACCCACGTGGGAGACCTGGAAGAAGCTCCTGGCTCCTGGTTTCGGATCTGCGCAGCTCCGGCCATTGTGGCCATCTGGGGAGCGAACCAGTGGATGGAAGACCTCTGTCTCTGTCTCTACCTCTCTCTGTAACTCTGTCTTTCAAATAAATAAAATTAAATTAAAAAAAAATGCTTGCGTGAAAGAGTTCATAGAAAACAGAATTCAAAGAGAGGTTGATTTTGGTGCACCACTTTGAAATGCAGGTGCTGTTTTTCATGCCATCCTTTTCCAGGAATGTTTGAAAGACCTCTTCCTATGAAGGGTCATAGTCTTTGCTGGGGAACCGAAAAGGGGAAGACTCGGGCTGGAGGCCTGGTGCAGCCTGCAATGTAAGATACCACTAGCGATGCCCACATCCCCTATCGGAGTGCCTGGGTTCAAGGCCCAGCTCTGATTCCGACTCCAGCTTCCTGCTGATGTACACTCTAAGAGGTGGCAGTGATGGCTCAAGTTCTTGGGTCCCTGCCACCCACAAAGGAGACAGAGATTGAGTTCTGGGCTGCTGGCCTTTGGCTGTTGTGGGCCTATGGCGATTCAATCAGTGCAAGATTTCTTACTGTCTCACTCTCTCTCTCTCTCTGTCTTTCCAAAAAAATAAATTAAAAATAAATGCAGAATCTCAAATATCACCCCAAAACCAAAATCTGCATTAAGAAAGGAGAGGGATCCGCACAGCAGGCTTGCAGCTGTGGATCTGAGATGCAGGTGGAACTAGAAGGTTTTACCCCTGGGAAGAAAGGACAGACAGTGACTGCACAGCAGGTGCAGGGAGACACCACTGTGGTCAGCCACAGGCAGGATTCTGTGCAGCAGAGGAACTTGAACTTGTGCTACAGAGCTGCAGTCATTAGAATCAGTGACCCTGGGGACAGCCAGGGAGATACACTGGCACTAACGCTACAGTGAGATAAACAAAAAGGCAGCCGTGCACAGTGGCTAATTAAACCCCTGGAGTCACACTCCTTGCGGTCAAACCCTGGCTCTGCCGTTCTGAGCACCAGGACTTGGTTTATTGGCCTGAGCAATGGTCATAACAATAATAGCTCATGGAGCGATTCCAAGAATGAAATACAAGGGTACCTGTGGAAAGTGGAATTCTAAGATCAGCTTATTTTGGTGCAAAACATTTTGAAATCATGCAGACGTTTTTCCATGGACGCTCTGAAGATCCCTCATATGTATGGGTTTCACTATTTTTTGTGTGTGTGTGTGTGTGCTAAAATAAACTTATCTTCTGGGGCTGGCGCTGTGGCCCTGTGGGTAAAGCTGCCGCCTGCAGTGCCAGCATCCCATTGGGCTCCGGCTGCTCCACTTCTGATCCAGCTCTCTGCTATGGCCTGGGAAAGCAGAAGAAGATGGCCCAAGTGCTTAGGCCCCTGCACCCACGTGGGAGACCTAGAAGCTCCTGGCTTTGGATCAGCTCAGCTCTGGCCACTGCAGCCATTTGGGGAATGAATCAGCAAATGGAAAACCTCTCTCTCTCTCTCTCTCTCTCTCTCTCTCTCTCTCTCTCTCTCTGCCTCTCTAGCTCTGCCTTTCAAATAAAGAAATAAATCATAAAGAAAAAAATTTAAATAAAATAAACTTATCTTCTAAGTCCATTTTCCATGAACTTCTTGAGGTCACCTCATAAGACAATGGACATTTAGCACAGGACCTGGTTTATGGCCAACACTTTATTTATTCATTTTTAAAGATTCATTTATTTATTTGAAAGTCAGAGCTACCCAGAGAGAGAAACAGAGAGATGTTCCACCCATTGCTTCATTCCCCAAATGGCCATGATGGCCGGGGCTGGCCAGGTCAAAGCCAGGAGCCAGGAGCTTCATCTAGATATCCCGTATGGGTGGCAGGGGCCCAAGTACTTGGGCCACCTTTTGCTGCTTTTCCCAGGCCAGTAGCAGGGAACTGGATTTGAAGTAGAGCAGCCGGGACTCAAACTGTTGCCCATATAGGATTCCAGTGTTGCAAGTGGCTGCTTTATCTGCTATGCCACACCAGACCTGGCCAGCACTTTAAATGCTATCCATTCAAAACAGTTTCCAGGGTTCTCTGAAGCCCAGTGGCAGGAGAAGTGAAGGTGGTAAGACTTGGCATTGGCGAGATTCAAGGGCAGCCTGGCTGACAACTGGCACAGGCAGTTCAGATTACTTGAACTTGGAGGTGTTTTCCAACAGGAGTCTACAATTAACCCAGGAGCCTGCAGATTGTCTGGTTTGAAACCAGATCCCTCAGTAGTTGCAAAAAGGAGAGAGAGAGAGAGAGAGAGAGAGAGAGAGAGAGAGAGAGAGCGACACCTAATCTGTGTGCAAGAACCATCTTGGAGAGACCAGCACGTAGAATCAATTATCATAATTCCATTCCTAATTGGAAATACTCCAATTACTCCACATTAGAGCAATTTTTCGAAGTTGAAACATCAATCTGCAGCTTTTACTGCCTTCCCAGGTTAACGCTGGTGAGGGAAAGTGGGCCAGTCTGTTTAGAGGTGTGTGCTGGGGCTGGCAGCTGCCATTCCAACAGGGTCCCCCGAGACTAAACATTCAGATTGGAGAAGAAAATACGATATGTCCCCCAAATGGCACGAAGCGGCATTATTTCTCTTTGTGGATACATAGCCTGGGTGGGAAATCCTCTATACACTTCTTTCTGAAATTTGGAAGTGCCCACACAAAATTCCTTCCTGAAAAGCTCTTGAGTGTAGGACAGGCCTGGGGATGGGGGTGGGGATGGAGTGTGTGTGTGTTGGGGGGAGCTGACAGCCTATTGATTTACTTAGCAAGTGTGAAGGATTCAGCCAAGCCAGCCTGGCAGGGGTCAGCTGGGAAAAATCCACCTGCTGCTGCTTAGCCATGCCTGCCTCAGCCCCAGGCTGCGGCCACTGGGGAGGGAGGAGACACAGAGGCAGGGGGAGAAAGTTTTCTAGTAGCATTTCACTGAGAGGCTGAGATTTGCATCCCAAGCTTGCAGCACACTCCTGTAAACTCAGTGTTCTGCATCCTCACTCTCTACCTTCTTTCCCTGCTCTGTTCCCAGGTAGTTCTGTCTCCTTCCTACCAGCCGGGTTCCCTAGTATTGAATCTGTGCCTTTTCCCTGCCTGGCTCTCTGCCGATCCCTCTTCCCAATCAAATCTCTACTGATCCATTGACCTCTCCGAGTGGCTCTCTGCTGACCCATGCAACTCCCTCTGAGGGCGTCTCTCTCTGTTGGTCGCTCTGATCAGTGCTCTAGAAACCACGTGACTGCTTCTGCTTGGCTCCCCATTGATCCATTTGACCCTCTCTGATCAACTCCCATCAGCTCTTTGAGGTCCCACTGCCCCAGGCAGAGGTCAGCCCTTCACCTCTCACAGCAGAAGGCATGGATGCTGTAGGCTGACTATTGCTGCTTCGCTGTCTACTCAGTGTGTGTCTCAGTCTGCAACCAGAAACGTGGAAAATTAGAGTGACGACATCTTGGTGTTGCTGTGAGCATCCCCAACCACTTGGCCCTGAGCCTGACACAAGGTGAGCAGTTACCATCAGCGGCCACCATGATGATTGGCCCCAGCCTGGATGTCCCCACTGTGCCTTCTGCTCCTGCATTTCAACTTCCAGGTTCCTGTCCTGTAGTCTCCTGGAGAAATCAGGTCCTCTTGCTCTGAATCAGTGTTTCTCAATATTTTTTAAATTATTATTGACTCTTCTCAAGAGCCCTTGTAGACAATTTTTCCCTAATTGCCTTGCTCCAAGGAAACCTTAATGCCATGGATATGCTGCATGTCTGTTTCTGTGCTGTGACCCTTTGTAAGACTGAAAACCACTGCAATAGCTAAGATTCTCTTAGAAATAAAGAAACTGGGGCTGGTGCTATGGGGTAGCCGGTAAAGCCACCACCTGCAATGCCTCATCCCATATGGGTGCCTGTTTGAGTCCCGACTGTTCCACTTCCGATCCAGCTCTCTGCTATGGCCTGGGAAAGCAGTAGAAGATGGCCCAAGTCCTTGGGCCCCAGCACCTGCATGGGAGACCTGGAGGAAGCTCCTAGATCCTGGCTTTGGATTGGCACAGCTCTAGTCCTTGTGGCCACTTGGGGAGTGAACCAGCGGATGGAAGTCCTCTCTCTCTCTCTCTCTCTCTGTAACCCTGCCTTTCAAATAAATAAATAAATCTTAAAAAAAAAAATAAAGAAATCAAGTTCCTCTGCCTCTGGCTGACTTCCAGGGCTGCTCCAGCAGGGAAGGGCATTTCTTAGGGTGGAAGAACAAGACTGAACTTGGGACTCCCAATGGCACTGGCTAAGACCACACTTCCACAGCCAATGAGGCTCACAGGCCCTTGGGGGCCACACAGTCTGGCTGTCATCCATCAGAGACTCACAGAGGCTGACCAGCCACAGGATGGCATCAATCTTGTAAATAAAACAGAGCAGACTCTTTCTAGGCATTGCACAGGGTTTCCCCAGTGCAACTGGTTCAGCCTTTCTCCTCTCAGCCCCGTCCCCACCCAAGTCGGTGCCAAGGCTGGGTGGGGTTGCACACACCAGTCGTCCCTTGCGCGGGGATAAAGTCTCCAAGGCTCTTGGTCATCTATAAGGCCCCACAGGTCTGGCCTCTTCCTGACTTTCCAGGCTCATCCCTCTCTGCCTGCACCAGCTTCATTCTGCTCAGCACACAGGCCTTCCCCAGGGTCTAGAACTCAACAAGCCTATCTGCCCCTACACTGGGAGACCCCCAAGAGGCCTGCTCTCCATCTGGAATGATCTTGGCCATGATCTTCCCAGCTGTCCTGTTCCCTCTGCAGGTCCTGCTTCACTGCCTTCCTTAGAGACTGTCCCCGAGCACCAACACCCCCTTGTCCATCACCTGCTCCCCCTGTTCTTTCTCATGGCCCTCAGTGCTCTTTCTTCAGGTCGTTTCTTCCTTCCGCCTGGTTACTGCCTACTTGTGTGTACTTAGTTACAGAGCCTCTGCTCTCCCCTAAGCACAGTGCTGCTGGGGACCTCTGACGAGGTCACTGGCTTTGCACAATGCCGGCATGTAGTAGTCACTTGATACACACTTACTGACTGACTGAACTCTCCCTTGCCACAGGACTCTTTTTGCCTCCAATTCCAAGTTCAAATGTTGCCATATGGGCCGCTGCTGCGGCTCAGTAGGCTAATCCTCCGCCTACGGCGCCAGCACCCGGGGTTCTAGTCCCGGTTGGGGCACCGGATTCTGTCCCGGTTGCCCCTCTTCCAGGCCAGCTCTCTGCTGTGGCCCAGGAGTGCAGTGGAGGATGGCCCAAGTGCTTGGGCCCTGCACCCGCATGGGAGACCAGAAGGAAGCACCTGGTTCCTGGCTTGGGATGGGCGCAGTGTGCTGGCTGCAGCACACTGGCCGTAGCGGCCATTTTGGGGGTGAATCAGTGGAAAAAGGAAGACCTTTCTCTCTGTCTCTCTGTCTCTCTCTCTCTCACTCTGCCTGTCAAAAAAATGTTGCCATACAGTTGGTCGAAGCATCTCTCATGTTGATGTGTTGCCCATGGCTTTTCTATCTTAAATCTACTACATCAAAGAATGAAGTCATCCAAACAAACCCAAAAGTCACATTGACTAGAAACAAAAGAACATCCAGAACTCTATATAATACAGTTATATATAACACAGTTATATCTAAATCTATAACACAGTTGCCATGCCTTCACACGTATGCTATCCATATACATAGTATGTGAGTGCTCCATACATCTTTGCTGACCAAGGAGGCCGGCTGTTAATGACACACTTGGCTGCCTCTCAGAGAGCCAGTATTGCCAGAGACAAGTCTCTTCTAGGACTTGGGTTGCTGCTGTCTCTGAACTAGAAAATGACACCTTTGCTCACAGTGAGAAGGGAAATTTCTGTGCCACTGCCTTTAGTTGTGTAGAGGACATCATGAGAAAAGATGAAGACCAAGACCCATAAGATGAGGAAGCCATGGGACACAAGACAACATCAGGGGTAGAAGGCACCAGCCCCACAATGCCAAGCGCAGCAGTCAGTATGCAGCAATGGCTGCAGGAGGACCATGAATTGGGGCCAAGCCAGGCTGACACCATAGCACAGTAGGTAAAACCGCCTTCTGCAATGCCAGCACCCCATACAGGCACTGGTGTGAGTCCCGGCTGCTCCACTTCTGATCTAGCTCCCTGATAATGGCCTGATAAAGGCAACAGAAGATGGCCCAAGTGCTTAGGTCCCTACTGCCCACATGGGAGACCCAGAAGAAGCTCTTGGCTCCTGGCTTCAGCCTGGCCCAGCCCTGGCCAATGCTGCCATCTCGGGAGTGAACCAGTGGATAGAAGACCTCCCTCTCTCTGTCTCTCCCTTTTTCTTTGTAAGTATTGACTTTCAAATAAATACATAAATCTTTAAAAAAAAAAATGGGGCCATGCCTACTGCCAGCACTGTCACTGAGCAAATATTTGCTGACTGAACAAAAACAGACCTCTTTGGTCTCCTGGACCACAGCACTTTGTGTCCATGTGACATGTGCCATTCATCACTTTGCCCTTGCATTAAGGCTGGTGCTCATCTGTTTACGTCGTGTACCCTCTAATTCTACTAGGCCAGCAACTCTTCCTCCTTGCTGACAGGGGGCCTCCCACAACGCTTAGCTCCTCCTGGACTGGGAAACCAGACCAACACAGCAAAGATTGCATTGTAGAAGCAGAGACAAGAAAGAATGGCAGAGTCAACAGGCAAAGGGAGGGAGGACAGACTGTTCCGGCTCCTGTCCTTGGACGGGAAATGTGCAAGTCACCCAAACAGGCAATGATGCATTTTCCACTGTGGTAGATCAAATTTTCCAAAAACTGTTGCAACAATGGGAGTATTTCAAAAAGTTTGTAAAAATGGGATTGAAACCTAAGTCTACTTTAGTGTGTAGTTTTTAAAGTTTATTTATTTGAGAGGCAATGAGACACAGAAGAAGAGAGCGAGCCCCTATCCATTGATTCACTGCCCAATGCCCACAATGGCTGAGGCTTTGCAGGGACCAAAGCAGCAGCCAAACTCAGGGGCTGGAAACATAATTCAGGCCCCCACATGGTGGGGGATTCTACTACTTGAGCCACCACTGCCTTCTCCCAGAGTCTTCATAAGTGGGAAACTGGAGTCAGGACCCAGAGCTAGGACTCAAACCCAGGTACTCCCATGTGGGATGTGGGTACCTCAACTCTAGACTAACCACCAGCTCCTGGTGCAAAAGCCTTTGGAGTTTTTGCTGTTTTTCCATAATACACATTTTCTATGAACTTTTTGAAGACCCTTCGTGTCTCTCCCACTCCACATGGTTTTCTATAACGAGACCTTGACACTCTGTTAATCAAGAGGTGGAGTCTAGGGCCAATGTGGCTATATAGTGGGTTAAGCCACTTCCTGCAACACTGGTTCAATTCCTGGCTGCTCCACTTCTGATCCAGCTTCCTGCAAAGGCACCTGGGAAAGCAGCAGAAGATGGCCCAGGTACTGGGCCCCTGCCACCCAGGTGGGAGACCATGATACAGTTCCAGACTCCTGGCTTCAGCCTGGCCTAGCCTTGGCTGTTGGGGCCATTTGGTGATCTTCCACGCTCTGGCCCCAGACCTGGAGGGACACTCACACTCTTCCCACTATGCTAGTCTCCTAGAGATGCATAACAAAACACCACCCACTGGAAGATTAAAAATGATAGCAGGGTGTTGTCTCATGGTTCTGGAGGGTGGAAGACCAAGAGCAAGGTGTCAAAGGGAACATGGCCCCTAGGAAACCTACAGGAGAGAACACTCTTAGTCTCCTCCTGAACTCCTGGTGGTGGCCGTAAATTCATGGTGTCTGTGTCCTGCCAGTTACATCATTCGAACCTCTGCCCCTGTGAACACTGGGTGCTCCTGTGTGGCTAACTTTCCCCTGTCCTTCTCAGCACTCCCATCATAGTGTATTAGGGCCACCTCTAATGGCCTTGTGTTAACTCCATTACATCTTCAAGAACCCTATTTCCAAACATGGCCGCGTTCATGGGCATCAAGGGTAAAACTTCTACATAGCATTCTGGGGGCTGGTGGGGTGGGACATAATTCAACCCTTCATACACTAGTGCTTGTCCGAATTGCTGATGCACAGTGGAGAATAACCCACTCCTTGTTGTTTTAAGCCATTCCATTTTGGGTGATTTGTTACGCAAATGGAACTAGATGTTGAACAATCTTTCCAAGCTTGCCTGATGGCTCCATCATCAGATTTCAAGGAGGTCTGCCTCACTTTCCGTCTGAGCTCCGATCACATCCTGCCTTAACAGTCTGGCTGGAGCTTCTTGTCATCTCCTGAGTCCCAAAGTAGCCTGAGCATTTGTACCCTCTTGCGACACAGAGCAAAACTCCAATACTGAGTGTGGTGGAATGAGAAGGCCATGCCAAGATGGCCGCTGGCAAGCAAGCATCAGTTACTCAGGAATGGCTTCGAAACCCACCGGCAATGGAGCCTGCCTGGCAACAGGCTGTGATTGGATGGCTTCAGATACTGCCTGGCAACAGGCTGTGATTGGTTAGGGCATAAACCACCCTTTGACTGGATTGGCTGCCTTGGTTATATAAGCTGCTGTACCAACTGAAATAAACAAGTCTGCGGGATGCTCGCCTCTGGCCTGCTTTCACCCGACTCCCGGGGCCTGTGTTGTGACTCCGCGCCTCTTGCCCCCACCACGCTCCTCCTCTCAGAATGAATCCACAGCAACAACTGAGCAGGTATTCTCACATTCTATTAATTTACCCTAGCCGACCCCAGGTCCCCGACATGCCTCAGGACTAATCTTCCCTTGCTAACTTTCCATAAAACAGCCCCCAATTTCCCATCACCATTCTAAGCCCAAAGGAATGGCTGATTTTCTGGGTGGGCAAAAAAAGAGAGAGAACTGGCTATGCATGTCCACAGAGGCAGAAATAGTCTTTAAAAGGAAAATGATCGCTTCTCACGGAATTCTGCACATTTCTTGGGTCTCTTTAACATCCAGAGAATAGAGCTTTGTAATTGCCTACATGGTTGTTCTTGTAGGAGGAATGGAATCTGAACATATCTCAGCAAAGGCTGAAAGGGACAAATGCAAGCTTCGAAAAATGTGTGAGGTTTTCATTCTTTCCATTTCTGTCACTCTGGAGGAAACACATTGTATGTCTAGGCTCCAACACTCGAACATTTCGAGTTGACAAATGCACCGTGGCTTTCCCTTTTAGACTTTCAAAAGGGATGGGAATCAATTATAAAATAGGCAATCAGGGTGACATTTCATTTCCTGCGAAGCTGAGTGTGGCTGCAGGTGGCCGTCCACGGGAACACGTGCCCAGGCACAGGCAGTGGCCTCACAGAGGGAGTCAAATTGGCAAGACCACCCACCACATCTCCACTGGGCCTCCTCGTCCTCACGTTAATTGGCTTAAAGGAGAGTTCTCACAGTCATGAAGGTCATTGGCGTATGGAGCGCTCTTACTGCACTAGGTCAGCATGTAATACTTAGGAAATGGTTCTGATGGGGGAGAGCTCCCAGCACAGCCCGCCCAGACTTAATGAAAGACACTGCCATGCGTGCCTGCAGAGTGATGAGTGTGTTCAGTTCAGTGATGAGCTGCTGTATTCTGAGGGCCTGTACTTTTTAAATTGATTTTTTTTTTTTTTGACAGGCAGAGTGGACAGTGAGAGAGAGAGAGACAGAGAGAAAGGTCTTCCTTTTGCCGTTGGTTCATCCTCCAATGGCCGCCACGGCTGGCGCGCTGCGGCCGGCGCACCGCGCTCATCCATCCGATGGCAGGAGCCAGGTGCCAGGTGCTTTTCCTGGTCTCCCATGGGGTGCAGGGCCCAAGCACTTGGGCCATCCTCCACTGCACTCCCGGGCCACAGCAGAGGGCTGGCCTGGAAGAGGGGCAACCGGGACAGAATCCGGCGCCCCGACCGGGACTAGAACCCGGTGTGCCGGCGCCGCAAGGTGGATTAGCCTGTTGAGCCACGGCGCCGGCCCTAAATTGATTTATTTTATTTGAGAAGCAAGGACACACACACACACACACACACACACAGTGAGGCAGGGACTACCTCACTAGTCACTTCCCAAATGCCTGGGAGCCAGGAACTCCATCCAGGTCCTCCACATGAGTGGCAGGGACCCAACCAATCAAGCTATCACCTGCTGTCTCCTAGCAGGCAACTGGAATTTGTACAGGAGCCAGGACTTGAACCCAGGCGCTCCACTAAGCCCTAACTGTTAGGCCAAATGCCCATCCCACCGAGGGCCTTAAAAGCAGCCAGCCTGGGGCCAGCATTGCGGCTCAGCAGATTAAGTTGCTGCCTGCACTGCTGGCATCCTATAAGGGCGCCAGTTCAAGTCCTGGGTGCTCCACTTCCAATCCAGCTTCCCGCTAATGTGTCTGGGAAAGCAATGGAAGATGATACAAGTGCTTGGGCCCCTGCCACCCACATCAGAGGCCCAAAAGAAGTTCCAGGCTCCTGGCTCTGGCTCAGCCCAGCTCTGGCCATTGCAGCCATTTGGGCAGTGAACCAGCAGATAGAAGACATCTCTCTCTTTGTCTCTGTCTCTCTCTATGTAACTCTGCCTTTCAATTACATAAATAAATATATTTTTAAAAGGCAGCCAGCCCAAAGAAGCATCATGCTGCAGAGAGTTGGGAAAAGACAGCCCTGGGCACCTGTCCCAGGTGCTCCTCCAGGACTGCTCTCTGCAGTGCTTGGCCTACTCATGCCACACCCTGTGCTTCCTGGCCCTCCAGCTCTGACTGCACGCACAACCCCGATTCCCTCCTGCTCGTGACCCCCATTTCCTCACTTGACTCTTCCCCTTCTAGAAGCATCCACCCTCCAAACACAGGCAGTCTTAGTCTCACATATCCTCAGGTGCCAACAAAGGGGTAGCACCCACTCCCCTCAACCCTGCCTTGGCATCTTAGCAACAGAAGCGGGACTACCACCGACACTTCTTCAGTGGGCCAAGAATAACACCAAGGATGAATGCCCTGGGCTTATCCAACAGGTAGCGAACACCAGAGAGTCCTGCAGATATTGGGTGACTTTGCTGTTGAAGCCTTGAGAATGCAGGTAGCCACAGCAGAGGCCCCAGAAATCTTAGCACATCACAGTGTCCATGGCTTGTTCGTGGACATCTACTTAACTACCGGACCCCAGGCTGCCAGAGGCAACTCAGGACACCAGGGGCTGTCCCTTGTGGTCCAGCAGTCCACAGGTTTCTACAAACAGGGAGCAAAACAGTTATGCCCTAAATACAGCAGGTTGAGTCTCACCCTCTTTTCTATGGAAATAGTGAAAAATGACAACACACACACCAGAATGCCACTTGCTGGTCCCCTGCCCCAGAATCGGAGCCATAAATCACCCACATCACCACCGTCCCAACTGGAGAAGACGGTGTAAATTCAGGTTCACATTTATAGAGAATCAAATTATTGCTTTATTCCCAAGGAGATGAATGAGAGTGACAGACTTTTTTGGAGTTGTAAAAATAGATGGATGCTTCCCATAAAATAACTCACAGACGCCTACAATAATTTACAAGAGAGCTGGCAGACTGGAAGCAGGCGAGTGAAATTCCATACAGAACCCCACACTATTTTCCAGAGGTAGAGTAAATGGTTTGGCTATTATGATAATACATTTCAACACAGCAAATATATCTCCCCGTAATAGAAATACATTAGGCACCATTTATAAAAATCTCAACATCACAGTTCTGTGTCTTGAACTGTAACTTGGACATAAATATAACACAATTTATGGAGGAGGAAATCCAATTTCATGCTGTTTCAAACACATTTTTGTTTATTACATAACTACAATGCTCTCCATATAGGAGATAGTATATTACATGAAAACGTATGTATGGACATGACATCTGTCTGTGTGTCTACAGAAGAATTATGAACATCGTGGCTGTTAGAAACAGAACTGTTTCTTATGATATGAGTTATGTACAAGAAGTTTCCTGAGTACCTTCTGTACGACTACATCGCTGAACACCTCTAATACTGTCACCAGGCTCTGGTTTTGATGTTTGCTGCCCACCCCCGAGACACCCTTGTGTCAAAGGCTTGGTCCCCAGCAAGGCACCATTTGCAAGATTTACTTTTATTTATTTGTGGGAACCTGACTCACTGACTGGCTTGCTTTCTTTTTTCAGAAAAAAAATATTTATTTTGTCTACCTGAAAGGCAGAGTGATAGAGAGATGAGGGAGAGATAGAGAGAACGAGATCTTCATCCACTGGTTCACTCCCCAAATGGTCGCAATGGCTGGGGTTGGGCCAGGCTGCAGCCAGGAGTTAGGAACTCCATCTGGGTCTCCCACAGGGGTGGCAGTGGCCCACACTCTTGGGCCATTAGCACTGATGCCATTAGCACTTAAGCACACGAGCAGGGAGCTGGATGGGAAGAGGAGCAGCCCTCAACAGATGCCAAGCAGAGCCTGGTTCCATGCTTTTGAGTTTTCCAGCCTCCAGAACTGGGAGCTAAATAATTTCTATTCTTCCTAAACACCCATGCTGTGGTTTTCCAGATTCAGAGACAGAAAACAGACTAAGACAATTCTGGAGGGAGAAGGGTGGAAGGTGTTTTTATTTTTCCTTGTGCCTGGCAGTTCTTAGAGGTTTCCCTCCAATGCTCTAGAAACAATAATAGCAGAGAGCTTCCAGACAGTGAGGTCCATGAGCCTAGCCACAGCAAAGGTGGACTGGGAGGTTTTATTCACAACACCAATCCGTAAGAAGCACAAATCCAGAACTGCAGTTCCTCCCGTAGTACAGGTGCTGGGCATTAAAGAACAGGTGCTGGGTAGAAGTCGGCCTAAGAATAGAGAGGAGGGGCCGGCGCTGTGGTGTAGTGGGTAAAGCCGCTGTCTGCAGTGCCAGCATCCCATATGGGCACCAGTTTGATTCCCGGCTGCTCTGCTTTGATCTAGCTCTCTGCTATGGCCTGGGAAAGCAGTGGAAGATGGCCCAAGCTCTTGGGGCCCTGCACTTGCACATGGGAGACCCAGAAGAGGCTCCTGGCTTCGGATCGGCGCAGTTCCAGCCGTTGTGGCCATCTGGGGAGTGAACCAGTGGATGGAAGACCTCTCTCTCTCTGCCTTTGCCTCTCTGTAGTTCTGCCTTTCAAATAGTAAATAAATTTTAAAAAAATAAAAAAGAAGAGAGAGGATTGGGAGTGCACTGTAAAGACTACAGTCTTAACAAATGCAAAAACATTGGGTCAAACGACTTGTAACTTCAATTTAAAAAAATGTAGATTTGATTGTTCACAGCGCTGTTGCTCTAACATTCTTATTGAAGATGCAGCATAACCACTCAGAGAAAAATGATTCCAAATAACTTGAGAACACAGAGTGTTGATTACACATTCCTACTGCAATACATCCTAAGGGGGGAAAAAAGAACAGCATAAGGCAATATGAAACTTCATTCAGTGAACTTGTTGGCTGATATTCTTCTTGTGAAACTATCATGGGGCTGGCCCTGTTGGTGTAGCAGGTTAAGTTTCTGTCTCCGATGCCAGCATCCCACATAGGCGCCGGTTCAAGATCAGGATGCTCCAGTTCTGACCCAGCTCCCTGCTAATATGTGTCGGAAAGCAGCGGAACATGGCCCAAGTGCTTGGGCCCCTGCACTCAAGTGGGAGACCTGGAAGAGGCTTTAAGCTTCTGGCTTTGGCCTGGCCCAGCTCTGGCCACTGTGGCCATTTGGGGAGTGAAGCAGTAGAAGGAAGAGCTCTCTCTCTCTCTCTCTCTCTCTCCCCCCCCCCTCTCTCTTTTGACAGGCAGAGTGGACAGTGAGAGAGAGACAGAGAGAAAGGTCTTCCTTTTTCCTTTGGTTCACCCCCCAATAGCCGCTGTGGCTGGCGCATCGTGCTGATCCAAAGCCAGGAGCCAGGTGCTTCTCCTGGTATCCCATGTGGGTTCAGGACCCAAGCACTTGAGCCATCCTCCACTGCACTCCCGGGCCACAGCCGAGAGCTGGCCTGAAAGAGGGGCAACCGGGACAGAATCCGGCACCCCGACTGGGACTAGAATCCGGTGCTCCGGGGCCACAGGTGGAGGATTAGCCTAGTGAGCTGCGGTGCCGGCCATCTCTCTCTCTTTCCTCTTCTCTAACTCTGCCTTTCAAATAAATAAAAAAATAAATCTTAAAAAATGCAACTATAATTTATATAGTAGAAGATGAAGCAAAAAAGAAATTATGTCAATAAAGACTTTCAGTGAAAGGTAAACAAAACTTAATCAGTACAAATCACATAATTTCAAATATGATTGGAAGACACTATTATGAGATAATGATTGCATTTCTATTTCCTAAATCAGTATTGTTCAGCTTTGTTCAGTGCCAAGGTTTAGACACAATGGCAATCCAGTGCCAGTGAGCACCCTCACCAATAAGACTTGGTCCCTAAGTACCATTTCCCACTGGATGGAATTGGGGCTCCTTGGAGAAATGGCTAATTCCAGGTTTGAGACAGGCATTGTGCACGATGAGATGGCAACCTCATGTGCCACAGGTCAAAAGAGCAAGCGGGTGCTGAGGGCTTCTTCCACTTTTTTCCTCCTGACTTTGAAGTTTTATTATGTGTAATCTTTCTTTTTAATATTTAAGCTTTTTATTCAATGAGAGAAATACACAGGAGAGTGAGGACTTTATTTAGGGGAGAAAGAGAGGTCTAGAAGCTAAGTTGGGTGCATACCAAGCAGAGAGCAGGCCAGGAGCGAGCCACGTGGGGTAAGCGTTTGGTTATGAGCAGCCACAGGTAGCTTAGCATGGCAGCAAAGGCAGAGAGCAGGCCAACAGGCCACGTGTACCGAAGGTGCAGGGCAAAAAGGAGAGGGCCCACCGTGTTCCAAGCCTTTTACTTACTCCCAAAGTGGGGGGTGTTTACATAGTCTGATTGGCAGGTGGCTGTACATCAAGTAAGGGCATGGGATCACACAGAAGGCGTGGTCTCCAGCTTACAAATCTAATTGATTTTATCCTAACTGCCTGCCTCAGAGACTCCAGACCTTAACTTTCAGGGATGTTCAAGGGCGTAGAATCACCATAGCTTCTATAGCTGCTTTCCGCTTATTAAGTGTGTTATTATGTATAATCTTGATAAGAAATAATCACTGTATTTTTCCCAGCCTGTGCCTTACTTACTTGTTTGAAAGTCAGTTTATTAGAGAGAGAGGGAGGGCAAGAGAGAGAGAGAGAGATGGGGAGAGAGAGAGAGAGAAAGAGAGACATAGAGAGAGATGGGAGGGAGAGAATGTTTCCCATCTTCTGGCTCACCCCCCAAATGCCCACAATAGCCTTGGTCAGGGCAATTCCAGGAGCCGGGAACTCAACCTGGATCTTGCATATCAGTGGCAAGGGACCCAAGACATCACTCCTGCCTCCCAGGGTGCACACCAACAGGAAGCTGGAACTGGGAATGGAGTCAGGACTCTGACTCATGCACTCTAATCCGAGACACAGGCACCCATGGTTATCTACACCACTGCACCAAATTCCTGCCCTGTCCATTTGTTTTCTTGAGTTTAAGTTTTAAGTTAAATTAAATCCAATTTATCATTTTTTTTAACTTTCAATATTAGAAGTTTCTTGTATCCAGTCCAAAATGGTACTGCCTACCTTGAGATATTCTCTTAAAGTGTACCCTGCACCTTCAATGGAGCAGAGAGTTGCATGTGAAGAAAGATAGACTCATAAATCCATTAGAGAAACGCACATAAGAAAGTAACAGTCTACAGACCAGAGAAAAAAATATTCACAGTATAAATATCTAAAAAAGGAATTGTACCCAGAATACACATCATGAAGGCCTACAAGTCAACATTAAAACCGCACTGTGATGAAAAATGGGTGAGAGAAGATATACAGATTGTCCATCACTGGCTCATCCCTATCACTATCACCACCCATTGAGTAAACGCCAACTAAAATCACAGCAAGGCCTCACTTCAAACCTACCATCTACTACATTGGTTGAAATCAATAGCAGTGGAACAACTAGAACTCTTGCACAATGCTTTTGGGAGTAGAAAATGATACACTTTGGACAGTTTCATAAAATTAAAACATGTAATTCACATATATCCCAAGTACTTAATTCCTAGGCATTTGCCTGCAGGAAATCAAAATATATGTTCGGGGCAGTGAGGATGCCACCCGTGGCACCGACATCCCATAACTGAGAGCCTGGGTTCAATCCCCGACTCCACTTCTGACTCCAGCTTCCTGCTAATAACATCCTTCGTGGTAGCAGCTGATGGCTCAAGTACTTGGGTCCTGACCATCCACTTGGAAGTCCAGATTGAGTTTCTGGCTCCTAGGTCCAGCCTGGTCCAGCCTGGCCATGCTAGGCATTTGAGGAGTAAACCAGCAGATGGTTAAGTCTTTGTCTGTCCATCCCTCTGCCTTTCAAATAAAATGAAAATAAATAAGAAATAATTTTCACATGTTGGAAAAGGACTTCTACACGAGTGCATATAACAGCTGCAAATTGTAAGCAATCCAGCTATCCCTCATCAGGAAATGAGGAAGTCAGTTTTCATACATTCACACAATGGAATACTCCTCAACTGGAGAAGGAATGAGTTGCCACTGCAGACAACCACAGCACAGAAGAATCTCCACAATAGCACTTCAGTTGAAAGGAGCTGGATGCAATCGAGTCTACAAGATAGGATGATTCCATTGGTGTGAAATTCTAGAAAATACATAACTGATCTACAGTGATATAAAACAGAAAACGGTTGCATGGGATGGGAGCTGTGGTGGACATGGAGTGGGAACTGATGGAAAAGGACAAAAGAAGACTTTACTGCTGAAATTATCAACATCATGTTTTGGAAGGTAACTGTAAGAGTATAAAGAACTCAAAACGAATCAGATTGAAGATTGATAATCTGTGACGATTCTCTTAAGTTATATGTTAATGAAACACCATACAGAATGGGCAAGGAATCAATAAGTAATGTCTTCACACACATAAAAAATACTTTAAAAAAAAAAAAGCATTAGCCCATAACACTACTAGAGGAGAGCGAATCTAATTAGTCAACTCTGGAGACTGGTAGGCCACCAACTCATTATTTTAAAGACATTGAAATAAAAAGAACGACTCAGGCACGTATCCTGCTTTGTTCATCTGACCTGAATTTCAGCGCATCCAAATAATTGAGGGGAGAATTCTGCTTTTAATGGGAGGGTCACAGCTTGTAAATGCAGAATGGATGTAGAATCTAAAGCTCACCATTGCATAGCCTCTAATGAAATAATGGATGTAGGCAATGATCTTGGGTGACTGTTAAAACCATTAATTAGGCGAGAGGTTGATGGGGAGCTTTATAATGGATCAATCAGGCTGACAACACCTGAACTCAGAGTTGAACCTTAACATCACTAAACGTGTGGCAACCAGACATTACACATGTCCTGGTGTGATGTGATGTTTAGGAAGTTTCCAGCAACATCTAACGGATTCTTGCCAACAGGAAGAAGGAAAAAGAGGAAGAGAGGATGGTTCAAACTTCTAGATCTAATTACAGCTTAGAGAAAATGGAATCAGAGGAACAGGTTAAAGACATCAGCAGCAGTCGATGTGTCAAATCCAGACTGTGCATCATTTTATAGGACAAATGACTTGGTTTCTTCAACAAATAAATAACATGGAAACAATAAAGGTGAAGGGGAAATGCTATAAATTAAAATATACTGCAGAGAGCAATCAACCAAATGCAATGTGTGGGCTTTGAATTAATAAACTGCTCAGAAGCCCAATTCCACATTGGGATGCCTGGGTTCAAGTCCTGACTCTGTTTCCAATTCCAGCTTTCTTTATTTTTAAAGATTTATTTATTTATTTCAAAGTCAGAGTTACACAGAGAGAGGAGAGGCAGAGAGAGAGAGAGAGAGAGAGAGAGAGAGAGAGAGGAAGAGAGAGAGAAGTCTTCCATCTGCTGGTTCACTCCCCAATTGGCTGCAATGGCTGGAGTTGGGCCGATCTGAAGCCAGGAGCCAGCAGGTTGCTCCGGGTCTCCCAAGCGGGCCCAAGCACCTGAAATGTAGTTTTGAGAAAACACTGGACTGGATATTGAATTTTGCTAAGTGAAATGTTATGCTGGCCATATGTTTTAAAAAGTCTTTTGTACGCCGGCAACGCTGTTTGAAATATTTATAGGTGGAACGATATGATGTCTGGGAATCTGCTTTTAAAAGCCAAGAAGCTTTTCAAAAAAGCACAGCAAAATGTAGTTATTTGTTAAAGCTGAATTAGTAAATTTGGAATAATTATACTACTCTATTTTCTCTGTGTTTCAAAGTTTCCATAATAAAATGTTGAATTAAAGTAAAATAAATTAACATAAAATATAATGACTGAATTCTTCATTTCCCAATTTGTTTCACAAGGCAAAATAAAAAAGTAGGAGACAAAATCATCTAAACCCTTCATCCACTGAGGCTACAAAACCCAACATTTCAGAATGCTGGAAGTTCTACTGAAGAAAGCCACTTTTCAGGCCACAAGTACCATATCCTTAGCACCCTCTGCTTCTCTCTCTCTCTCTCTCTCTCTCAAGTATTTATTTATTTACTTATTTGAAAGATGAGGGGAGCAGAGAGAGAGAGAGAGAGAGAGAGAAAATCTCTTCCATCCAGGGGTCCACTCCCCAAATGACCACTGTGGCTGTGGGAGCCTGTAACTCCATCCTGGTCTCCCCTGTGGATGGCAGGTGCCCAGGTACTTGGGCCATCTTCAGCTGCTTTCCAAGGTACCTGAGCAGAGAGCTGGATCAAAAGTGGGACATCTGAGAGTTGAACTGGCACTCTGATACTGGCTGCTGGCATCGTGAGTGGCAGAGGCTTAACTGCTGTACCATACCACCAGACCCTGGAAGGTGTCTGCTGTGGTGTGTGTTGGTGTGGGCATGTATGTGTGTGGGTGTATGTATGTGTGTACATGCATGCATGTACCCTAGGAGACTTCAAAGAGCTCATGGAAAATGTGTACTATACAAAATATGGATAGATTTCAAGATTTTTTTGAATCAGATAAACTTAGATTTTAATTCCATTTCCCACACACCCCTTGAAGCTCCTCCTACATGTATGTGTGTTTCTGCTTTCTACATACAAAGATACTTCAAAAAGTTCATGGAAAAAGAGAACTTCAGAGGCAAGTTCATTTGGTGCAAACAAATTTTCCAATCCAAACATACACTCCTTGGATTTCAAAAAGCTCATGGAAATGCATATTATGACATAACTGTTTGTGAGTTTCCAAAACATTTTTGCACCAAAAGAGGCTTCTCGTTCAATTCCACTTTTCCATGAATTCTTTGAAGTCCCCTTGCATTAGCCTGCTACTCTTCTTTAAGAGAATGGAGGTGCATTTTAATAAAGATGGCAGTGGGCCAGGCATCTGGCCTAGTGGTTAAGGTGTTCATCTGGGGTGCCTGAATCTCCCAGGTGCTTCTCCTGGTCTCCCATTCGGGTGCAGGACCCAAGCACTTGGGCCATCCTCCACTGCCTTCCCAGGCCATAGCAGAGAGCTGGACTGGAAGAGGGGCAACCGAGACAGAATCCGGCGCCCCAACCAGGACTAGAACCCAGTGTGTAGGTGCTGCAGGTGGAGGATTAGCCTATTGAGCTGCAGCGCTGGCTCGTTCTCTCTCTCTCTCTCTAAGATTTGTTTGTTTATTTGAAAGACAGAGTGATACAGAGAGACAGAGAGCGAGAGAGAGCTTCCACTCACTGCTTTTCTTCCTAAAAGGCCCCACCAGCCAGGGCTAGGCCAGGCTGAAGCCAGAAAGCCCAGAAGTCCATCTGAGTCTGCCACATAAGTGGCAAGGGGCCCCGGCACTTCAGTCATCCTATGCTTGTCTTCCCAGGTGCATTAGCAGGGAGTACAACTGGAAGTGGAGCAGCCAGGCCTTGAACCAGTATCCCAATATGGGTCATCGGCATTGCAGGCAACAGCTTAACCCAATGCTCCACAATGCCACTCTCTCTCTCTGCCTTTCAAATAAACAAAATAACTAAATAAACAAAAATGTAAGAATGGCAAACGGCCCTGCTGTCTAATACAGGTGTTCTGTTTAAGGTAACTTCCTCCTGTTCTTTCCCCGTAGAGCAAAGCAGAGAGGCCGAGCCTGCTGTGTAGCAGTGAAAGCTGCAAAGAACAGGGGTCACTGCACAGAAATCCACACAGGAAGGTGGCTCATCTGCCGTGGCTCCCGACAGGAGCTGGTGCAGACTCACCCTCTCCTCCAGGGAGGTCCCGAACAAGCCAGCAGGTGGGACTGGATGAAAAACTTGGAAGTGCATGCACCTGCTTGAAACTAGCATAGAGAATAGAGGCATGGATGCTACAAATGTTTTTGAAAACCAAGTTCTGGGAACTGGCATTCACCAGCATCCCATATCAGAATGCTGGTTCGAGTCCCGGCTGCTCCTCTTTGGATCCAGTTCTCTCCAAATGCTCCTGGGAAAGCAGTCGATCAATTATATAAAATATGGCTCAAGTACTTGGGCCTCTGCAACCGACAAGGGAGGTCTGGATAGAGCTCCTGGCTTCTGGCATCAGTGTAGCCCAGACATGGCTGTTGTGACCAGAGTAAACCAGGCGACACAAGATCTCTTTCCCCATCTCTCTATCTCCTCTGCCACTCTGCCTTTCAGATAAATCAACAGATCATTAAACAAAAGAAAAGAAGTTATTTTTCCAAAAGCATTTCAGGAAAAACAATGAATTATCCTCAGTTTTAAAAAAATTACCATTTCTTCAACTTCTGAACTCATTAAGGGTCACACCTTTAGCACTGACTTGCTGGAACCCACTGGTTCAACCCATGGAAGAAATCTTCACACTGTGTCAGTCGGGATGCTGGATACCATGGCCCAGCATACCCCAAAGAGGAATGGGGAGCATCCCACACAGGTCCTGGACCCCCCCCCAACCTTGGAATCCTGGGCTCCCATCCTTGTCCTACGACCCCCTGTCATCTCACCACAGGGCCACTGCGATCCTTTGAACTTGAACTCAATATTTTTTAAACAAAATTTCTCACATGCCCAACCACACACTTTCCCTCCTCTCCCCAGGGGAACCCACCCAGGTACTCAGGAGCCTGGCAGGTGCCAGAGGCCCTCTGCTCTCATTTGCTCCTCCCATTCAGTCAAGTGCCACGTTCTATCAACCATCCCTCCGACGTGTCACTCCTGTCAATCACTTCCTCATTCTGCCTGCTGCTGTCAAGGCCAAGGCTACCTGCTAATGTGCACTTCTCTCTCAGGTGCCACCAACCCGCTTCCTTGTTTGTTGGGCTCAGTCCTCAGCAGTCTCCTTCCCAGCTGTTCCAGCCACACCTGGAGCAAGGTCGCTTCCCTCCAAGCTTCCGGGCTATCTCTTCTCCTTTTCCCTAGGCAGCCTCTTCTTTCTCATGACTTCAGATATGACCCACCTATCAACGATGGCCAAGTCCATCTCCTGCTTACTGCCTTCTCCTTCGCTTGATCCTCACATCTCCCAACTGCCTGATGGGTAGACAGGAGTGGTTCGGAAACTTCAGAGTATCAGACATAAACAGAAGGCATCTATCATCTATTATCTATCATCTATAACTACCTATCATCTATATGTCATCTATAACTACCTATCATCTCTCAATTACCTATCTACCTAGTCTATCAATCATCTACCCAGCCATAGAGCCATCAAAAATATCCACAGCGGTCTTAAAGAAAAAAAAAAGCCCAATTCTTGCTCACAATCGCTCCCTCATTCTGGCCCCACCAGGAAGGTTGCTACTGTCTCTAAGAGGTTTTCCTCCCTAGCCTAGAATCCCAAATCTTTGCATAGGCTTTTTTTTTCTGTCTGGAATAGTTTTTCTTTTCTTTCAAGATTTATTTATTTGAAAGTCAGTGTTACACAGAGAAGGAAAGGCACAGAGAGAGAGAGAGAGAGAGAGAGAGAGAGAGAGATCTTCCATCCGATGGTTCACTCCCCAATTAGTCCCAACAGCTGGAGCTGTGCTGATCCAAAGCCAGGAGCCAGGAGCTTCTTCCGGGTTTCCCACGTGGGTACAAGGGCCCAAGGACTTAGGCCATCTTCCACTTTCCCAGGCCATAGCAGAGAGCTGGATTGGAAGTGGAACAGCTGGGACTTGAACCGGTGCCCATGGGATGCCGGCACTGCAGGGGCGGCTTTACCCACTACACCACAGCTTCGGCCCGTCTAGAATTGCCTTACTCAAATGCCTCCTTTGCCTATCTAAATCAGACTTGGTTCTAAAGTCTTAAACATCATCTCTTTAAAAAGGCTCTTTCCATCAGTTTGCATCCACACAGAAACACAAAGGATGGAGGGAGCGGGTAAGAGGGAAGGGTTGCAGGGGGAGAGGGAATGCATGGGGGGGAAGCCATTGTAATCCATAAGTTGTACCTTGGAAATTTATATTCCAAATAAAAGTTAAAAAAAAAAAGGCTCTTTCCAGCTCTCAACTAGGTAGCTCCCCCCGTCCCACCCCACCAGCTTGTCTTTTCACATTCATCCCCTGGGTAACCAGTAGTTTAATCAACAGCTTTTCTGCTTGATCGTAAATTCCATGGAGATAAGAGATCACATGGATTTTCCACTGTGGTAGCCCCAGTGGAGGTGCCTGCTGCAACACAGAAGTCACTTGCCAAGCCTCCATTGCGTTCAAAAGCACTGAGCTGAACTCCTGGGCTGCCTATAAGACATTTACCTGCACTGAAGGCCGATTGCCAAGTCTCATGGGCTGCTCTGTACCTGGCCAGGACCAGGCGCTATGCATTATGAAGACACTCACACAGCTAAAGATGACCACACCTTGGATCAAACCCTGAGTAACGCCAGCAGCAGGGGAGGAAGAATCAAATATGTAGCCTAAGGATTAAGACGACGAAACACAAGTGATGACCTGGGACAGGTGTTGGAAGCAATGGTTAAGACGCTACTTGACATGCACGCATCCCAATGTTGTGGTGCCTTGGGTTCAAATCCCAGCTTCGCTTCTGACTCCAGCTTCCTGCTAATGTGCACTCTGGGAGGCCACAGGCGATGGCTCAAGTACTTGGGTCTCTGCTACCCATCTGGGAGATCCAGACTGAATTCCAGCCTCTTGGTTTTTAGCCTCAGCTGTTGTGGGCATTTGAGGAGTAGACAGATGGAGGATCTCTCTCTATCTCTGTCTCTGTCTCTCTCCCCCACTCCATCCCCATCCTTGTCTCTCTCTTTCTCCTCTCTGCATTTCAAATAAATGAAAATTAAACAACAACAACCCTAATGGTCTGGAATTCTCTAGAAGTGACCAGTATCCAAATCACAGTGTCCAATGGCTACAGCAAACTTGAGCCAAGAGTTCCAAATGGTGACCAAGACCACAATGTGCTTCTGCACACCTGGGATCTTGATACTGAGGGTTTTAGGGAGGACAGGAGGGCAGATCCATCCCCAGCAACGTGAGTGCTGGGTGATGAGTCCTTAAACCACGGAGGAGTGTCTGGGGTGGGAACCAGGGCGGTAGACCTGCAGAACAAGGGAAGGAAGCCAAGAACCACAGCTGGGGCGAGGGGTCCAGCATGAGTGGAGATGCCATGTTCATCTGAGGGCCTGGTGAGCTGGCTTTTCCCATAGCTCAGAATTTCTAAGTGAGCTCTCCAAAGGAGACAAGCCTTCCAGGGTATTGCTGGGCTTATCTCAAAAGGCTCAGAGACTACGAGGGCCCGAGTGTGGCCTGCAGGTCATCAGTGCCTTTGAGTGCAAAGGGACTGGATGGACAAGGTGGCAGAGATGTCAACCCAGTCCCACACGAGTCAAAAATGGCCTCCCAACCCCTCAGGGAAAGCATTGTGACCTCTGCAGCCATCCGTTAACACTTCCGGGTGAAACTCTGCCTTGGTGAGGATGTTCATTTCGAACCGCACGCACACCTGCCCTTCGCCATGACCTGTTCAAGGCCATGTGGACTCAGGTCTGAATCCTTTACTAGTGACTCTTGTGGAGACTCGGGGAAGCCAGCCAGGGCCTCCTGCAAAGGCACAGGGGCTGGGCAGGAGCAGGTGGGAAGGTTTTCACACCTGTGCACACCCAGCCCTCTTACGTATCTGCATCCATAGTGGATTGCGGGTCTCACAAGTATTTTTTAGCAACACAGAGAGAGGAATTTCTGCCTATATTCATTCCTTGGGGTTCCTGATAGTCTGGGGATCAGGAAGTCCTCCCTTCCTTTTTTTTAAAAAAATATTTTATTTATTTATTTGAGAGGTAGAGTTACAGACAGAGAGAGGGAGACACAGAGAGAGAGGTCTTCCATCTGCTGGTTCACTCCCTAAAAGGCCACAAGGAGGGGGGGTTGATCCGAATCCAGGAGCCAAGAGCTTCTTCTGGGTCTCCCACGTGGGTGCAGGGGCCCAAGGACTTGGGCCATCTTCTACTGCTTTTCCCAGGCCATAAACAGGGAGCTGGACTGGAAGTGGAGCAGCTGGGACTCGAACCAGCGCCCACATGGAATGCAGGTGTTGCAGGTGGAGGCTTCACCTACTGACTCCCTTTAAGAATAGCTGCCTGGGCTGGTGCTCACTAGGCTAATCCTCCACCTGCAGCTCTGGCACACAGGATTCTAGTCCCGGTCGGGGCGCCGGATTCTGTCCCGGTTGCTCTTCTTCCAGTCCAGCTCTGCTGTGGAGTGGAGGATAGCCCAAGTGCTTGGGCCCTGCACCCGCATGGGAGACCAGGAGGAAGCACCTGGCTCCTGGCTTCGGATCGGCGCAGTGCCAGCGTGGTGGCCATTTGGGGGGTGAACCAACAGAAGGAAGACCTTTCTCTCTGTCTCTCCCTCTCATTGTTTAACTCTACCTGTTACCAAAAAAAAAAAAAAAAAAAAAAAAAAATTAGCTGCCTGACGGGTCTCAGCAGGCTTGGCTGCTACCCTTTCATGCAACAGAAGACGCTAACACCTTTTTCTTTCCCAGCCAGTGATCTGCTGGAGAAATCTAAAGCCATCCGATTTTACATCACTTAAAAGTAATCTCTCTGCTCCCTCTCCTTGGAAGATTTTCTTTTCTGTTAGCATTTAGACACGCTACCGTCATCTGTCTCGTTAACAGTTTCTGATTAATATTACTCAGCACCGGATGAGAGCTTCCACTTCCAATCTCACTTATTTCCTCCACCTTGGAAAGCACTTTTTCCCTTTATGGCATCGATCGTTCTGGTCAGAGGATGAAGCACTTTCCATCCAAGCAACGGCTCTGGAGTCAACTCTACTATCTGTCCCCAAAAGCACAGGGAAATTTTCCATCGTCCTCTCATCCCATGTTACTTCTTTACTTGTTGAAGTCAGAATTAGAAAGTCACAAAAAAAAATTTTCAGAAAATAGATTGCAAGATGGACCTAGAGTTTTCATAAAAAAAAAGATATGTTCTCATATTAAAATTTTTCCCTTAAAGCATGAAGATTTTGTGTCACTTCTTATAGGTACATTTGTGTATGTAAATGTATAGGTGTACATTACAGAAAAATTATATATGAGTAGTCACCCAAAAATTCATGGAAAATGTGTATTATGAGAAAACTATGCAGGGATTTCAATTTTTTTTGCACCAAATTGAGCTTGTCTTTTGATCCCACTTTCCACACATTTTCAGACATCCCCTTGCATATGTATATACACATTTACAGAAAGCTATTTTTTTTCCAGTCAGTGGGAAAAGACTTCTTAAGAATGCATGTATTTGGGCCGGCACTATGGCACAGTGGGTAAAGTTGCCACCTGCAGTGCCAGCATCCTATAGGGGCACTGGTTCGAGTCCCGCTGCTCCACTTCCAAGTCCATCCGACACCCTAATCAAGACATGCACGGAGCAGCTGTGAGCTGAGCTGGCACAGGGAAGACAGTCAGGGAGCCATCGCCTGGAGGTGGAGGCCACTCTGCTGCTCGCACTCAGCCCCGTCCATTAACCCAGACGCGGGGCGGCCCAGCTGGTGGCCCAGGGGCCTTGGCTGCAGGACGAGAACGAGTGACCCCTCCCTCCTGCAGGGTGGTCTTTCCTGCAGTTTCCACCATCACCATCAAGCTGGTGCGTCCCTTGCTCAGGCCTTTCTGGCCAAGTCCCTGCAATGCAAAGGAGCTCTCCTTTGTAGCATGGCAGTGATGGTTCACAATGCTGTACATTTGTAACCTGCTAAGAGGACAATTTTTAAAAAAGGTTTATTTATTTGAGAGACAGAGCTACGGAGGGAGGTGAAGCATCTTCCATCTGCTCGTTCACTCCCCAAATCGCTGCAACAGCTGGAGCTGGGCCATTCTGAAGCCAGAAGCCAGGAGCTTCTTCTGGGTCTTCCATGCAGGTGCAGGAGCCCAAGGACTTGGGCCATCTTCTACTGCTTTCCCAGGCCATAGCAGAGAGCTGGCTTGGAAGTAGAGTAGCCAGGACTCGAACTGGCACCCATATGGGATGCTGGCGCTAAAGGCAGAGGCTTTAACCTGCTATGGCACAGTGCTGGCCTCAAGAGGGCAGGTCTTAAATGAAACCTTCTCATCTTACCCCATGGTAACTATGTAAAGATGATGGATGTGTTAACCAGCTCAATGGCGGTGGTGACCATTGTACCATATATATGCCTATCGAAGCATCCTGTTGTGCACCTTAAACAAATGCAATTTGCCTATGTCCAGGGTAGCTAGTACAGCTGCTAGAATATAAATCTACGGGGTGGGTGTTTGATGCAGCAGCAAGATGCCTCTTGGATTACTGCATCCCATAACGAACTGCACCTGGGTTTGAATCCGGGCTCCTCTTCTGATTCCAGCTTTCAGAAAATGTGCACGTGGGGAAGCAGCAGCTGAAGTTCAATGACATGGGTCCCTGCCATCCACATGGGAGGCCAGAGTCAGATCCTGGCTCCTGACTTCAGCTTGGTCTACCTCTGCTACTGTGGACACTGGGGCAAGGGGAGTGTGGTGGGAACCAGAGCAAAGATTTCTCTCTCTCCCTCCCTCCCTCAAATAAACAAATAAAAATAAATCAACACATAAAACATGAAAGCAAAGGCCTTTGTGAGTGTGGGAGAGATGAGTATCTTTTCCCCGTGGGACTGAATGATGAGTTCTGCTGTCACCACCTCTGTTGTCCCCAGAGCACAGCTGGCAGTGACAAACCTGGGAGGCGCCCTCCTGCCCCCACTGATCTCCCCACCTGCACTAACCCTCCCCCTCTGCAGGGACAGTGCCCACTCCATCACCCTCTCCTGAAGGGGTGCCTGCCTTCTCGCCCCCTATAGAGACGCTCAAATCCCTCTTGTCTTAAAAACAACATTAAAAGCAATAAAGCTCCACAGTCCCTAAGCAGGACCTCCTTCAACTTCTTCCTCTCTCAGGTAAGCACTTGGAACAAATTAGGTGGATTTTGTATATTCTCTCCTCTCATTAAGCCATTGAGCCACCCCAATCTGACTTGTCCCTCATTTCACTGCCCCTACTCATGTTAGTATTTCAGTGCACTTATTCAATGCTTCATCTAGCAAATTCTTTTCATTAACAAAAGTACATTTATTGATATGAAAGATGGAGAGAGAGAGAGAGAGAGAGAGAGAGAGAGAGAGAGAGAGAGAGTCATCCGTCTGCTGGTTCACTTCCCAAATGTCTGCACACTCAGGTGGGCCAGGAGCCTGAAGCTCAATCTGGATCTCTCACAGGGGTGGCAGGGACCCCAGTCATTAGGCCATCTTCTTCTGCCTTCCAAAGAGTTAGCTCAACCCTGAATACCACATGGGATTTACAGTCAGGGAGCAGGGTGGGGCATGGTAGATGGAAAATTATTAGCAGAAGCAGAGTAGCCAGGACTCCAAGCAGTGGATTAGCCCACTGCGCCACCACCCACTGCTCACCTAATAAATTCTGATTGAGCCATGGGCCACACATGGCTGGCAGGAAAAGGTGAATGAAAGACACATCTGTGTCCTAAAGAGCTTGTGATCTAGTGAGGGAAAAGGAAAGAAAAATAACACACACACACACACACACACACACACAAACAAGCCAAGTGAATACTATGGTCTATTAGGTCTATTAAACCTGATGAGTGCTAAGGGGGAAAAATAAAACAAGGAGGAAAACACAAGGAGCAATGGGAAGATGGGATTGGAGCTGGAATGCAAATTTTTGCAGGACACAGATCCACATGCCCGGCCCTTCGATTCAGTTAAAAACTCATGGGTGACAAACACATCAGCTAAGGTCTGAGGCTTTGTGATTGCTTAGCTTGTGGGAGAAATCCTATGCGATTTCCACTGTGGGAAGAACTCAGCCTGGGGCTGAATGCACAGAAGCAGGAGACTGCAGGGATCTGAGAGGGAGTGACTTTAGGACCCAGGGAAGATCCCTAATGCCAGGACATTCATTTCATTCCCACAGAGACACCAAGAGTAGAAGGGGCAATGCATGAAGTGTGTATACCTTACATAAAAGGTTTCTAGGGAAAAATAAAATAATATAAATCTTTTCAAAACAGAAAAAAAATTAAAAAGAGTAGATGCGGGCCAAACAAGTGCCTTAAAAGTATTGGAAAGTTAGGGATAAAAGTAAATTAGACACAGCAGATGCAATCCATAGGGAGTAGGGGTTTGATACCGGGGACTTGCCTGGGCAGAATAAAAATGAGACTGCAATAGAACAGCATTGAACTTGAACCCTTACAGTCCATCTGTCCCCAGCTGTTTCCAACAAGGCTGCTTCCCAGGGGCTCAATTATGCAATGGTCCTGGACCAGAGATTGCGTGCAGCCGCGTCACCTCCCAGCATCTTCACAGGCGCGGAAGATACACCAGACAGGAGGCGCAAGTTCACTGCTAAGTGGTCACTGGTGCTGCAGCAAAGACTTCATTGACACTTGTTAAGCACAACGAGGCAGACTTCGCTCAGGGCCATTGTGATGGGTGTATCGAGACTACAGCAGTAGGTAAAGGGACCATGGCTATGAGATTTCACGGTGAAGGAGACAGGCTTCGTTACAGTGGGAATAAGGCATGGACAAGTGGAATGTAGTCATGGAACAGGGTAGGGGATGGCAGATGGAAAGACTAAGAGGAAGCACTAAGGGTAAGGAGGACTCTGGTTCTGCTGAAGACAGGCCCGGGTGGCCAGACGTTACCTGGGGGAGGGAAACGAGGAGGTATCATAGCCCCTCTACTCTCCCTGGCTCCCGCATCCCATCAACCACCTGCCCAAAGCATGTATGAGAAAATGGTGAGCCCCTCCCGGAACATGGTACTTCCCCCGAGTCTGGCTCCACAGGATTCTCTGATGTTGATAAACCATTAAAATACATAGGATAGAAATATTAATTTCAGGAGATCCCTTACTTCAGGAAAAGTTTGAGGCCAGAACAAAACTGGATGTGAGTAGGAACCGGGCTCTCTGGCTCACGTGCAGAGTAGGCCACCCAGGCGAGAAACACAAGTGTGAATCTTCAGAGAGCAAAAGGCCCAGGTTCCCCCCTTATAGGATGAGTGACAACCCTGTTGGGATGCCCTCCCAGGAACGGCGGAGGAGCGGAGTAATCTGCCACTCATCTGCTTTAAAAAGCCTTAAATACACCTCACGGATGACCACGCAGCTCTGTGCACTAACACGAATAAGCCAAGAGGCAGGGCCGCCATGCCACACACCTTGATGCCAAGTTCAATGTTCTCTCCTCCGTACACATCCATCCCAGGATCCAGGAGACCGATCTCCCCGAAGAACTTCCTGTTGACCACGAACGAGCAGCCAATCATGGCAGGTGTCCTGTGGGAGAGAGGAAGAAGTTGAGCTGTGGTACCTGAAGTCCCAGAAGCCCTTTTGCAGGCACCATGGTGACAGGCACTGGGTTCTGCTTCAGTGCCTCAGGTCATTCCCCTGCAGGCCCTTGGTCCCACGGCCCCCTCTCCAGGAGGCTACCTTTTAGCTGCAAAAAGAAAACCACTGGGGTCCCAGAAATGCCAAGGGATGAGCCTCTTTGTAGACTGCCTGATGAGGCCGGGTCTCAGGCGTCACTAGGCTTTGTACACATGGGAGGTGACCCTCACTGGACTCTGGTGGCAGCTGAGGGACAGGATAGGGGTCCAGGGCAGTCTCAAAGAAGTGCAGAGGTGGGAAATAAAATGCATCCATTGCGTACCCCAGAGAGAAGAGATTTAGCATGAAGGGAAGCCAGCAAGGGGAAGATCAGAAACGAAGGCTCAATCTAGACAGGATGAAGGGAGAAGGGGATCAGGGTGCTTTGCTATCGCACGGGGAGATTCAGAGGCAAAAGGATCCCCAAAAGGGTCACTCACTACCAAATGGCAGAGAGACCCCCACCCCCACCCACAGAGAGTGGGGCTGGGTGGGAGACAGGAGAAGACCCCAAGTCTGTATTTTACCTCTGTGTAAATTTATACCCTTGATGGCTTCTTCTTGGGTCGGCTCAGGGTACAAGGTGACTCAATGACAATCAGAGACAAAAGCCAAGGGGAGCAACATGACACGTGGGTGGATATGCAGGGATGGATGGAAATGCCGCGTTAATCCACCAAGTTCATTGTCATTCTGTGTGCTGCATGGGGCTGTGCACCGCTCATGCTGGATACTAGAGAGGCTTACTACCTGTTGTATTACAGCATGCACTACAGTGTAGTACCAACAAAGCATTTACGGTTCCCTTTTTCCTGTTTCTAGATTTTCTAGGTGTAGTGATCACTGTGAAAAATTCAGCAAATATTTTCTCAGTAGCTACCATGAATTTTGTTGGTGCTGGAGAGGATATACAAGGTATACTTCAGACAAGTGACTAAGAGTAAATAGAATATTATTATTATTATTATTACCATTTATTGAGGAAAGCACTTTTCTTTTTTAAAAACTTTTATTTAATAAATATAAATTTCAAAAGTACAACTTGTGGGTTGTAGTGGTTCCCCCCCCATAACCACCCTCCCACCTGCACACCATCCCATCTCCTACTCCCTCTCCCATCCCATTCTTGATTAAGATTCTAAATTCTATTTATATACAGAAGATCAACATAGTATATAGTAAGTAAAGATTTCAACAGTTGAGCAAAGCACTTCTCACACAGTGCCTCATGTAAGCACAGCCCACAGCCCCACGAAGGAGCTTGCATCTCGATGGGTCAGTCTTTGTTGACTTGGATGGTGTTAGATTTGGTTTTGAGTCCTGGGAGCTGGAAGCGATGACATATGCTGTTCCCTCCTCCTACGTGGGCTCCAGAGCAACCTCAGAGCTGCATCACACAGCCAGAAGGGGCCAAAGACAGGGAGATTCATTCCTGGAGCGCTAAGCCAGGGTCTGCCCAAGCTAAGGAAGCACATTAGTCATACTCCTGCTTGGGGCAGAGAGCAGCACTCCAGGGTTCAGTGGAGTTTGCAGAGAGAGAGAGAGAGGACTGGGCAGAGGGGAGGGCCTGGTGCTAACTCTGCTTTCTAGAGTAATTGTAAACACAACAAGAGATTCTGTAAGGCAGAACACCCTCCACAAAGCCTGTGCCTGGGGCCTGAAGACATCCGATGGTGACAAGCATGTGTGATTAAGACTCTGTTCCCAGACTCTGCTTTCTAATCCCTCCAAGGCAAGCAGAACGGGGAATATCAAGCAACAAGAACTCAAAGGGTTCCCCAGAGACGGATCCAGCATCCACTTGCACCAGTATCATGCTGGTAGCTCCGTAGATCATGCAGATTCCAGGGCAGGAGTATGGCACAGCAGTGACATTCAAGTACCTGGGTTCAACTCTGCTCCGCAATCCAGCTCCCTGATAGAGTGCGTGGGAGGAAGGAGGGGAGGGCAGCAGGTGATGGCCCAAGTAGTTGAGTCCCTGTTACCCACATGGGAGATATGAGTGAGTTCCCAGTTTGGGGCTTTGGCCTAACCCAGGCCTGGCTGTTGAGGGCATTTGGGGAGTGAACCAGGAGATAAAAAGTCTCTGTCTCTCTGCCTCTCTTTCTCTCTTTGTGTGTGTCCCTGCTCTGCCCCCCAAAATGGAAATGCAGATTCCCGGTTCCTACTCAGAATCAGGGTGTTGGATTCACAGAGCTGGGACCCAGGGGATTGGTGTTTGTGCCAGCAGAACCATCCTGGGCGGCTTCTTGCTCACTGCGTGTCAAGTCCCTCCTCGAGAGCAGAGAAGTCATCCTGTAACTGCTTGTTGTATTCCCAGGAGCTGGTGGCTTGCGTGACACAGAGCAGCAGGCGCTCGCTAAACACTGCTGAATAACTGAATGACTGATGTCTCAGGGACCCAGCAGGAGGCAGCTGGGGCTGGAGGAGGGAGAGGAGGAGGAAGAGCTAGAGACAGGAAGGGGAGGGTGAGACAGGGACGAGGCCGGGAGGAGGGAAGGGAGGAGGGGAGGCAAGGATCCCCAGCTGCTCCTTGTCTCTGCCAAGGGGAGAAGACAGGCTGCGCCCTCCTTCCAGGGCCCCCTCAACGCGCCCTTCAAACGACATCTTTCCATGCCAAGCGATCTGATGTTTTAACACAACTCAGTTGTGTCCAGGTGCTGTTTTCCAGTTGTGGGTGGGGAGAAGAGAAGCCTTCACCAGCTGACTTGCCCTCCGGTCCCACTGTGCCGTGCCAGGCACAGCTCCGTGTAGCACCTCCAGCCAGTATCCATATCAGAAATCCTGGGATTGACTTCCTCATTAAAGCCAGGTCAGGACAGGACAGCTGCCCAGCTGGCACGAGGAGGTCACGGTAAGCCACTGGTGGTAAGCCACGTCTCTGCCTGCATCCTGGGTGGGCTGTCAGAAGCCTAAGAATACGGATGCTCTGCAGGTATCAGAGACGTCCAAGGAATGATTACCGCTCCACAGTGCCAGGAAGAACCTGACAGTGACGGGGAAAAGAGGGACTGTGGCCGGCTGGCCTGGAGGTGCAGTGACACCTGCACCCGTATCAGAGTGACAGTTCCAGTCCCAGCTGCCTGGCTTCCCATGCAGCTCCCTGCTAATGTGCCTGGGAAGGCAGTGGAAGATGGCCTGAGTGCTTGGGTCCCTGCACCCATAGGGGAGACCCAGCTGGAGTTCCTGGCTCAGGACTTCAGCCTGGCCCAGCCTCAGCTGTTGTGGCCAATTAGGGAGTGAACTAGCAGATGGAAGCTCTCTCCTCTCTCTCTCTCTCTCTCTCTGTAACTTTGCCTTTCAAATAAATAGATCTTTATTTAAAAAAGAAAAGGCAAGGAGAGGTGAGAACTGTCCCCAGGATGAAGTCTCAGGAGGTGGCTTCCCTTGGAACAGAGGCAGTGTGGCCCCACATGGGCTCCGAGGTGTCCCCAGCACCTGCCCAGCCGTGCGAACCACAGCCAATGCTACTTTGGCGCCGATGAGATGTGAGCACGTGAGCCTACAGCCTCCTTTATCAAACTCCACTGCGCTCACCACCATTCGTGCAAACGTTTCCATTCGAGATCATTCAAAAATGATCATCGCATTAAGGGATCTGCCAAAGTCTGATAGCTCTATTACAGAGGAGAAGAACAGAAATTAAAAATAATCACTTTCTTTGTTGCTGTTACACAAAACACAAGCAACACACACACACAATAGTGCCAGCTGAGACAGAGAATGATGAGCTAAGGAAGACAGAGAGAGTGAGGAGGGGGCTGGTGCCCCAGGATTTCCCACTGGGACAGGAGACCTTTCTCCATGCCAAGCCACCCCCTGCACAGATGACAAAGCCCATCTGTGTTCTAGATCTCCACCCCCCAACCCTTCCATGGATTTGTATTCTCTGAGCTAAGTGCACCTTCTCACTGGCACCCCTGCCCTCTCACTCCCACTCCAACCATCAACCCTGTGCCTTCCCTGGCCTGGCTGCTGCTCCTTCATGGCCTAGGCATTGTCCATGGACATGTGTCCCAAGTTAGGCCTCGCACTTCATTTTCCAGAAATGCCCTCCAAGAGACCCCATCCATCAACCCAAATCTTGTCTGCCCTTGAAACAAATGTCTTTAGGAAAACAAACCATTATGGCAAAAAAAAAAAAAAGAAAAAATATGAGAAAATCAACCTCAGTTAAAATAAAACCAAGACCTCTAACTGCAGGCTCTCCGATCACTACCTTCGGTTGCTTGTGCCATCACAAGGATCTTGCCTGACAGCAGACATAACTGGATTTTTACCCCTTATCCCTGCCTTCTTTCAAGAGACTCACCCCACTCCCTGCATTCTTTTCCAGGTTTGAAAGCCCATGAGAAACCTGTATGGAGAAACTCACCTCCAACTACCCCATTCCCCTCTGAATTCTTAGCCCACCCTGAGATAGATAAGGCCCAGCCCCCTGGACCTGTGCCACATGTTGGGTCTGTGTGCACGCTGGCCAGGCCCTTGGTGTACCTGGTGCCGTGCTGGGAGAAGTCATTGAATCCTCAAACAGCTCCACTTGGTAGCTATAATTCTTAGCCTCATTTCCTTACTGAGAAAACTGAGGTGCAGAGAGTGACGCAAAATGGCCATAAGTAAGTGTGGAGCTGGGAGCGACCTAGTGGTATCGCCTCCCAGACCAGATCATCTACAACCGGCAGCAGCTAAGAGCTCTCACGCTGGGTGGAATAAGTGGTCCCACTTTGTAGATTTCCGGGGACATGCAGCTGCTAAACACTAAAAATATAATTTGGGGGAAGGAGTTGGCTGACTCACGTAGAATTCTCCACTGGCGCAGTTCAGTAATTTAATACTCAGGATTCCATTTGCCTCGGCTATACATATAAATACCAAAAGGGTAAGTACCCCTGCCTTTTTAAAAATCAAATGCCATAGCTAGCACACAAAAGATCTCGCGAGGAAATAGGACCCAAAGGCCACGCGCTTTGCTGTTTAATGGAGGTAGCGCTCTGCTCTCTCGCTCAAATGATAATTCACGGGGAAGCAGCAGTCTGGGCACTGAGCTCTTTCCTTTTGGAAGATAAAGGAAATGCTCGTCTCTCCTGGGCGTGATTTCTCACAGATGCAGAAACGCCAGTGGGGACTGAAGTTGCCAGCAGCAGCCTTGTCTCTCTGGCAGCGGCTGCCTGGGCTTGTTTGAATAAAATACAGACCAGACCGGGAGCCCTCTGGGTGAGATGTTTTCCATAGGCAATTTCCTCCTTGTAACACTTTTGTTCTCTGCTAATCATAGTTTCTTTCGGCTTTGGGGAGCTGATTTGCAAATAATCCTTTGAAAGGTATTTTGGAAAAAGCACAGTGAAGGTGAAATACATTAAGCCATTATCAGTCATCAATATTTCATATATGCATATATTCAAACATGTGTGTGTTATATATAAAAGTGGTTCCCTATCTTTTTTTTTTTTTTTGACAGGCAGAGTGGACAGTGAGAGAGAGAGAGACAGAGAGAAAGGTCTTCCTTTGCCGTTGGTTCACCCTCCAATGGCTGCTGCGGCCGGCGTGCTGCGGCCGGCGCACCGCGCTGATCCAATGGCAGGAGCCAGGTGCTTCTCCTGGTCTCCCATGGGGTGCAGGGCCCAAGCACTTGGGCCATCCTCCACTGCACTCCCGGGCCACAGCAGAGAGCTGGACTGGAAGAGGAGCGACCGGGACAGAATCCGGCGCCCCGACCAGGACTAGAACCCGGGGTGCCAGCACCGCAGGTGGAGGATTAGCCTAGTGAGCCTTGGCGCCGGCCTCCCTATCTTTCTTAAAAGAAGTATTTATTTATTCAGAAAATAGAGTGAAAGGGAGAGATAGGGAAGATAGGGAGAAAAGGAGAGAAAGAGAGAGAGAGAGAATCTTCCATCTGCTAGGTCACACCCCAGATGGCCTCAACAACCAGGTCTGTGCCAGGCTGAAGTCAGGAGCCAGGACCTCCTTCTGAGTCTCCCACATGGAGAACAGGGTCCCAAGTCCTTGGGCCATCATCTGCTGCCTTCCCAGGTACATTAGCAGGGAGCTCGATCAGAAGCCAGCAGGCAGGACCTGAGCCAGCATTCCAATGGGGAATGGCAGCACCATGCTAAGTAGCTTAACCTGCTGCACTGCAATGCCAGCCCCTAGGTTACCTATCTTGCGATGTGAGCCATGGTTAGGTAAGTATTTGGGAAAGAGAAAAAGACGAAAGATCTAATGCCGGCATTAGCAAACCATACTGCCTGCTTTTGTCCAGCCAGAGAGTTAAGCATGATTTTTACACGTAGCCATTATCATCGATATGATGCCCAACACTGAACCTCAGGGAAGCAAAATGCTAACCCTCCCTCCAAGAGAAATTCAAGTCTTCTCATTTGTAGACCCGAATCACAAGAAATTGCACCCATTATTACTGCATTTTGAATTTTGTCCCAATATGTGTGGGAATTGGTTTTTGCTCTTGTTTAGAAATATCTAGATAATAGCCTTGATTTTTCGTCTCTTGTCTCACAAAGCTTACAAAATGTGCTGCCTGGCCCTTTACAGAAAAACTGACCAGTTCCCTTCGAGACCTCGAAGCCCTGGGAGAAGCTGCAGACTGCACATGGACAACAGGGTAGGTAGGGGTGGCTAGCAGGAAGGTGACTGTGAAAGACAGATGAGGGAAACAGGTGCAGAGAAAGACCTGGAAGCCGGGTCAGGCTCCTTGTCGTTGGCACAGGGGGACAATGATGCCTCTCCATCTTCCAGAACTCCTGTGATAGGCGCCGGAGTTGTGGTGCAGCCGGGTAAGCCGGCCCCTGTGACACCAGTACCCCATATGGGCGCCAGTTGGTGTCCTGGCTGCTCCACTTCTGCTCCCTGCGAATGGCCTGGGAAAAGAGCAGTAGGAGATGGCCCAAGCACTTGGACCCTCCCCCCCTACACACCTACATGGGAGACCCAGAAGAAGCTCCTGGCTCCTGGCTTCAGCCTGGCCCAGTGCTGGCCATTGTGGCCATGTGGACAGTGAACCAATGGATAGAAGAGCTATCTCTCTCTTGCCCTTGAAGATGGCATGAGGCCAGCAAGACAGTGTTCCCTGAAGAAAGAGAGAGGCCTGGGTTTGTGCTGAGTGGGGCATTTTTCTGAGCAGGTTCATCAACATCTTATCAACACATAGGCACTCTACAATGAAATGAAACTAAAAGTCAATAATCGAGAGTAAAAGGATGGGGTGGGCATCTGACCTGGTGGTGAAGACTGAGTTAAGAGGCCAGCATCCTGTTTCAATGTGCCTGGGTTTAAGTCTCAACTCCAGGCCCTAATTTCAGCTTCCTGCTAATGCAATAAAGAGGCGGCAGTGATTAACTCAAGTAATTGGGCCCCTGCCATCCATGGGGGAGACCTGGGTTGAGTTCCCGGCTCCTGGCTTTGGCCTGGCCCAGATCTGGTTGCTGTGGGCATTTGGGGAGTGGATCAAAGAATGGGAGTCTGTCAGTCTATCCTGTCTGTCCATCTACCTTTCTATTTCTATCCATCCATTTCTCTCATCTTATCATATGTATATCTCTATCATCTCTATTTCTCCTTCTCAGTTTTTAAAAAAGAGTAAGTTACAAAAAAGCAAGAAAAAAGATGGCAAAGATAAGTTGAACATACACAATGCAGGGTTTGATATATTACATATGTAACAGAGATAGACCACAAATTCAGCTCTAACTCTCTTGTACCCGCTGTAATTAGAATCAGTGGACTGCCGGTGCCGTGGCTCAACAGGCTAATCCTCCGCCTTGCGGCGCCGGCACAACCGGATTCTGTCCTGGTTGCCCCTCTTCCAGGCCAGCTCTCTGCTGTGGCCCGGGAGTGCAGTGGAGGATGGCCCAAGTGCTTGGGCCCTGCACCCCATGGAGATCAGGATAAGCACCTGGTTCCTGCCATCAGATCAGCGTGGTGCGCTGGCCACTGGAGGGTGAACCAATGGCAAAAGGAAGACCTTTCTCGCTGTCTCTCTCTCTCTCTCTCACTGTCCACTCTGCCTGTCAAAAATAAAAAAAATAAAATAAAATAAAAAATAGAATCAGTGGACTGATCTTTAGCATCTCAAAGATTTTTTTTTAAAATAGACTTACTTGGCCACTAAGACATAAGAGAACTTTCTCTGCTGAGTAACTTGGTGAACAGTTTCCTGACACCCCTACAATGAGCTCCACAACCAGTCTCTACAAACCTCAGCATTGGCCCACAGTGCTTACCCAACGATAACCACTGAGAGCGTTCACTTTCAAGACCAAAAGGAGGCCCAAGTCAGGACACAGCTCTCTGATGGCCTGGCTTTTCTAAGGGCTACGTTCAGGACAGAATAGCTCCGAGAGAGTAGCCAAATAAAATCATCTGATAAATTATTTGGAAATACATGAGTGAGCTTCTGTCTCCTGGATGGTCTCTACTTTGGCCAGATGCAGTCGTAGCCTTGAGAAGGGTTAAGAGGGTCCTGGTTGGGATGAAAAGAATTAAGGTGGATGAGAGTTTGCTGTTGTGACTGCAAAACCAAGGCTGACTTCTGAAGAGCTGTCCCCACGCCAGGATTTCAGGTGCGTGAGCCAAGCACCGGGAGGGAAGAGCATTTTCTAAACTCCAGTGCCTCCCTTGACATACTGAGGATGGCCAGCCAGGGAGCTGTGACACGGCCATGGCTCAGTGCTGCCTCACCTGGGAGCTGGCTCACCTTAGGATGACCTGGGATGCGTTAAGGACCCGGGCCTGGGCTCACTCCCAGACTCGCTAATGTGACTGGTCCATACTCAAAGTTGCTTCTCAAGTGCAAACCAGCAGGAGAATGAACCATTCCCATCTGGGAAGCTTCCAGTCCCCAAGGAGGTAGATTCTTCATGGGTTAGGAGCAAAGTCTGCAGAAAAAGGAAGACAGACAGAGGGCAGGCCTTGCCTAGGGGAGTTTTAGCCTCGTTTACTGCTCTGGGGAAAATTCAGGGAGAAGGGTGAGAGGTTCTGCAAGCAGGTTAGGCTGGTTCAAGGGGAGTCAGAGCAGGCCAGTATCGTGGCACAGTAGGTTAAGCTGCCGCCTGTGAAGCCAGCAACCCCTATCAGAGTGTTTGTTTGAGTCCTGGATACTCCACTTCTGATCCAGGCCCCTGCTGATGTGCCTGGGAAGGCAGCAGAAGAAGGCCCAAGTGCTTGGGGTCCCTGCCACCCACGTGGGAGACCTGGATGGAGTTCCAGGTTCCTGGCTTCAGCCTGACCCAGCGCCAGCCATTGCAGCCATCTGGGGAGTGAACCAGCGGGTGGAAGATCTTTCTCTCTCTCTCTCCTCTCTCCTCTCTCTGTCTTTCCATCACTCTGCATTTCAAATAAATAATAAGTACATCTTTAAAAAAAAAAAAGAGGAGTCAGGGATAGGAAGGGGATTGGGTGGATATTGTGTCTGGAGCTGGAACAGGATGAAAGACCTCAGCTATGAATACCATGGGGTGTTCAAAAGATTGTGCAAAGATACAGAATTAAGGAAAAAGCTTATTTTGGTGCACAGAAATACAATCTAGGTCTCCTACATGAGTGGTGGAAACCCAAGTACTGGAGCCGTCCCTCTGCCTCCCAAGATCTACAGTAGCAGGAAGCTGGAGCCAGGAGTCGGAGTCAGGAATCAAACTCAGGGACTTCAATATGGGACACAGTGTCTGAACTCCTAGACCAAACGCCTGCTCCTAAACTTATCTTTTAATTCCATTTCCATGAACTTCTGTAGTACCTTCGTACATAGGGGACACAGGTCTACATGTGGGAGGTGTGAACCCAGAGAGGAGGGGTGCACCAGAATCATCTCTCACCCCTGCACAGCTGTACCAGCTCCCCCTTGCTCCAGGGTGCTGTTCAAGAGGTGGGGACCTTCCAGGGGAACCGCAGCTTGTTCAAGTTCAATGTCACTGAACAGCCATCCTGAAAGAGATGGAACTTTGCCTCCCCTGTGAACGTGAGGGCCCAGGCAAGTGGAAGTCAAAAATGGAAAAAACAAAGTCACTCTTCTTTATAGCTCAGTGGAGACTAACAAGTAAACTGTGCACAGGTGTCAGGGTGTGAAGAGGAATGTGAGGGCTCTAAAATGCCAAGAGAGACATGGAAAAACAACAAAATGAATGAAGCGTTTACATAAGAAAAACAACTTTCCTGGAAAGCAATTTGGCAATCCGCCTCGTGCGTTTTTAAAAATGTGCATGTTTTAGACTCAGAAACTCCACTCTCAGGAATTCATTCTGCAGAATGGCCATGACTTCTGCCTCTGAGAATGTCCCAATCGACCTACTTCCCAACCAGACACAAAGGAAGAAGCTGGACACGATTTTTAAAAGTTTGCAAGCATCGTGCAAGACGCACAAAATGGAAGTGGGAGGTTGGTGCAGCAGTTACAAGGTGCTATGGGGAGGTCCACATCCCGTATCCAGCGCCTGGATTTGAGTCCCGACTCAGTTTCTGATTCCACTTTGCTGCCAGGCACATCCTGGGAGGCAGCAGGTGATGGCTCAAATACTTGGGTTCCTGCTACCCACTTGGGAGACCTGGATGGAGCTCCTGGCTCCTGGATCAGCCCAGCTGTTGTGCACATGTGGGGAGTGAACTAGCTGATGGAAGATATTTCTCCATCTCTTTCTCTCTCCAGTGAAAGCAAATAAAAAGTTCACGGTTCAAAAACATATATGAAAAAAAAAAAGAACATTATTGTGTTGAGATCTGGTGGAGACGAGAAAGAACAGACAGGAAGATGCCCAGCTCTGCGGTTGCTTCTGCCCTGGAGTGAGAGGTCCAAGCCAGAGAGTGAACTGGGAGCTGAGCTGTATTTCTGGCAACTTCAAAACACCAGAGTCCAAAGTTGGACTGCAGTGTCCACCAATGATTTGCAACTGGGTTATAAACATCCTATTTTTTTTGTTGTTGTTAGGACCTGGAATTATCCTTATGAGTAATGACAAGCTGGAAACTGGTCTGATCTCCCACAACCTCCAGGTCCTCTGCTCTGTGTGGCTTGGAAAAGCTCAAATCCCCAATACTGATTAAGAGGTGGTGGTGGGGGGACTGTTGGCCTGCCCTTCCTCCTATCAGAAGTAAACCAAAATCCTCGGTAGATAACACAATCCTATGTTTCCAACGAACTGTCTTATAATATCTAGTATAAAGAAAACACCATCTAAAATAACCAACAGCAGCAGGTGTCACGAGCCCAAATCTGAGCTGTGGAAATAGCACCCAGAAAGGGAAGCCCAGGACTTCCAGACACGGGAATCACCGGACACTGCCATGCATCTGTGTTGGCCATGATCAAGGAGATAAGATGCAAGCACAAACATTTTGGCAGGAAGTGGAAATTATACAAAAAGACCCAGCAACTCTGCTAAACGAAAAAAAAAAAAAGCTAGAATCAAAAGGTTTGGCTCATTCAGATGACTCTGTTGATGGTTCACTGGTAGATTAGACACAGTGGAAGAGAGTATTATCCAACTAGATAAGTTGGAAAAAACTTCAGAACACAGAACAGAGGGACAAAAAGATGGAAAATACAGAGACCAAGGTTAGCAACATAGAGAATGTAACAATAAGGTCTGACACCAGTTTGTGAAATCCCAGGGCAGAGGCAGAATCTGAAGAGATAATGACTAAGAATGTCTCAGGATTGAGGAAAGGTATCAACCTACAGATTTGGAAAGCTCAACAAATTCCAAGCAGACCAAATAAAAATGAAACCACACCCTGGCGTATGCTGATCAAACCTTTAAAAATGAAGATAAAAACCTTATAAACAGCCAGAGGAGGAAAGAAAAAGAAAAAAATCAGACATCTGAAATGTGATTTTGTATAAGACTTTTAACAAAAACACTAGCAAAATGAAAAACTAAAAATCCTGTAAATTTCTATCAACAAGAACATAGTTAAGTGTATTTTAGCATATTTCCATATATTCCCATAATAAAATGTCTGCAGCTATTACAAGTTTTTAAAAATACTAAATGTTCATGATTTAATGTCCATAAGAATGTCAAAATTCAATTGTATCCATTTATGACCTTTGATTTAAATATATATAGGATAACAGAAGGCAATATGTTTAAAATGTTGCCCATGTTGGTGCGGGAGACTCACTGGAGTAACAGCAAGACCACGGCTGCCTCCCCAGAGAGAATGAGATGCTGCAGGGACTGCTCTCAGAGGCCACGTGAGATCCAGGAGACTTCAGAGGCTTGGGAGCAGAGCTGTTTGTCACACACCCCCTCACTGCCTTCCTGGCTCAATGCCATACAACTACAGCAGTGATTTCTCTAGGAGGCTGATTCATTGATAATTACAGATGTAACACACAATTAAGCAATACTCGACAGAAGCAGGACTACTGCTGCCTTTTCCCTTAGTGACTGCATCGCTTCCCAAGTGGGTCTGAGCTGGGGAAGAAGAGCCGGGACACCCATTCTAAGCACGGTGATGCCAGCTGGCTCTGCCTCCAGTCACCATGAAATATTCTCAATGCTTCCTTGATGCTGCACCCAAGCAGGACAATCCCACCCTTCTAAAGACCACCACTATGTCCCAACACTTTCATCATGCCCCCTTGCACCTGTCTGGTGGATTCCAGACTCCTGGGGGCGACACGTAAGATGCATGGTGATCCAGCCCCTTCGACCGCCCCATGACCACCCCCCCTCAATTTTTAAATAAAGATTTGTTTATCTATTTGAAAATCAGAGTTACACAGAGAGAGAAGGAGAGGCAGAGAGAGGTCTTCCATCCCATGGTTCACTCCCCAAATGGCCACAACGGCTGGAGCTGCACCCATCCAAAGCCAGGAGCCAGGAGCTTCTTCCAGGTCTCCAACACAGGTGCAGGGACCCAAGGCCTTGGGTCATCATCTACTGCTTTCCCAGGCCATAGCAGAGAGCTGGATTAGAAGTAGAGCAGCCGGGACTCGAACCGGTGCCCATATGGGATGCCGGCACTGCAGGCGGCAGCTTTACCTGGTAGGCCACAGCACTGGCCCCCTCCATGCCACTCTGGGAGTCCTTTGCTCCAAGCCTCTGTTAGGCTGCCCCCTGCCATTTCTTTTGCAAGTCCCTTGTGTGTGATGGGACCAGCTTAAGTCCTTCTAGGTCCTGTTGGTGAATCCTTTGATCAACAGGGCATAGATGTTCTCAACAACATGAGTATGCATTGTCTGGGGCTCTCCTTGGGCAGGTGAACTGTTTCCTCATTGTCTCCTGTTTCCCCTCCCTTGCTTCCAGGCTTCCCTTTGCTGCTGAGGCCAGAAAACCCAAGCACAGGTCCATGGGCAGAACTGAAGTCATGAATGACAGTGGGCGGTGCTACGATTTCAGTCTATTTGTATTGGCCCAGGCACCTCCAATGCCTTGGGTCCCGGCAGCCGGTCAGTAAATTAGCTGTGTTGCCACAACCATTCTGCTAACTAACATCGGTCATGAACTTGGAAAGTCCTAGGCACTGCTCGAGGCCTAAGGGAAATACATATTACTTCAGTTAATCCTCTGCTACGGCTTGAAAGTTGGTGTCCTTCCAGAATCTTCATGTTGAAACTGAACCCCCAGGAGGAGTGGCCTCTGGGAGTTCATGAGGTCATGAGGGCAGAGCCCCCATGAACAGGGTTAGTACCCTTATGAAAAAAAAATAGGCTCAGGGTAGTTGGTTAGTTCCTTCTGCCATGGAGAACACAGAGAGAAGACATCAGAAAAGGAGCCCTCATCAGACACTGGAATTAGCAGGTGCCTTTGATCTGGGACGTGCAGCCTTCAGGACTACATGAAAGAAATTTCTGTTCCTAAGTTACCTGGTTTATGGCATTTTGCTGTGGTATCCTGGATCCTCCCAACAACCTATATGGTCGCTACAATTTCCACCGCCCATGTTAAGATGAGGAGAGCGAGGCGTAAGGGAGACAAATCATTTTCTCAGTAATGACTTTCTAGCTGGTGGTGTGGCCAGGGCTTGGACCCAGGCTCTCTCCCGCAAGCCTAGGCAGCTCTCTACACACCTGACCCTCCCACTGCTTTTCCTCACCTTTGGGTGGGTTCTGGCCTTTGCCACATGGTGACCCACACTACAGAGGAGCAGCACAGAGCCCATGAGAGGTGTGGTCCTCTCCTAGCCCACGGATGCTTCTAGGATGATTCTTTTTGCTCTGCCTCGGCTTCAGCATCTTCCAGAACCCCATGCACAGCATTACTGTCAACCCTGTGTGCACCTTTGTGTCCTGGGCCTGCAAATTCAACCAAGCCACCACGGACTGAGAATGTTGGAAAAGTCCATTGAATCTGCACTGGGCCTGTGTCCAGCTGTCACGCTGCCCCTACCTGGTGCAAGACGGAAGCTCTTTATATGGCATTTACACTGTATGAGCATTAGGTAATACAAACAGTCTAGAAATGATTTAAAATTTATCAGAGGAGGGTCTGGCACTGTGGCACAGTGGGTTAAAAGCCCTGGCCTGAAGCGCCGGCATCCCATATGGGCGCCGGTTCTAGTCTCAACTGCTCCTCTTCCGATCCAGCTCTCTGCTATGGCCTGGGAAAGCAGTAGAAGATGGTCCAAGTCTTTGGGCCCCTGCACCCACATGCGAGACCTGGAAGAAGCTCCTGGCTCCTGGCTTTGGATCGGTGCTGCTCTGGCATTGCAGTCATCTGGGGAGTGAACCAACAGATGGAAGACCTCTCTGTCTCTACCTCTCTCTGTAACTCTGTCTTTCAAATAAATAAAAAAAAATCTTTAAAAAATTTTATCAGAGGATTGCATAGATTATAGGAAAAGACTACACCGTTTTACATAAAGGACTTGAGCACCTGTGGATTCGGGTATCCACAGAAGGTTCTGGAACCAATTCCCCATTGGTACGTAAGCCTCAGATCTGGTGACAACCTGTGTCAGGGTGGCCCCAAGATGCCTCTCTAGGTTTGCTCACCCACTAGGAAGACTCACAGGACTCCACCTATATCCTATCCACACCTCATAGCTCTGATTTATTTCAGCAAAAGGTTGCAAAGAAAAACCTGCAAAGGGAATGTGCATGAGATTAAGCCTGGCCGGGGGGGGGGGGGGGGGGCAGGTGCAAGCTTTTAAGGGTCCCCCCTTGTGGAGTTACAGGAGACACATTTACTGCCCCAGCGGGGACCTGTGACAATAACAATGCATGTGAAATGCTATCCACCAGGGAAACTCACCAGAGACTCAGGACTCAGGGTTTTTTTGGGAGGGTGATCAGGGAGGTCCCATCTACCTGGCATGGACCAACAGCCCAGTCTCTCAGAAGGAAACAGGTGCTTAGCATAAACCACATACTATGTGTACAAACAGCTTAGGTGCTATAAGCTGCTATTCTCAGAAACCCAACTTCCGGTGGCAAGTGTTGTGGCACAGCAGGTTATGTTGCCACTGGGGACGCCCGCATCCCATATCGTGGCGCTGGTTTGAGTCCCAGCTCCTCCACTTCTGATGCAGCTTTCTGCTGATGTGCAACCTGGGAAGCAGCAGATGACGGCACAGGTACCTGGACACCTGCCACCACTGTGGGAGACCCAGATGCAGGTCCAGGATCCTGACTTCAGCCTTCAGATATGGCTGTTGTGGCCATTTGGGCAGTGAACTAGTGGATGGAAGATCTCTCCCCAACCCCGGGTTTTCCCTCTCTCTCTCTGTCACTCTGCTTTTCATAGAAATAAATACATCTTTATAAAATCCAAGAAACCCAAGTCCCTAGATGCCATCCCTGGACCGTAAGTGTAAGATATAGACAGACTATTTCAATTGCATACTGTATTCTTCTCACAAACAGAAAACCAAACCACAAAACACCCTAGATGGACACAAGGCAACTTCATGGGTGTTTATCACCCTGCTTGGTTGTTTCATGGTTGTGTGCATATATTCAAATGCACCAAATTATGCATATAAAATACCTGTAGTTTATATCACGTATAATTCAACTAAGCTTAGCTTTACTCCTTAATTGGAAAAAAAAGGAAGAAATTAGGCCTGCTGTGTAAACTCTTCTCCACTGACAGTGTGATACAGACAGTGGAATGGCTGTCCTTCCTTCCCCACTCGTGGTAGATCCCACTTTCAAAGTCGCTCTTTGCTACAGCGACTGGGTATCCGGGGCAGGCAGGAATTAGCCCCTTTGCAGATGAGCAATTCAGAGGCTTAGATGTTTCTTTCCAAGTGGCTGGGAACATGACTGAGAAAGCAAGACCGTAAAGCAACACCATTTCCCTTGTCACAAAGTAGCAGGGCCCATGGCAACAAGGCCAAGGTTACATAATCCCTACACAAGCCGGCATAAGAAAAGAGGGCTGGGAGTGTCAGCTGGGATGCAACAGGAACGCATCTCAACCACTCAAGAAAGCAAAAAGATGAGCAGAGTTCCCTGTCTCCATGAACTTTTAACTCTTCCCTATTGCTCTCGACTAAATCAATTCACAGGCTATTAGCAGCATAAGTGTCTTTAAGAAATCCCTGTGTACAACTCATCTCATTGCTTTATTTGAAAAATAGGGAAAACAATTAGCTGCCGCCCCTATTGCATATGGCTAATAACGGATTGTTTAGAAAAGGCTGGAGAATGGGTACTGAAAGTCATTATGTGAGATGGCTTTCATTGTGAGAAAATTGCTTTCATTACCAATGAAAATAGTGACAATCTCTTCTCTCCGACTGGGTTTCTCTTGTATTTTGTAAGCTGATTTTTTTCCCCCTCCAATTTAGTTGAAAAGCAGAGACTCAGAGAGAGAGAGAGAGAGGATTCTTCCATGCACTGGTTCACTCTCCAACAGCCAGGTCTGGGCCAGGCCAATGCCAGGACCATGGAGCTCAATCCTGGTCTCTCATATGGGAAGCAGCAGGGACCGAAATACTTGAGTCATCACCTGCAGGAAGCTAAAATCAGAAGCGGAGCCAGGACTTGAACCAGTGACTTAGGTGCTGCACAAAATGCCCACCCTGGGTTTTTTTTTTTTTTTTTTTTTTTCTGCTTGCTGCAGGCTGAAGTCAGAGGCCAGGCTTTCAGTCTGAAATAGAATTTAAGAAAAAGACAAATTTGAAAATAAAACCCTGAGTTCTCGCACTGATCAAAGGCAGACAGATTTACCCAAACGTGGACAGGTGCCTCCAAGAGGAAGGGGTGTCCCTGAGAGGAAGCTAATGGCCCACACTTGCAGGAGGGATGCACTCTGTACCATGGCACCAGGACTGAGCGAGCTCGCAGGGCCTCAGTTTACTCATCTCTGAAATGGGAGATAGACCAACAGCTCCCATTCCTGAACTGTTTCTTGGTCTTGAGCTTCACATGTATTTTTTAAAAAGATTTATTTATTTATTTATTTGAAAAGCAGAGCTATAGAGAGGCAGAGGCAGAGAGAGAAAGACAGAGGTCCTCCATCCACTGGTTCACTCCTCAGACGGCAGCAATGGCCGGAGCTGAGTAGATCTGAAGCCAGGAGCCAGGAGCTTCCTCCAGGTCTCCCATGCAGGTGCAGGGGCCCCAGGACTTGGGCCATCTTCTACTGCTTTCTCAGGCCATAGCAGAGAGCTGGATGGGAAGAGGAGCCAGCAGGGACCCAAACCAGCACCCATGTGGGATGCTGGCATTGCAGGTGATGGCTTTACTGGCCATGCCACAGCGCTGGTCCCAGCCCATCTGATTCTTTTTTTTTTTTTTTTTGACAGGCAGAGTGGACAGTGAGAGAAAGAGACAGAGAGAAAGGACCTCCTTTTCTGTTGGTTCACCCCCCAATGGCCACTGCAGCTGGTGCACCACGCTGATCCAAAGCCAGGAACCAGGTGCTTCTCCTGGTCTCCCATGCGGGTACAGGGCCCAAGCACTTGGGCCATCTTCCACTGCACTCCCTGGCCACAGCAGAGAGCTGGCCTGGAAGAGGGGCAACCGGGACAGAATCCAGCACCCCAACCGGGACTAGAACCTGGTGTGCCAGCACCGCAGGCAGAGGATTAGCCTAGTGAGCCATGGCACTGGCCTATCTGATCCTAACATCAATGCTTTTAGGTGAGTAGCAATGCCTGCCCCTGAGAGCTGGGAACCCTGAAGTTCACAGATGTTGAGTTTCTTGCTCTCACACAGCTATGAGAACACCAACCTGGATCTCCTCGACTCTCACCAGAGTGATGGCACAGCCTGCCTGCATTCAGAAAGTCAACACTACACATAAAGCACAAGGACATGTGTCTCTCCTCTTGGGCTCTGGGCATGACATTTCAGTTTATGTGAGTAGTGTGGTCAGGGAACAGGAAGCCTGGAAGTTTACATGAAAAGCAGGCTCTGGGGGCTGGTGCTGTGGCTCACTTGGTTAATCCTCCGCCTGCAGCGCCGACATCCCATATGGGTGCTGGGTTCTAGTCCCAGTTGCTCCTCTTCCAGTCCAGCTCTCTGCTGTGGCCCGGGAAGGCAGTGGAGGATGGCCCAAGTGCTTGGGCCCTACACCCGCATGGGAGACCAGGAGGAAGCACCTGGCTTCGGATCGGCACAGCTCCGGCTGTGGTGGCCATTTGGGGGATGAACCAATAGAAGGAAGACCTTTCTCTCTGTCTCTCTCCCTCACTGTCTATAACTCTGTCAATTAAAAATAAAAAAAAAAAAAAAGAAAGAAAGCAGGCTCTGGTTGACGACACCTTGCAGGGGTGACCAAGAGCGCATGCAAAACCTTACTAGAGAGACACAGAGTCAATTCAGAGAGAGACGACCCAAGAGTCCATCACTATGGCTGCATGGACAGTGAGCGCATAAGCAAGAATTATAAACACTCACAGCCGGCGCTGTGGTGCAGCGGGTTAAAGCCCTGGCCTGAAACGCCGGCATCCCATATAGGCACTGGTTCAAGCCCGGCTGCTCCACTTCTGATCCAGCTCTCTGCTGTGGTCTGGGAAAGCAGTAGAAGACGCCCCAAGTCCTTGGGCCCCTGTACCCACGTGGGAGACCTAGAAGAAGCTCCTGCTCCTGGCTTCGGATCGGCGTAGCTCCAGCCATGCGGCCATCTGGAGAGTGAACCAGTGGATGGAAGATCACTCTCTGTCTTTACCTCTCTCTGTAACGCTATCTTTCAAATAAATAAAATAAATCTTTTAAAAAAATTACAAACACGCGAGGAAACAATCCACTATGAATAAGGGTCAACCGATACAATAGAACTTGAGCTCATAAAACTCTCAGAGATCATGAAATAAGAATGTTCAGGGGCCGGCGCCGTGGCTCACTAGGTTAATCCTCCACCTGCAGCGTCGGCATCCCATATGGGCACCAGGTTCTAGTCCTGGTTGCCCCTCTTCCAGTCCAGCTCTCTGCTGTGGCCCGGGAAGGCAGTGGAGGATGGCCCAAGTGCTTGGGTCCTGCACCCGCATGGGAGACCAGGAGGAAGCACCTGCTCCTAGCTTTGGATCGGCGCAGCGCCAGCCGTAGCAGCCATTTGGGGAGTGAACCAACGGCAGGAAGACCTTTCTCTCTCTCTCTCTCTCTCTCTCTGTCTATAACTCTTACCTGTCAAATAATAAAAAAAAGAATGTTCAAATAGTTAAAGACATAAAAATAGGAATCAAAAACATAAAAACATAAGAACATGACCCTATTAAAAAAATAAAGAATCCTTGGGAAACCTCACTATTTTCTCATCACATTTAGCAGGTGTTCCTTCCATTTCAAGAGCTATTAATTTTACGCAACAGTCATTAACATAAAACCACCAGCTATATCTCAATATCAAACATCGTGGTTTGCCTGATCAGTATTAACTATAGCTAAACTTGTACTCGTATCTCACCAAGTATTTTTTTTAATTTAATTTAATTTTTTTTTGACAGGCAGAGTGGACAGTGAGAGAGAGAGAGAGAGAGAGAGAGAGAGAAAGGTCTTCCTTTGCCGTTGATTCACCCTCCAATGGCCACCGTGGCTGGTGCGCTGTGGCCGGCACACTGCGCTGATCCGAAGGCAGGAGCCAGGTGCTTCTCCTGGTCTCCCATGGGGTGCAGGGCCCAAGGACCTGGGCCATCCTCCACTGCCCTCCCGGGCCATAGCAGAGAACCGGCCTGGAAGAGGGGCAACCGGGACAGAATCTGGTGCCCCGACCGGGACTAGAACACGGTGTGCCGGTGCCGCAAGGTGGAGGATTAGCCTAGTGAGCCACGGCGCTGGCTTCTCACCAAGTATTAACAGCTGGTATTATCATAGCATTAATAGGCAGTATCAATCTTAACAGCACGTTGATGCAGCAAAAGTGGACACTCAATTTTCTATCAACATTTATTCTGATTTTTAGGTCACAAGCAAATGTGAACAATACCAAAACAAAACTTCTAGAAATGAAAAATATAGTCTTTGGAATTTAAAACACATCAACTCAAACAGCAGCTTAAACCCGCCAGAGACAGAAATGGAACAAAGGGATAGAGTCAATGATATCACCTTTAATGCCTGCAAAGAGATGGAAAATATGAGAAAGGGGTTAGGCGATAACGAGGCTGGATTCCACCACACAGACACCAGCCGGCAAGCTGAATCTTGCCAGCAGTGCTGGAAATGAGGAAATACTATTACAAATATAGCTCTCTGATTTATAAATAGAGGTTAATTCATCTAATTCATTTGATCCTCCATCCATGTACAGTATGGGTGCACGTATGAAATGATCCAGCTTGTAGACACTGAAGCTCGGGTAGATTCTGGGAACTTGCACAGAATCATACGCTCATCAATGATGAATGAGAAAATCAGAAGCAATCTTCCAAAGCCAGGAGACTGCCGCCGCTGTATCCGCTCTTGCTAGCTAGTCACCCGAATGAAAGGAAGATGCCAACCGTGGTGCTAATGGCAGAAACTCCTAGAATACAAAAGATTCTCCAGAGTGTGCAGTTAGCTACAGCCACAGGCCACAAAGCACCTCTCCGTCCTGGGCTTTGAAGAATTCCCTCTATCTGCTCAGCCTGAGCGACTCTGCTGTTGCATAGCTTGATACACAAAACAAGACTGGCTTCCAACAGGAACGCCGACTTGCTGGGCAGAGCCCACGCTCCATGGTACGGAGCTCTCCTGCCACTCTGGGGCCGATCATTCTGGGTGGAAGGAGACACAGTGCCTCATTCATTTCTTTCCGGTTGTAAAGGGAAAGCAAATCTGATAGGAACTAGATCAGAGTCAATTTCACAGACACGGCACAGGGTGAAAACCATATGGGTTAAAACCATAACTCAGCCATTGACTATTGATCGAAACTCTTTGACCAAAGGACGAGGACAAAGAACATTCTCTGGGAGTCTGGACTCTCTTTGAAAAAGGGAAAGGATTTGCCCCTGCTGAACACTGCAACACACAACTCAAGACTCTTGCTCCCCTTAAACTCTCTTTCTTGGCCCACAGCCTTGATTTCTATCTTCTTACGGCTCCATGGTTCTTGGGACTCAATGCATCTGTCAGGTGGGATCTTAAATCTGATGAGGCCCTGGATTCATTAACCTTGGCAGAAGGAGTCTGGGTGAATCTGCTTGCAAAATATCTGCTGTATATTTTAATTCTCAAAAGGGCCAGGAAAGTGGAATGCAGATCTCCGTAGCCTACTCCATCTCCATCCTTGACGATTTTAATAGCAGTCTCAAGATGATCATTAGCTTTTATTGAAGAAGACTGACTTCTCCAGAGTTATGGAGCAATCGACAGCGAGGGAGAGTCCCTCCTCTGGATTCTGGCAAGGGCAGGCATTTGACTGCATTTTGCCACGCACTGCAGTCAGGTACTCATCTACAAGGTCTAGTTATCTGCTCTACACACGTGCCCATGTTCTCTTCCCACTGGTGTATCGTTCCAGCATTTAATGCAATGTCTGCCACTTCCATAAACACCTGTTGGGTGGTGAATGAATGAATGAGTGGATCTGATTAGGACATCCTTTCTTCACCAGTTGCCCCATGGAAACACCTCTTCTCTGCACAGGGCTTCCATGCATATTCCTATGAGGGCAGCAGTAATGCAGATGGAATTGACGTGCAAGTAACTAAACGGTTCTGTTTGCAAATAGGTTCAACTTCCCCTTCTCGTTTGGATTTTGTAGCTGGATCACACGGGTTTTGGGGAAGATTTCACAGCAAGGTTCTCTCTTTCGCTCCTCTCTCCTCAGAATGCTGTGAACTGGAGGTGTTGGCATAGTGTCCGCACGACCCAGGTACAGGGGGATCCCAGCAGGGGATCTGAGTGGGGACAGGGGGTGGAAGAATTCTCTCCACACCACCTGGAAGCGAGTGATCACTCTTTCTGAAACTCAGCTCTTTGCCTTGGTCCAAAGAACTCAGGGCAGGCAAGAGGAGAGTACAGAGCACCGCTGTATCCATAGGTTCCACATCCAGGAGTTAAATCAACCATGGACTGACAATACAAACAGAATTCTAGAAAATTCCAAGAAGCAAAACTTGAATTTGCCACATTCCAAGTACTGCATTGAATCTGTTTGTGTGAAATGATACGCAGGCATTGTATAAGGTATTGATTTAAATGATTGAAAGGTGGCTGGCGCCGTGGCTCAACAGGCGAATCCTTCGCCTTGTGGTGCCGGCATACTGGGTTCTAGTCCCGGTCGGGGCACTGGATTCTGTCCCGGTTGCCCCTCTTCCAGACCAGCTCTCTGCTGTGGCCAGGGAGGGCAGTGGAGGATGGCCCAAGTGCTTGGGCCCTGCACCCCATGGGAGACCAGGAGAAGCACCTGACTCCTGGCTTTGGATCAGCGCGGTGCGCCGGCAGCGGTGGCCATTGGAGGGTGAAGCAACGGCAAAAGGAAGACCTTTCTCTCTCTCTCTCTCTCTCTCTCTCTCTCACACACACACACACACTGTCCACTCTGCCTGTCAAAAATTAAAAATAAATAAATAAATAAATGATTGAAAGGTGATTTAATGTTTATAGGAGGATGTATATGCAAAGGCAACACAACTTTATATAAGGGACTTGAGCAAGCTATGGATTCTGGAGTATGCAGGGGGGTCCTGAGACCCTTGGAGACACAAAGGAACAACTGAATGGATGTGAATGAAGCAGGGAGGAGCAGGTCCGAGGCAGCTGTGGTCTCCGCTGGTGACTGCTGTCTCCGTGGGCCATTCAAACCTTTGTGAATAATATATTATGACACTGCCACTCTCTATGACAGAATACTTCTTCCGCAAAGGTGGCCCAGACTTAACCTTGTATAATAAAATACACATAGTAAGGTTACTACCTGTTGCATTTGTTGGGAGAGCAAATAACAGAACATAGACAAATCTTAATGTTCCTTGTACACACCTGCAGATGGGAGCGTACACACACACACACACACACACACACGCTTTTGCAAATATGTGACGAACAGTGTGTTAGGCTGTAGACTGAACTGTGACATAAGGTATTTGGGGCTTATATAATTCTCAATGGATTGACATTTTTTTAACAACAAATGCTTTTCTGTTTTGATCATTTAAAAGCTCAGCCTCCAAGAAAACCTCCCCATGCAAAGTGCCCAGAGCTTGATAAAAGACAGTCAAAAGTCAGTGAGTCCTGAGCTGCCCCCTCCCTCTGCACTTCTCTCTCCCCGCCCGTGGCAGAAGCCAAGGCCAGTGATTTGAAGGCGCAAGGAGTTCCACGGAGTTCCCTGGAGTTGCTTGGGCTCATCCCTGAGCTCAGAGAGAGTGGCAAAGACAGTGCAGCAACGCTTTTTAAAATGAGGGTTAATTTGAGACTAGAGAAGCTATTCCCACCACCGCGGTCCCAACAAAGGGAGGTCGCTAAGGGCAATTGATCATTTTATTTCATCCCTTCAAGGGACGAGGGAGATCTTTCACAGCCACTGAACTCGCTCTCAAGTTTAAAGGCCTTTAAATCAATTTTATTAGGTTAATTGACGATGTCTCCTGCACTTCGGCAACCTGCCGTGTCCCTGTCGGCTTGACTGAAAAGCATGAAGCATTGTGTTTGGTCCCCTCAGCCCTGCTCAAACCTGGGTGCGGAGGGGACAGAGGTGCAGCCATGAGCCACTGGCTTACAGGTGGGAGGAAAACAAAGCCATTTCATCCTTCAAGCACCGAGCAGGGTGCTTGAAAGGGTGTGGTGAGCTCTGCTTCCCAGAGTTCCAAGGGAACTCAGACAAACGTGATTGGACTAGAAGGTACCTGAAGAATTTTCCCTTCCCTCTCAAATACCTGGAAGCACTCAATATTCTAAACACCAATTCTCCATGTCCATTCAGTTAACAGCTGAGCCCCTGCTATATGCTGGCTGCTCTATATAATAGTTTCTTAGGGTTGCCTTAACCACGTATTACAAACCAGGGACCTCGCATCAGAATTCGTCAGCTCAGAGTCCTGGAGAGCCGAAGTCCGCATAGAGACAGGGGTTGGGGCTACCCTAACCTCCAGATGCTCCAGTGGGGCCCGTAGCCTGATCTCTCCCACACTCTTGTAGCCCCAGGCAAGCCTTGGCACGTTGTGGTTTAACTCCTACCCCAGTATCCATTCTCACAGCACCCTCTCTCTAAGCCTGTGTCTTCTCTGTCTCTATAAGGACTCTTGCTGTCTGGTTTATGGGCCCACTGGCATACTCCAGAATGATCTGATCTTCTGACCCTCTACCCAGTCCTATCTGCCAAGAGCCCTCTTGCCAAAAATAAAAAATCCCAATCAGAGGTGCCGGGTGTTAGAATATGGATGTGTCCTTTTGGGGGCCACAATTCAATCCATCACATCGTGAGATGCTAAGGATACAGAGCCACAATTCTCGATGAAGACGTCACAATTTGTTATGTGGTGAGAAGAAAGAACTAGGACATAATGCAATGCAGAACAAAAACAAAAATAAAATAATAAACCATTCCTTCAGCAGAGAGACTAACTTAAGAGAAAGTTGTCAAAGTTGAGCCAAACTTTAAGGAATGAATAGGTCATCACTTTGCAAAGAGATGAGAATGTGCACCCCAGGCACCATTGTTCTTCCTCCTACCTGAGAGCCCTGACCAGTGCCCACGCCTTGGCCATGTTCAGGGCCTGGGGCTCTGAGCCAGGCTGCCCCACAGACAGGAGCTTCTCCAAAGAAGGAGTCCATGAGAAACGTGGATATTGACTACTGCCATTGATGGCCAGGCCCCGAGCTCTCTCTGGGGAGAGGAGCTTAGAGAAGACTGCTAACTAATGATAAACAACCTCCTCTGCTTCAAGCAGTCCCTGATGCGTGGTCTTTAATCTTTGATAGCTAAATGCCCAAACAAACTGATGGTTAAGACAGCCGGTTGAGTCATAAAATGACTTGCTAGACTGAATTCATTGATTTTTATTACTAAACAAGCTCTAATAATGGCCTGGCTGGGGTGTTCCAGAGACACGGCTCCAGGGTTTACAGAACACGGAGTCAGAATTTCCAACTGTTGGAAATTAGATGCAATTTTTTTCTACACATTCAATTGCCTGGAGGTAGGGGCTGGGTGCATGGGGGACAGGGCATCAGCCTCAGATACAGAAAGACTTCAGGTTTACCAATTAGTTGTCAGATTGCTAAACAGCCTTGCTGTGTCTTGACAGTGGGTTCCAAAATGACATTTGTCTTCTTAATAAACAGCTAACAAGAAATCCTGACCACACGACCAAGGACTTCACGCTTGCCCTTCTTCCTGACACATATATCTGATGGAAATTCCAGGGACAAAGCCAGTGTAGTCATTTCCAGGTTGTATGTTAGGAGGAGGCATGGCCACGTGGGCTGATCTATCAGGTGCAGGATCGCTGTGTGGCTGGCAGAACTCAATGGCCCTCACATGGAATTTTCATGAATGTTGACTTTGCAAGTGGAATACACAGACAGGAAAGGACATGCAGTAGATTTTACTCTGCACCTGTCTATTCTGGATGTGGGTAACTTTATAGAAAAAGGAGACAGCAGAGTAAAAGCAGCCTGAGTTGGGGCCGGCGCTGTGGTACAGCAGGTTAAAGCTCCAGCTTGTAGCACTGGCATCCCATATGGGCACTGGTTTGAGTCCCAGCTTCTCCACTTCTGATCCAGCTCTCTGCTGTGGCCTAGGAAAGCAGTCAAAGATGGCCCACATACTTGGGCCCTTCATCCATGAGGGAGACCCAGAAGAAGCTCCTGGCTCCTGGCTCCCGATCAGCTCAGTTCTGGCCATTGCAGTCATTTGGGAAGTGAACCAGTGGATGGAAGACCACAGGGGAGCTAGGAAGCCTTCCTTTACCAGGTTCCCATAGGCTCAAAGTCTCAGGGACAGAAGGAACTCAAAGACCAGGTAGCAGGGGGAAGACATTGTGGTTCAGTGGGTTAAGTCACCTGAGGGTGCCTATAGCTCATACCAGAGTGCCAGTTTGAGTGCTAGCTACTCTGTTTCCCACCCAGCTTCCTGGATGTGCCTGGTGAAAGATGGCCCAAGTGCTTGAGCCCCTGCCACCCATGTGGGACATCAGGATGCAGGTCCTGGCTTCTGGCTCCTGGCTTTAGCTTGGCCCAGCCCTGGCTGTTGTGGACATTTGGGGAGTGAACCAGAGGATGGAAGATTTTTCTCTTTCTTTTTCTCTGTCACTCTTCCTTTCTGGTAGATGAAAATAAATAAACAAACAACAACAATAGAAAACCAGATAGCTTGGCTCCTAGGACTTTAGTGGCAAGGTCATAGCAGTTTCATTCTTTGTACAAAAATGAGAAACTCTCCAGCAAACAATAGGCTGGAAATAGGGCAGGAGGGTAAACATGGGACCACCACAGGAGTGGAATTCTCCCAAGAGAACAGGAAAGGGGGAATTCAGCACTTAGTAGAAGCCTGAAAATGCAAATGCAGCTGAAACAAAAACCAAAAGGCATGCCAAGCAAACTGACAGAGACTCCAAGAACCCTGGGAATGGGGTAAACAGGCGGGTGGCCCCTCGTCCCAGGGAGAAACCTGGCAGGAGCACACAGTGACCTGTGCCCACTGCTCTGTCTCTCGGTTGTCAAGGTAGAAAACAAGCTCTAGCTAGCAACTCCTGCCTGAGATAATCACCCTGGCTGACCCAGCATCCCCCCTGAGGATGAGAGTCTGTTGGAAAAATATTGCAATTGCAAGGCAAACAATATCTCCCTGGTGTCTCAAAGGAAGCCCGCAGCTTTGAAATTATTTGCTACAGGAATCAGACATTTAGGGGAAAAAACTGTTTGTTGTCATCGGTTGCAAGATGCAAGAGTACGGAGTCTTATGATCTTCCCTAATCTATTTCCTAATACATCGTGCCTCATATTTATTTTATGGATTCTGGCAGGGAAGCTGGGCATGTTTTTGTTCCCTGAGAGTTGAATCAATTCACAAGTTAGTCACCCACATGACTAACATGTCGGTTTCTATCTCAATTCCTCAGCCTCCCTTTCATGGGTGAACTTTTAGGGTGGCTGATAAAGTTCTCTAAGATGATTCACATGTTTTTAAGAGATATACAGGACACTTCAAAATGTTCATGGAAAATGGAATTAAAAATAACTTTATTTTGGTGCAAAACTGAAATGCATATGTATGGATTTTTTTTTTCTTTTTCTTTTTGGAATCAAAATAAACATACCCAGTGGGCGTTCGGTATAGTGGTTAAGCCACCACTTGGGAAGCCCACATCCCATATGGGAGTGCCTGTTTGAGCCCCAGCCCTAGCCTCAGCTCCTCCTGTGATGCAAACCCTGGGGAGGCAGAAGGTAGTGACTCAAGTACTTGTGTCCCTGCCACTCACATGCGAGACCAGACTGAGTATCCAGCTCCTGGTTTCAACCTCACTCAGCCCCTGGCTGTTGTGGGCATCTGAAGAGTAACCAATGAATGAGAGGTCTCTGCTTATCTTATCTTTTTTTTTTTTTTTTGGTCTTTCTCTCTCACCTCTCTACCTTTCAAATAAAAACGAAATTAAAATATAAACAACCTTTGATTCTAGTTTTTCCAAATTTGTAAGAGATCTATTTATCTATCTATTTATTTGAAAGGTCGGATGGGGGCGGGGAGAGAGAGGGAGAGAGAAATGAGAGAGCTTCCATCTGTTGGTTCACTCCCCAAATGCCACAACAGCCTGATCTGGGCCAGGCTGAAGCCAGAAGTCAGGAACTCCATCTTTGTCTCCCCCGTGAGTGGGAAGGACCCAAGTACTTGAGCCATCATCTCTGCCTTCCTGGATGCATGAGCAGGAAGCTGGATCAGAAGTGGAGCAGCTGGGACTTGCACCAGCCCCCCAACGTGGGATGCCTCGTCACAAGCAGTGGCCTAGCCCGCTGTGCCGCAATTCCTCCCCCAGTCTCCACCCTCTTCTAACACCTTCCAGTGGAGACTGGATTTCAGAACAGGAACCCCTGGAGAACACACTCAGCCCATCCGCAAACCACAGCACTAGGGATGAAGTCTCCGAGAACGGGGTTGGCAGTCGCTCTTGCAGCTGCACATCTGCTCTGCACAGACCCTCACTGTGATGGCTGTGACAACGGCAGCTAGTGTGGACTTGGCCACTTACAGCCAGGCCACCTCGGGGGACCATGCCTTGTGGCGCTGTTTAGCCCAGCCAGGGATGACACCCCTAATAAATTCAGACATTTTGACCTTGAAGACCATGCTCATCCAAACACTCCATGCAGGTGAGCTGTCTCTTCCCTTTCTGCCCCAAGTCCACCCCTCTACGCCCTGTACTGTGACACCAGGGCAGGGGGGACCCCAAAGGACATTTTCCAGACCCCTTTGCCTGACTGGATTCTGATCACACTGAGCTATACAGATGCCATGTGCCAGAAAATTAGAGCTTGCCAATGGCAGGCTCTGGCAAGAGGCTGACACTCGAGGCAAGGAAACAGGACTCATTTCCTTTCTTTTTCTTTTATTTATTTCTTTTTTTTTTTGATAGATGGAGTTAGACAGTGAGAGAGAGACAGAGAGGAAGGTCTTCCTGCCGTTGGTTCACCTCCCAAATGGCCACTATGGCTAGAGCTACGCCGATCTGAAGTCAGGAGCCAGGTGCTTCCTCCCGGTCTCCCATGCGGGTGCAGGGCCCAAGGACTTGGGCCCTCCTCCACTGCCCTCCTGGGCATGCAGAGAGCTGGATTGGAAGAGGAACAACCGGGACTAGAACCAGTGCCCGTATGGGATGCGGGCGCCTCAGGTGGAGGATTAACCAGGTGAGCCAGGGCACCGACCCCTCATTTCTTTTCTTAAGGCTTGAGTCCCTGTCTTTGAAGAGGTGAAGAGAGCCAAGAGCTCCAACCTCCACCTTCTTCTGGAGTTCTGTACATAAGCTCCTGGCACCAACTACCCTGGGTCTCCAGGTGAACTGAGGACTAGGCATTGACACCCCTGGATGATCCAGGCACCTGCTGTGCTTATGTTATCTGTTTCCTTCAGTCCCCATCCCTCCCCCTGAGGGTGGCAGCTGATCCCAATACAGTATTATTAACCTGGGATACCCCAGAAGTATTCTTGTCCCTTCAGTCTTTCAACTGGTATAATCAATACCCTATATTGAATCTCCCCTGTTTGAGATGCCTAGCTTGACTTCTGTGTTCCTGACTCATCCACTATCTCCAGGAAACACATTATCCAAGAATTTGTATGAAGTTTCAGTGAGTTAACATATGGAAAGTTCTTAAGACTAGCATCTGGAACTTAGTAAGTTTGAAAATCTCAAGAGTCAAGCCACATACAAGCACTGGCTATTGTTACTACTATAACTACTAATGATTATGTATATACTATAGCCATTAGCCGTATGAAACTATAGTATGGTTCCTAAAGTTAATGATGCTGCATTATGTAAGCATTTTCCAAGAGGGTACAACTTATAGGCTTTTATCAACAACTAATAATCATAATAAATAAAGAGAGTGGAGGAAACTTTTGGAGCTGGAAGATATATTTATGGCATTGATCATGGTTTTGGTTTCACTAGTGTATACATTAAGAATATACAGCTTTTTGTGTCTCAATCAAAGGTCAATCAAGTGGATTAATGTATCAAAAAATTTGATAGAGTTACAATAAAATAGAGAAGGGCCCAGCGCTGTGGCGTAGCAGGTAAGGCTACTGCCTGCAGTGCCAGCATCCCACATGGTCACTGGTTTGAGTCCCGGCTGCTCCACTTCCGATCCAGCTCTCTGCTGTGGCCTGGGAAAGCAGTAGAAGATGGCCCAAGTGCTTGGGCCCCTGCACCCGTGTGAGAGACCCAGAATAAGCTCTGGCTTGGCTCCTGGCTTTGGATTGGCACAGCTCCAGCCATTGCAGCCGTCTGAGGAGTGAACCAGCAGATGGAAAACCTCTCTCTCTCTCTCTGCCTCTCTATAACTCTGCCTTTCAAATAAAATAAACAGATCTTTAACAAATAATAAAAATAAAATAGAGAATTCAGTTCTTTGCACTGGCTACATCTCGGGTGCTCACACAGCCACAGGTGAGTGCAGTATCGGACAGTGCCGATTTGGGAGTGCTCCATCGCCACAGAAACTTCTGTGGGGCACTGCTGATCGAGTTCATCGTGTGCATGAGCACCATCTGCAGAGCTTGCTAAAAATAAAAGCCCAGTGCTACTCTAAAAGACACTGATTTAGAAGGCTTGTGCAATCAGTGTTGGAAACCCGGATGACACTGCCCAAATAACTGAGATGGGAGATGGAGAATTTATATCATAATTTTCCTCCCAAAAAAAGTCTTTAATAGGACAGTGTGTGTTCATGTGTGTGTGTGCTTTGTAGAGATATACACAAAAAGTGTTAACTCACAATTACCAACATAATAGAAATTTTAAAAAGGTAGAGGCGATTCCAACTCAAAGCAAAAGCCCCGTTAGCCCCAGTGATCAGAAGCACATTAACTGTGCTGGTGGGACAGCAGAAACCCCCCACCCTGAGTTGCCACCTCCTCATCAGAACTCAGCTCTGTCATCAGGCAACCATTGACAGGTTAAGCAGGAGAACTGATGAGCAAATATTGCCTGGGCTAAAAGCAGAAAAATTGTTGTGTGGTCAGCTTTTCATCACTACAGCAATAAAGACCTGCGCAAACTAACTTTGCAAAGAGAAAAGGTTTACTTAGCTCACAGTTTGGGAGGTTCAAGTTCAAGATCAGGCGGCCCCATTCGTCTGGCCTCTGATGAGGGCATGGACCACGTGGTGAACCAGGAAGCAGAGAAAGAGGCTGGACCCCATCCACTCAGGCTTTTGTAAGCCACCCTCTGTGAGAACACCTTTTTGACAGCGTAACTCCAGTGACCTCAAAACTCTAACTAGGTCTCATCTCTGACCCCCATAACTTCTGACTTTGAGACTGAACATCCTGCCTGAGTTCAGGCAGCGGATCATTTTCAAACCACAGCGGTAATCCTTTCATTATGTTTCTGTTTACCTTTCTAATCGCAAAGCTCACTGTTTAATTCAATGCTTCTGCTTTGATGATCACAATTAGTCACAATTTTTAAACAAAAGCCTGTTTACATTCTCTAGGTATTTATATGTCAAAAAGCCTTCCCTAGAAAAACCCAGGAGTCAAACCACACTTTTCTAACAGTGAATTCTTGATTAGGTAATTAGCTTTGCAAACACTAAAGTAAGCATAATTAATATTCACAGATTATTAATTATCTGCCTGGGTGATAAACTATGTACCTGACCTTCTCTTACATAGGAACTACACGTGTTATTCAGAATCTGGTATTGATGGCGTCATTTCATATACTGCTCTATCCCTTTAGGCAAACGGATTAAAAAAATGAAAGAGATCAAAAAATGAAAGCTTCCCAAAGCTCAGAGCTGGAAAATGACATCTTCTGTTAATGTGATTGTCTACAACTCAACAGCACCCAGTGAGGGCTAGGTATCCCATCTTCGTCTCTTTGACCTGACTGCTAGGTGGAACATGGCAATCACTAAAGACTTATATCTCCATCTTTAAGGTAACCTTACATTTTTTTTGTTGTTGTTGACAGACAGAGTTAGAGAGAGAGAAACAGAGAGAAAGGTCTTCCTTCCATTGGTTCACTCCCCAAATGGCCGTTATGACTGGCGCACTGCGCCGATCCAAAGCCAGGAGCCAGGTGCTTCCTCCTGGTCTCCCATGGGGTGCAGGGCCCAAGCACTTGGGCCATCTTCTACTGCTTTCCCGGGCCACAGCAGAGAGCTGGCCTGGAAGAGGAGCAACCGGGACAGAATCTGGCGCCCCAACAAGGATTAGAACCCGGGGTGCCAGCGCTGCAGACAGAGGATTAGCCTAGTGAGCCACGGAGCCGGCTGGTAACCTTACATTTTATCTTACATTTACTCTTAGGTCACATGGTTTAAATCTTATACATCTGTGCTTTCATTGTAAGTCTCTGCAATTTTTTTTGAAACCAGGTACTTACAAATTCATCCATCTATGCGTCCATCCACTCATCTAGTCAAACTATTTGCCCTTGCTATAGGCATGAGAGCTGCAGTTCGGCAAGTGATTTTGCTAGGATTCCTACTCCTCTCCTGAACGCTGGAGTGAGAATCAGAGATATATGGTATCAGTGGAACATAATTACCCATCTTCTCCTTGCTCTGATCAAGTTTCCCTGAGACTTCCCTGCCCCTGTTGATCTTTAGCATGGGCATGTGGCTTTCTTGGGTCAACAGCACGGGATGGATGTGTTGTACATTATTTTTGGCTGGCGCCACAGCTCATTTAGCTAATCCTCCACCTGCGGCGTCGGCACACGGGGTTCTAGTATCGGCTGGGGCGCCAGATTCTTTCCCGGTTGCTCCTCTTCCAAGCCAGCTCTCTGCTGTGGCCCGGGAAGGCAGTGGAGGATGGCCCAAGTGCTTGGGCCCTGCACCCACATGGGAGACCAGGAGAAGCACCTGGCTCCTGGCTTCTGATAGGCACAGTGTGCTGGCCTCAGTGCACCGGCCGTAGCAGCCATTTGGGGGATGAACCAACGGAAAAGGAAGACTTTTCTCTCTGTCTGTCTCTCTCTCACTGTCTAACTCTGCCTGTCAAAAAAATAAATTAATTAATTTAAAAAAATTTAAAAAATCATTTTCGCACAAGATCTTCAAGTGCACTTGAAGATGTGTTTCATTGTGTGTGTTTCATTCTAACTGCTCTACCTTTTGCATATAGAATAGTGCGTCCCATGTCAGAGCTGTAGTGTCTTTGGCTCACAGACCACAAGCAACAGGAGAAATAATGGTCTTCACAGTGAAGCCACCAAGATTTGGGGTCACTGATTGTGCAGTATAACAGAGCAAGGAAAACAAAAACACTCTTCTTAATTTTGCTCTTTCTTATGGAAAAGGACAAAATTGGAGCCCTGGGCATATATAACACAATAATCTCCATAGGACCAGCTCCAGGGACGCCACACCCCAAAATAACCATCAGAGGCCACAGTGTGTTGTTCTGTTCTCAGGCCTTCAAAGTAAACAGAAACATCTGAAACACAATGGATTTCCAGCCCATTTTATCTGCTTTTCCGATTGTAACAAAATAAGATGATAACAAACATGGCAACAGCACATTCCAATTCAATCATCCTGCACCTGGGATTGCAAAGTGACACTCCAGGTCCCACGTGGGTCATTTGCAGATTCTCTGCCCACGTGGCAGCCGCCTTGCAGACAGAAACTTTGTGCAGGGCACGCCTGCCTAGATGACTCAACCAGCACTGAAAAAAATGCCGGCAAAAATCTCTGTTCACCTGTCTCGCTTCCAGAGTGAAGCAAAGAGGGATAAAAAACAAGAGGCCAGTGGCAGGGAGTGTGTGTGTGTGTGTGTGTGTGTGTGTATAACTACACACAAGTGTGTGCATTCACATATGTGTGAGGGCTTAAGGATAAAATAAAGGCCTCTTCTTAGGATCCGCCAGCCTCCTTATCTTGCTTTTTTCTTCTTTTTTTTTTTTTTAAAGATTTTATTTATTTATTTGAGAGGCAGAGTTACAGACAGTGAGCGGGAAAGACAGAGAGAGATCTTCCTTTCACTGGTTCACTCCCCAAATGGCCGCAACAGCCAGAGCTGTGCCAGTCTGCAGCCAGGAGCCAGGAGCTTCTTCCAGGTCTTCCACGTGGGTGCAGGGGCCCAAGGACTTGGACCATCTTCCACTGCTTTCCCAGGCCATTAGTAGAGAGCTGGATCGGAAGTGGAGCAGCCGGGACTCGAACTGGTGCCCACACGGGATGCTGGCCACAGTGCCAGCCCCCTTATCTTGGCTTTCTTACTACAGATATTTTAAGATCCTATGACATGGGAAGCGTCATTGCAGATGGCAAATATTTATTAACAAGCCAACACTAAAATGAACATGGTGAGAAAAAACAGGCAAAAGTGTGCACAAGTCTGGAAGCCGAGAGAAAAGCGAGCTCTGGTGTCAGCCTCGGGACGGCAGGATGGGAATGAGGCCAGAGAGGAGGGAAAAGGCATCTTCTCGTGGCCGTGGACTTGAGGTCTTTAGACGAAGAGCTCCTGCGGGTACAAACCAGAAGACCCAGCGACATCCCCCAGAACCGCACGGCGACATTCGTTACACGAAGATTTGGTTCTGACTTTTCTCTTCCACGAATTTGTGTTGTCCAACAAGCAAGTGTAATTTTTTAATATTTCTTCATTTGAAAAGGAGAGAGGGAGAAAGGGGGATAGAGGGAGAGAGGGAGAGAGGGAGAGAGAGAGAGAGAGGGAAAGAGAGAGGGAGAGAGAGAGAGAGAGAGAGAGAGAGAGAGAGAGAGATCTTCCATCTGCTCTTTCACTCCCTGGGTCAGGCTGAAGCCAGAAGCCTAGAACTTACAGGTGGGTGGCAGGGGCCCAAGCACTTGGGTCATCTTCCACTGCTTTCCCAGGCTCATTAGCAGGGAGCTGGATCAGAAGTGGAGCAGCCGGGACTCAAGCCAGCACCTCCATACAGGATGCCAGTGTAACAAGCAATGGCTTACCCTGCTGTGCACAAAACTGGCCCCTGAAATGATTCTTAGATATTCTACTGAACATTGCTTAGACTTCCCTTTACTTATACTACTGCAGCAATGTCCTCCTCTATGCTGACTTGACTTCATTCAGTGTTTATATTAGATATCTACCTTAATAATCATAAATTATTAAGGAAAAAAGTGGGCTGAATGCCTTCTATATGCAACACCAGGTGCATTTACAGAGAAGCAGGACAAGATTTTCACTTAAATTTTTTTTTTAAAAAAAGATTTATTTATTTATTTGAAAGGCAGAGGTATAGAGAGAGAGAAGCGAGAGAGCTTTCATCTGTTGGTTCACTCCCCAGATAGCTCCAATGGCCAGGGCTAGGCCAGGTTGAAGCCAGGAGCTTCTTCCAGGTCTTCCACATGGGCACAAGGGCCCAAGAACCCGGGACACCCTCCGCTGCTTTCCCAGGCACCTTAGCAGGGAGCTGGATGGGAAGTGGAGCAGCCAGGACTTGTACCGGCGCCCATATAGGATGCTGGTGTCACAGGTTTAACCTGCTACACCACAGCGCCGACCCCTTCACTTAAAATGCTAACAGAATAGTCTAACGTGGCTCAGAGGCTGATGGAACTGACAGAGACACAGAGTTGAGTGACTGAGAAAACAAAGAAAATGCTTGCGGCTGTAAGTGAGATGCAGAGAAGGGGCCACGGAGAAATTCCATTGAGTGTAGACATGATGGTGGGCTTCATGGAGGTGGGGGAGCTGAGAAGACACAGGCTTCATCCAGGCCCCAGCAGAAGGGGAGGGCACTTTCATCAGATGTCACCATGTTGGGTGCCGGCACTGTGGTGTAGCGGGCTAAGCCACAGCCTGCAATGCCAGCACTCCATGTGGGAGCTGGTTCAAGTCCTGGTTGCTCCACTTCCCATCCAGCTCCCTGCTAATAGCTTAGGAAAGCAGCAGAAGATGGCCTGAGTGCTTGGGCCCCTGTACCCATGTGGGAGACCTGGAGGAAGCTCCTGGCTCCTGGCCTGGCCCAGCTCTGACTGTTACAGCCATTTGGGGAGTGAACCAGTGGAAGGAAAATTCTCTCTCTCTCTCTTCCCCTCACTTTCCCTCTCTCTATATAACTCCGTCCTTCCATTAAATAATATAAATCTTTAGAAAAAAGAAAAATAATCACCAAAGCAGGGAGGTAGCTGGACATGTTGAGAGCGGAGTATGGCTGTGGTTTGCAAAACAAAGTCATTCTGCATTTCAGCCTGAGAAGTCGCACCTGATCCTGTTTCTCGGCTTAACCTCTCTGTGAGGCACTGGCTGCAGATTGTGGGGAAGTGAGAAGTGAAACCCAGCAGGTCCTATTTCTGCTCCCGGCCCATCTTGTAAGCAGCAGTCATGTCAAGTCTCCTAAGGGAGAACAGTCCAGCCTCTCACTAAGAGAGGAGTCAGAATGCAGAAGAGCCCCGAGAACATTCTAGAATTCTGGACTAACTGAACTCAGGGCTGGCACGACCGGCATCTAGACAGGTTCGTCCAACAACCAATACAGACATGGCCACAGAGGTAAATGTCCTTGTCAAATCTGAGGCTTCAAAGAGGATATAGCTGGTGTAAAAACCAGTCATCAACAGACAAAACGAGGATGGAAACCCTCAGCTGTTATCAGCAGAGAGCAGGAAAGGAGAAGGGACAAAAAAATGAACGTTTCCTGTTTACTTCCATCTGCTTGAAAGGCAGAGTAATGCAGAGAGGGAGGCACTCAAAGAGCGAGAGAATCTTCCATCTGCAGGTTCACTCCTCACATGGCCTTGACAACCACAGCTGGGACAGGAGCTAAGAACTTCTTTCTGGGTCTCCCATGTGGGGGCTGGGGACTATGCCCTTGAGCCACTGCCTCCCAGGATGTGAATTAGCAAGAAGCTTGGAACTCAAATCAGCACTCGGATATGGGACGCAGGTGTCCCCAACCCGTGGCTTAATCTGCTTTTGTGCAATGCCCGCCCCCTCGGCAGGAGAAATTTAAACGACTTAAATACCTTGTTGTTATTCAAGGAGAATCAACCCGTACCAATTTCTCCTCGACTTTGATCACTGAAAAACACAGGCTTCCAGTGCTTCGGAAATTACAAGTCCAACAGAACTAAAAGGAAAAATGTGCGATGTCTCATCAGCAGCAAAGTGGAAAAGGAAACAAAACGTATCAGAAGAGAAGAGAGAAAGCAAAGGCCCAGGAAGCAGGCAAATAAAAACATAAACCGGAACACAAGATAAAGGCAATGCGTTAGTGGGGACAATGAGTACACACAGTTCAGACTGCTGTGCTGCAGGGTGAAGACCCTAAATCTGTGTTTAAGAACAAAATCCCCGGGCAAGCACTGGGTGCAGTGGCGACAAGGTTTCTCAGGTCACTTCAAGCTGTGGCTTCACTGTCAAGTCCAGCTTCCTGCTAATGTGCACCCTGGGAGGCGGCAGGTGACGGCTCAAGGACTTGGGTCCCTGCCACCCACGTGGGACACCAGGATGGCGTTCTGGGATTCTGGTTTGGCCTGGCTCAGCTCCAGCTATTGCAGGCATTTGGGGAGTGAACCAGCAAACTGGGAGACCTCTGTCTTGTCTGTTTGTCTCTCTTTCAAATAAATAAAAATTCAAATCATAATTCACCCATGCATTTCTTTAAAAAATAATTTACTTATCGGGTAGAGTGATAGAGAAGGGGAGGGAGGAAGAGAGAGGGTGAGAGAGATAGTCCACCTGCTGGTTCACAACCCAAATGATCCAGGGTGGGGTCAGGCTGAAGCCAGGGGCCAGGAACTCTATCCATGTCTCCCATGTGTGTGGCATGAGCCCTAGCACTTGGGCTATCCTCCTCTGCTATCCCAGGCACATCAGCAGGAAGCTGGATTGGAAGCAGAGCAGCAGGACTCAAACTGGCGCTGATATGTGATGCAGGCATCTATACAAACAGCAGCTTAACCCACTGCTCCACAGCACCTGCCCCCATAATGTAACTTCTTATAAGCTACACGCTCAAATCGAAATGACACAGACTATGAGAAGAATCTGTTACTTTGGACCTACAATGAGTTATTTTTTCCCCTTGTTTTTATTGATTGATTGATTTTCATTTCTTCTGAAAGAAAGGGAGACAGTGAGAGAGATTTCTTCCATCCACTGGTTGTCCACAACAGCTAGGGCTGGGTCAGGAGCCTGGAACTCCATCCAGGTCTCCCATGTGGGTGGCAGGAACCCAAGTACTTGAGTCATCACCTGCTGCCTCCCAGGGTGTGCATTAGTAAAGAGCAGAAATCATTAAAGGTGAAGTCAGAACTGTAAAGAAGCACTCTGATGAGATGCAGGTGTCCAAAGTGGCACCTTAAACCACGTGAGCCAAAAGTCCAAGCCTGGTTTTGTTTTGTTTCTGGTGGTGACCAGAAACTGCTGATTTGGGAAAGTTCTGGAAGATGCTGTTAATCTTACTTTAATTTGAGAACCTGGTGTTTTTGCATTTTATCACTTCCCATAAAACTTTCTTAAGTGCTTTGGCAAAGAAACGACCCAGGAAGGTTAAAAACATGGGCAAAAATGGAGCTGGCACTGTGGCTGGTATAACCACCATCCGTGGCAATGGCATCCCATATGGGAGCTGGTTCAAGTCCCGGCTGCTCCATTTCCAATCCAGCTCTCTGCTATGGACTGGGAAAGCAGTACAAGATGTCCCAAGTCCTTGGGCCCCTGCACCCACGTGGGAGACCTGGAAGAAGCTCCTAGTTCCTGGCTTTGGATCCGTGCAGCTCCGGCCATTGCGGCCACCTGGGTAGTGAACCAGCAGATGGAAGACCTCTCTCTCTCTCTCTCTCTCTCTCTCTCTTTCTCTCTGTAACTCTGCCTTTCAAATAAATAAATAAATCTTTTTAAAAAATGGGCAAAAGAAAGCAAAAAGAAGGCAAAGCAGTATTAACTTCAGGAAGATGAAACACACTGCTTGCTTGCTACCTGCGCATACATCAGAGACACGTGTTTCTGTGTCTCACTGTTTCTCAAAGAGTAAAACAGAAAAGCTGTTCTCCCAGGATCACCGTGACCTCGCTCTCTCTGCCAGCTCCCCACAAGGGAATGCCCCAATGTAGCCGGAAATGCTTCTGGCTCACTGAGGACCCCTGCCCAGCTATGCCCACACTATGGCAGAACTGCATCTGAATTCCACCTGCTGGGGGCAGCCCGGCTCGGTGGGCTAAAACTGTGGGTGGTCTCAGAGAGACCTGCAGGACTGCCTTGCCCCCAGCGTGGCTGGGTCTGGGCCTGAGAACCTGCATTTCTAGGGTGGCGATGCATACATCCAAGGCACTAGCAGTGAGAACCATGACATGCCTAAGTGGGTTAATGCATGGCCCCTGGTGAAAGCTGGAGTCTGCCAGGGAGGAGGCCCCTGGCTCCATGCCAGGGTAACTGGCTTATAAAGCAAGTTCTTCATTGCAGGGCAGGTGGGTGTGGTCAGCCCACACTGGCAGAGGCCCTGGGAATCCCCAGCATTCCCTGAGTCCCCTCAGAAAGGGCCGAACATACTTAGGAGGACCGTGCTCTTAAAGACTGTTTGCAGGGGCCAGCGCTGTGGCCCAGTAGGTTAAGCCTCTGCCTGTGGTGCCGGCATCCCACATGGGCACCGGTTTGAATCCCGGCTGCTCCACTTCCAATCTAGCTCTCTGCTGAGGCCTGGGAAAGCAGTACAAGATGGCCCAAGTGCTTAGGCCCCTGCACCCACGTGCAACACCTGGAAGAAGCTCCTGGCTCCTGGCTTCAGACCAGCCCAGCTCCAGCCATTGCGACCACTTGGGGAATGAACCAGCAGATGGAAGAACTCTCTCTCTGTCTCTCCCTCTCTGTTTCTGTAATTCTGCCTCTTAAATAAATAAATAAATATTTTTTAAAAATTTGCAGCCACATCTGATGTGCCAAAGGAATATCAACCTGGTGGGTTTCTGGTCTTCTCAAAGGAAAGACAAAGTCTGAATCAGCAAACTCCACAATATTGTGCAAAGAGCACTGGACTGAATGTCAGGGGACTTGGTTTTATGCCCAGCATCCTGGCTAATTAGCACATGACCTTGGCTAATTAGCACATGACCTTGGCCAATTCCTGAACTTCACCGTCCTTTGGTTTTTGTTTGAGACATTTGGACAAGAAGGTCTCCAGGGGCCTCTATGAGCTAATGTTCTATGCCTCTTTCTAGAATCAAATCTTGGGGGGAGGGGTGGAAATCTCGGTGATTATGAGAGCACTCACTCAACAGTTACACTTCTAATCCAGACCATCTGTTCCTGTGGCAGGCGTGTCATAAACACAACAATGCCGTCAGCTGCTGATCTGTGTCCTTCCCTCTCGGCGTGACTAATGATGCTCCACCTGCCACCGCATCCATCAGGAAAAAAACCATTTGCCAAGCCAGCCAGCTAGCCTGGGGGAAACACGGGGCTCAGGGCCTGAGCACAGACATCCAGATAGGACAAGCGTTACAGTCCAGCTGATGCTGGGTCCAGCCTGGGTCGGGTAATGGAGCTGCTGTCCTCATCCGGGGAGGCAGAGGTTACGATGCGGGTCCCAGGGCTCCCAGCACTTCCCATGGAGAAGGTGCAGTGGGCGGTAGTTAACATAGCGGTGGTTCCCAGGCAGGAGCCTGAGATCCATGGCTCAGACGGGAGCTTCTCTGGTTGGACGAGCAGCCGGACTAGGGAATGAGGGGAAGGGTTTCTTTCTGTTGTAGAAGGAAGCAGCTGAGGGGAAAGGTGGCCTTGACATTGGGCGGACGGATCCCCTGGGGACAGGAGTGCTGAGACTGGCCTTTGTTAGCTCATCAGCACCCCAATGCCTGGCAGCCCTAGAGTCTGACTTCAGAAAGCACGAGCTGGCATTGTTCCTGGCGTCTGTTGTCACAAGGCTGCAGAGAAGTGGGAGTGACATGCTGGGATCCTGGTACCCGATACCACACACACACACACACACACACACATCCATCTGCACACATCCATGCATGCATTCATTCACTCATGCACACATGGAATGCACACAGGTGCACGAACACATATGAGTGTGCAAATGGGATCTTCTACGAGCAGCTTCTGCCCTCCCGCCACCCCCACCCATACAGCAGCTCTGGGCTGCACAGGGTGCCCTTGGATGGAGCTGATCTCTTGGCAGATGTCGAACCCAAGCAGACAAGGTCATTGACTTCTTGGCAACATTCAGTCCCCGTGACCTAGTGCAGGCTCCTGTTCCTCCTATCCTTCCCGACAGCCCTTACACTGTGTCTCCACATCCCATGACCCCATTCCCATCCTCCACATGTTTCCTGCAACCTCCCCTTGGCACCTGCGCCGGAATCCCAGGGTGAGCCGGTGGGGCCTCCCTCCTCCCTGCCTTTCTCGCGATCCCGTGAAGTCCACACAGGAGCCAGGCTGCCTCCTACTGCTTCCCTGTTCACCTGTGGCTCCTCCTACCTGGAGGTCTCACTCCAGCATCACCTTTTCCAGGAAGAGCCCTTTCAGAGGCCACACAGAAGCCACTCAACGCCAGGCTCCCACTGTATTCTAATGACCTATGGGTGTCTCCCCTGGGGTCTGGGGACCGCCTCGCCCTGATTTCTCAAAGCTGCAGTGAAGCCCAGCATGGTAAGTGTTCAGTGAATGAGTGGGTGAGCCCATGACCACTGCTGCCCTCTGGTTACAGCTCAGCCCTGGCTCATCCCTGCTGCCCCTCCCTACCTCCTTAGGACAACCGCTTAACCAGCTCTCCACTGGTTGGACCTCCTGAGCCAACGGGACTTGCACCTGGTCCTGCCTGGCCCTTTCTGTTCTGAAGCCACCGCACTAGGAGGCTCACACTTGAACGTGGAAGACAGAAGAGGGCTTCAGTCATTCTCTACCCTGCGCCTTCCACTGGCCGAGCGTAGGGGTTACAACATGGATGATGCATGCCAGACTGGAAGAACAGGGCCACTCCTCACTGATTAACCCACTGACCCAAGCCAGGCAAGAGACGGGAAACAACAGGGCATGGGTCAGCTCTGCGTTACTATCACCGAAGCAGGTTCACTTTCTTTTTTTTTTTTTTTATATTTTGACAGGCAGAGTGGACAGTGAGAGAGAGACAGAGAGAAAGGTCTTCCTTTTGCCGTTGGTTCACCCTCCAATGGCTGCCGCGGATGGCGCGCTGCGGCCGGCGCAACGCGCTCATCCGATGGCAGGATGCCAGGTGCTAGGTGCTTCTCCTGGTCTCCCATGGGGTGCAGGGCCCAAGCACTTGGGCCATCCTCCACTGCACTCCCGGGCCACAGCAGAGGGCTGGCCTGGAAGAGGGGCAACCGGGACAGAATCCGGCGCCCCGACCGGGACTAGAACCCAGTGTGCCGGCGCCGCAAGGCGGAGGATTAGCCTGTTGAGCCACGGCGCCGGCCATGCAGGTTCACTTTCAAGAGGAGTGAGGTTTCTAGCAGTAGCTCACAGGCCTGGAGGCTCAGAGCCTGACATCAACTGCCCCCCTGCCCCACCACCCTGGTTCTGGTGATGATGTTCTCGCTGCAACTCAGGCAGTGCAAACGGGCAGCATTCCTATCTGTCCATGTCCAAACTGAGGTCTTCTTATAATGCTATCAAGACATGGCTATGGGGTTCCACCCCATTGATTCATCATTCCTGTGGCCCCCAGAAATTTTTTTAAAAAGATTTATTATTTATTAGATGAGAGGCAAAGTTACAGAGAGAGAGGGAGGAAGAGAGAGAGAGTAATCTTCCATCTTCTGGTTCACTCCCTAAATGGTTGCAATAGCTATGGCTGTGCCAGTCCGAAGCTGGGAGCCAGGAACTCCACATCCCTGCATCCTGCATGGGTGTCATCTTCCACTACCTTCCCAGGAGCATTAGCAGGGTGCTGGATCAGAAGCAGAGCAGGTGGGACCGGTACCAGCACTCCAATATAGGATGCTGGTGACACACATGGTGGCCCGACCCACTGTGCCAGCCCTACGCCGATTTTTTTCCCCCAACGTCCTTCCAGACAAAGGCTGCATCCTTGTCTGGCAGTCAGCTTTTAAAAATATATGTTGTTCAAAATACCCATCCCCCCCACCCCCCCGCCTGAGGAGAAGCAGGATGGTAAATCCAAGTGTGTTTTGAAGAAAGCTGACTTAAAAAAAAAAAAAAAAAAACCACCCAAATCTACAGAGCTCTTCTATCAACTCTGAGTGAGAAGACATTCTGGAAATCACAATCTCAAAGCCACATTGATTTCAGTAACACCTGCTGGACTCCATCCTGGTCGCATCGCACAATTTACCCAGGCCTTTAAGAACAGGTAATTCAACGCACAGCAGGTGGCTGTGCCTTTAAGTGACAGCCAATCACGAATCCGGACTTCTCTGGATGAGAAAGTGCATCCCAAAGGAAAAGAGCAGAGAGCAGCCGTGTGGATCTCCTTCAGAGGAACGGGCAAGGGACAGAATCAGCAGAAAACGAGAACGGAGAGGCACGAGGAGGTGGCGGCTGAAGGGCCTCCTGGCACGGCGCTTCTATTTTTGCAAACTGGATCAGGTCATGCCATGCTGCCAGGCCCCGTAAAACCCTCCAAAGGCTTCCTAGCCACGAGCTAAGAATAAAACGCAGCCTCTTTGTCCCACCAGAGGAGGCCACGTGACCCGGCTCTGGCCTTGGCCTCCTGCCCATCATTGGCTCCTAGCCTCTGTGTCTGGCACCTAATTCCCAGGAGGGGCCAGGTGCTGTCACCCGTGAGATGAGAACAGGGGCCTCCTGTGTCTCGCACATGACACCCCGTCTGGCTTCCTGCAAAACGCACTTCACGGGCTTGGGTGTTCGTCTTGCTGTTTACTTGGGGACTGACTGGCACGCAGTTCGTCAGTACCATGGACGGAGGGCTTTTCCCTGTGTTGTCCACTAATGAATTCCCTAAGTTTGCAGAAGAGCCGCTGGCATGAACTCGGCGGTCAGGGACCCTTGTTGATAGAATGTCTGATTGTCCTTACCTGCGTGTATCTTGAAACCTTGTATAGTGGGGATGGCTAACCTCATAGGACAAATAACAACCATAGGGCTAAAAAATAGGAATAAGAAGCAGCACTGAGGGCCAGGGTTGTGGCATAGTAGGGAAAGCTGTCACCTGTATGGTACCCCTTTGAGTCCTGGCTGCTCTGCTTCTGAGCCTGCTCTCTGCTAATGTCCTTGGCAAAGCAGTAGAAGACGGCTCAAGTGTTGAGGCTCCTGACCCCCACGTGAGAGACCTGGATGAAGCTCGGGGCTGACCCTGTGTCAGCTATGTGGCCATTTGGGGAGTGAACCAGCGGATGGAGGATCTCGTTCTCTCTGCCTCTGCCTCTCTGTAACTCTGCTTTTCAAATAAATAAATCAATCTTTAAAAAAAAAAAAAAAAAAGGCTGGGAGCGGTCGGGGTGGGGGAGGGGGAGTTTGCATATTGGGTACCAAATCAAGAGTTAGATCAGAAAACTAAGTTTCCTAGTGTGACACAGCACAGGAGAGGGGCCCCACGATGGGGTCGGTGTCCTCTAAGAAGAGGCCAGAGGACCCTCACTCTCCACCATGTGAGGATTCAGTGGGAAGGCAGCCGACTGCACGCCAGCAGGAGAGCCCTCACCAGAACCCAATCATGCTGGCACAGCCTCAGAGCTGTGTTGCTGAAAGCGGTCGGCCTATATAGTATTTTCCTTTGCAATCCAAGCTAAGACATGACATCTTTGGAGATTCCCTACATCGCTATAGAGCAACCTGTGTGACTTTCACACTGAGCACCGGTGATCAGAAAGAGAATATAAATTCTGGCCAAGACAGTAGTCACCCCTGGTGGCCAAGGAAGGAGACCCCACTGAGGGCTCTGAGTTTGGGGAAGCCAAGCGTGGCAAGGGGAGTATACCAGGGGCAGGCCCCTGGCTTAGAGCACTGGTGTGGTGCGGGTGAGAGGGGCACAGGCAGAATGTGCAGACGCAGAGGCCACCTGAGGTGTGTGGGGAGCAGGTGCACCTGCTCTGGGGAAAACCACCTGCCCGGCCTGTGGGTTGACCTGGAGAAACACCTGACGAGCACACCTGTGCACCTGCACCTTCCTGCTTCTAGAAGCAGGATAGGGAATCAAGAGCAGACTCCCCAGGAAGCAAGCAGGAAGGTGTGGAAGGGTTGCCTCTGCACCCCTTCGATGGCAGGGGGCGCTGCGATCACTCCCCCACAGGCCAGCTCTAGCACCGAGGGGTTCTACAGGCTGAGGACACCCCCAAAAAGGTGAGACCAAGTCCTAATCTTTGTCTTGTTCTAATCACTACAGATCTAGGCAAATACTAATCCTCAAGGTCATGGCTCTCCTTTTCGCTGGGGGAAAGTAGAGAAAAAGTAAAAATGAGTGAGCCAAAAGAGGGCCTTTATCCAGGGGTGAGGAGACAGAGGGCTCACTCAAGGCCCTATCACAACCTCAGGGAGGGCTCGTTGGAAGCCAATCTCAAAAGACCCCATCACCAGCCCCAGTGAGGTCCATTCTTGATGGTGAAGCCACTCAGGGGAAGGTGAAAGGGAGAAACGTGGATGATGTTGCTTGTTATACAAGGCCCCTGCTTCAGCAGCGGAGTGGTGATGGCTACACTGGATGGCCCCATCCACCTGTGGCTCCTTCTGCTTAGCGGACAGGGGTCCTCTTGGCTCAGGATGAGGGGAGCTATAAGTGAAGTCAGTGTAGACAGAGCAAGGGGGACATCCGGTGAGAGAGGCAGGGGAGGGGTAAGCCTGGGGGTCTGGGGCCAGACAGGAGGTTTCTATGGAGAGACAGGGGTGACAAGAGTCATGGATGAGGGCTGGCAGAGGGGGCAGACAGCAGTAGCAAATTCATCCACACTCAGCATCTCGTCTGCCAGGCAAGACACTGCAATGTCCCAGGTCCGCAAACAAAGACTCCACAGGTCACTTGTCACCTGACTGATGTCAGAGCAGATTCCTAGGCCGGCGCCGAGGCTCAATAGGCTAATCCTCTGCCTGCGGCGCTGGCACACCAGGTTCTAGTCCTGGTTGGGGCACTGGATTCTGTCCCGGTTGCCCCTCTTCCAGGCCAGCTCTCTGCTGTGGCCCGGGAGTGCAGTGGAGGATGGCCCAAGTGCTTGGGCCCTGCACCCCATGGGAGACCAGGAGAAGCACCTGTCACCTGGCTCCTGCCATCGGATGAGCGCGGTGCGCCGGCCGCAGCGTGCCGTCCATGGCGGCCATTGGAGGGTGAACCAATGGCAAAGGAAGACCTTTCTCTCTGTCTCTCTCTCTCACTGTCCACTCTGCCTGTCCAAAAAAAAAAAAAAAAAGAACAGATTCCTGATCACTCCCAGCTGAGATGGGGCCCGCTCCCTCGTGCTCCCATGATGCCTCGCTGGGGCAACAGCACCCAGCACACGGTGCAGTTCTTGTGTCTGTTTGTCCAACCAGAGCTTGCACTCCTTGAGGGCATGGGGGCCATGGCACCTTAGTCATCGCGGCACCCACGGTCCCAGGCACACAGTACCCCCACTCCCACCTTCAGCCCACGTCCGTTGCTCTTGCTACAATTTTCTTATGTGGTTTTTATCTTGGGAAACGTTCACCAATAACCCAGAGAGGAAAACCAGTGACCAAGGGGAGACTGCAATGCATCCTTCATTACTGAAGTTGTGTAATGGGTGCAGGGAGATTGGGTGTACTGTTCTATGTACATTCTCTCTCTCTCTCTCTCTCTCTCTCTCTCTCTCTCTCTCTCTCTCTCATTGTATTTATTTGAGAGGTAGAATTACAGGGGGAAGGAGAAACAGAGAGAAAGGTCTTCCATCTGCTGGTTCATTCCTCAAATGGCTGCAATGGCCAGAGCTGGGCCGATCTGAAGCCAGGAGCCAGGAGCTTCTTCTGAGTCTCCCACGTGGGTGCAGGGGCCCAAGGACTTGGGCCATCTTCTGCTGCTTTCCCAGGCCATAGCAGAGAGCTGGATCAGATGAGGAGCAGCCAGGACTTGAACTGGTGCCCATATAGGATCTTCTATGCCACAGTGTCGGCCCTTCTCGCTTTCTTTTTTTTTTTTTACAGGCAGAGTTAGACAGTGAGAGAGAGACAGAGAGGAAGGTCTTCCTTTTGCCATTGGTTCACCCCCTAAATGGCTGCCACGGCCAGAGCGCTGTGCTGATCCAAAGCCAGGAGCCAGGTGCTTCTCCTGGTCTCCCATGCGGGTGCAGGGCCCAAGAACCTGGGCCATCCTCCACTGCACTCCTGGGCCACAGCAGAGAGCTGGACTGGAAGAGGAGCAACAGGGACAGAATCCGGCGCCCCAACCGGGACTAGAACTCTAGGTGCCAGCGCCGCAGGTGGAGGATTAGCCTATTGAGCCTCGGTGCCGGCTCTTTGTTTTTTTTGAAGATGTGTTTATTTCAAAGGCAGAGCAACTGAGAGACACAGGAGGAGGGGAAAGGAAAAGAGAGAGAGAGAGACAGAGAGAATGGTGGGCTGATTTTCGTCTGCTGGTTCACTCCCCAAATGGCCACAACAACCAGATCTGGGCCAGGCTAAAGCCAGGAGCCAGGAACCCCTTACTGATCTCCATGTGAGCAGCAGGGGCCCAAGCATCCAGGCCTCGGGCTGTCATCTGCTCCTTTCCCAGGTGCATCAGCAGGGAGCTGGAATGGAAGCAGATCAGCCGGGACTCAAACCAACCCTCAGTATTGCAAGCGGCAGCTTCACCCGCTGGGCAGAAACGCTGGTCCCTATTTTTCTATATTCTTGAAATCTGCCCTAAGAAGGAGCTAAAAATAAACCTCAAGTCACACCTCCAAGGCCGGAATAGGGATTTAGGAACTCAGGGTGCCTGGTCTCGCGAGGACGAGCTCAATGCATAAAAAAGACGAGTCAGCCTTTAGTTACCCCTGAATAGCACCACAAACAGCTTAATCAACCCGGGGAACACAGAGAGAGCTGTTTGTGAAACTTAATTGCCATTTTAATGTGTTTTAATTGCAGAGAAATGCGACTTAATGTAGTGTTTCGGTTTCCATTTGCCATCTTGGGAAATCACGGGATTCGGGAAGAGGAGGTCAAGGATGTAGCTCAAGGAAGTTTGGCCCATTTGACACCAATAAAATATCTGCCCTGACAGCAGCCCTGGGCCCCTTTCTCCTCCCCCTCCCCACGCAGGGAGCCACGCGGGTGCCTGGCTGTCAGGAAACAGAGAGAGAGAGCAAGCTGATGGCAGAACCTGGCACAGTCCATGAGCACAGTCCGTGGGGCGCAGCACCAGTGGGTCACCTCTCGGATCGGGGGGGAGCAGAGAGCACTCAGAAACACCCCGGCCTCTTCGAGGAGTGACCTGGTGGATGGAAGACCTCTCTTCCTCTCTGCCTCTCCCTCTCGCCCTGTAACTCTGCATATCAAATAAACAAATACATCTTCAAAGAAAGAAAAAAGAAAAAAAAAGGCTGGGGTCGTGATACAGCAGGTAAAGGTGCCACCGGCGCCAACAGCTTCCTGTATGAGCACCTGTTCAAGGTCCAGCTCCACTTCCCATCCAGCACACCAGGGAAGGCAGTGGAAGATGGCCCAAGTGCTTGGGCCCCTGCACCCACATGGGAGACCTGGAAGAAGCTCCGGGCTCCTGGCTTCGGATCAGCGTAGCTCTGGCCACTGTGGCCAACTGGGCAGTGAAACAGCAGATGGAAGACCTCTCTCCCTCTCCCACTCCCTCTCCCTCTCCCTCTCCCTCCCTCTCCCCCTCCCCCTCTCTCTGCCTCTCCTTCTCTCACTGTGTAACTCTCACTTTCAAATAAATAAATAAATCTTTTTTTTAAAAAAAAGATAGAAATGAAAAAAAAAAAAAACACCCCAGCCACAACTTTCTCTCATGCCAGTCTCCAGAGGGTCCCACGAATGGGGAAACTGAGGCACCTGGAAAGCAAATCTGCCTTCCAGAAAGTTCTAACTGATGACTCAGCATGTTTTGCATCTGCTTGGAAGGCTGGTGGAGAACCTGCAGGCCTTTTGTGGGCCTGGGCAGCCTGGCTGAAACCAGGGGCTGTCCACTGTCCCGAGCTCCTCTCACTGTCACATCTCACGACACAGCCGGGCAAGGAAGGGCAATCCCAGTGATGCTGGAAGAGTAGATCCCAGATGATCTGTACATCAGCCCAGAGGCACTGTGAGGGACCGGACTCCACTGCAGACAAAAGAAATCCTTCCCATCCGGGCAGATGGGACATAAATCCTGACAGTACGGGAGCACATGGCTATTCCTACAAAAATGTGGAGCAGAAGCAGATATCTCTTGTGGGTGGTATATTCCGGGCTGCCATGTAGGGTTGTGCAGGCTGTACACTGCCCAATTCTAGGGAGCATCCCTGCTGATTAATACATTCATTATGAAGGGTTTCCATCAGATGGCAGGAAAATCTCTCGGAAAATGTATCTCTTTCTAATATGTACAAAGTGCTATTGGGGCTAGCAAGGCTGCTAGTGATAGGGCCCATGGACCAGAGTTTAACGGCTGGAATGAGCATCCTATAGAGTTGGAGAATGCTAAGAGGAATCGAATGCTCAGGGTTTGAGGTCCTAGATAAATGCACTTGGTCTCAGTAAAAAACTAGATTATGCTGTGCCTCTGTTGGAAACTCTTCAAGACTTCCCAATGCGATGGAAAGAAAACCCAAACTTCTGCAGGTGCACAAAAGCCCACTAGGAGGATCAGCTAAGCTTCCCTCCCCGCCCCCTCCCCACCCCCCAATCCACCATGCCCCACTCCCCTCCCTCCCCCAGCTTCCCATCTGAATCTCACCAACCCCAAGCCCACCCCTGCCTCTCTGCCCATGCACTTGAACCCATCCCTTAGACCTGCTCAGCTGGTTCATTCTCATCCGTCCAGTCTCAGATCACCCCAACCACCCTCTCCCCGTCGACATCCCCTTCTGTGTTGGTCAGTCTTCTGCGACTATAACGCAGTACCTGAAGCTGAGTGTTGCACACACACAAGAGGCTCATTGAGCTCTGTTTTCAAGACTGCCAGTGATGGCTCTTCCCAAGGTCCTCTTGGCTACGTCATAGGCTGGTGGACGGCCTCATGGTGGGAGCCAGTGTGCGAGGGAGAAGCCAGGAGTCAGGGGTCACGCTTCCTCCTTTATAAAAACCCTCCCATCAGAATTAGCCAGAGGCCCCCAAGAGTTGTATCAGTTCCTTCCAAAGGTAGCAACCCTGATCACTCCTGACTTCCCATGAGGCTCTAGCTCCCCCTTTCATCCCTCCCCAACTAAGATCAAGCTTCCAGCACAGCCCCTTGGAGGAAGAACTCCATCCAAATGATAGCACTTCCCCACTGGGAAAAGGTTGCAACAGACAGAATGAACACCATGAGGGTGGACTTTTCCAAACAACCGGCCCAGATCTTAGAGGGAAAGAGGGGGCTTTAATGGAAGGAAACAAACAGAGTCTGTGTCAGCAAACAGAGTCTGGTCAGCAGTGCCTGGCCCAGGGCCCCAAGCATCCGCAAACCTGCCCAGGCTTCTGTGGGAGAGTGTTCTCTGGGTGGATGTGGACTTGGCCTGTGAGCCTGCACCCTGGGAAGTATGCTGGTGAACTGACACGCGGGAGAGACTCGGCTGATGGGGACAGGGCTCACATGTGTCAGGCAGAGAGACAGAGATAGTAGCTGAGGGGCTAATGACTAAGACACACCCTTTCTTTCCAAGGTAATGAAAATGTCGTAAAATCTAGCCACTGAATTGCTCACTATTGAAGAATCCTGTAGCGTGTGAGTCACACCTCAGCACAGCTTGCATAAAAAACAAAAGACTTGGAGCCAGTATGGCACAGTGGGATTCCCATATTCTATATGGGAGTGCCAGTCAGAACACCAGCTATGCAGCTCCCTTCCGATATGCCTGGCAAGGCAGTGGAAGATAGTCCGAGTGCTTGGGCTCCCATCACTCAACTGGGAGACCTGGATCAACTGGGAGACTCTGAGATCCTGGCTTTGGCCTGGCTCAGCCCCAGCTGTAGTGGCCATTTGGGGAGCAAACTAGCAGGTGGAAGATTCTCTCTCTCTCTCTCCCCCTCCCCCAGATGTAATGGCCATTTGGGGAGTGAACCAGCAGGTGGAATCTCGCGCGCGTGTGCGCTCTCTCTTGCTCTCTCTGTCACTCTGCCTTTCAATAAAATCTTTAAAATTTTTTTTAAAAAAAGAGAGATCCCTAGGGTCCTCTCCCCTCCTAGGAAGATGCTGAAGGGTGCTATGGTTTCTTGGGGACCCAACAGGGCAGCCCCAGCTTCCCTGGCTATGATCCACGCAATTAATCCCCTGTTGCTTTGTTTTCCTTTCCAGACTACGTTCCCCAAGTCTCACAGTGCTTCCTGGGATCGGCTTCCAAACAAAGCACTTGTCCCAAAACTAGCCACAGGGTCTTTAGGGGAAAAACGAGTGTCCCCAGCCAAGACCCAGGCTCTGGTTTGCATCCCAGCTCCTACCACAAACTAATTGGCTGTGTGACTTTGGGCAAGTTTAAGGTTCACAGATGTCCAGTGCTTCCTTAGCTACAAGAAAGAGATAATTATACCTACTTGGTAAGCATTCTTGTGAGAACTCAATATGCAGCAAATACAATCACTACCCAGACAGCACTGAGCAGAGATTTCTCTCTCTCTCTCTCTGAGATTTATTTATTTGAAAGGCAAAGTTGTAGAGTGAGAGAGAGCAAGGGCCAGGGCTGGTCAGGCTGAAGCCAGGAGCCTGGAACTCCACCTGATCTCCCACCCACATGGATGGCAGGGGCCCAAGCACGTAGGCCATCCTCTGCTGCTTTCCCAGGTACATTAGCAGGAAACTGGATTGAAAGTGGAGTGGCCAGGATTCAAACTGGCTACCATATGGGATACTGGAGTTGCAGGCAAAGGCTTTACCCACTACGCCACAATGCCAGCTCCTGGGCAGAAATCTTAACAAAGGGTTTAGCTTGAATACACAGGCAAGGGGCCAGAAGACAGCAGACAAGAGGCTACACACACACACACCCTGGTACATTCCTGCAGACACGTGTGCACACACACCTGGTACATTCCTGCAGACATGTGTGCACACACACACAGGTGCATTCCTGCAGGCACATGTGCACACACACACAGGTGTGTTCCTGCAGAAACGTGTGCACACACACAGGTGCGTTCCTGCAGACACGTGTGCACACACACACACACACACAGGTGCATTCCTGCAGGCATGTGTGCACACACACAGGTGCGTTCCTGCAGGCATGTGTGCCACACACACACACATATACACAGAAAGATGTTCACAGTCTTTGCTTGGGAACTTCCAAGGTTCCAGAAGCAGGCATACTGGATACAGAAAGGCAGAGCTGGCTTCTCCCACAGGGTGGCTCCTGAGTGAGGGTCTCCCTGGGGAGGGATCACAACCCTCTGTGATCATAAAGCCCCCTACAGGGTCCTGATCAGTCCCTCGCTGGGCACTGAGAGCTGGGGACCCAGAGGCCCAGGCTCCCCCAGGCTGGTGCAGGCAGTGACCCGGAATAACCAGCTAGACCAACAGCTCCACCGAAGCACCGAGGCTCAGCGAACCATTCACGGAGAGGCTACGTGCACTCAGGGCTCTGCTGGCTGATAATGGCTCTCCTTTGGAAGGACCCAGACAAAGCAGATCCATGCTATCCCCACCTAGGTGACCCACAGCCAGGAGTCTGTCTCTAAAAGCTAACTGGAATGGACATAGTGTCACATCCATAAGCAGGAGACCAGAAACTCTGGCGTGGCCCAACGCTGAGGCCGCATGGTTCTCATAGCTCCAAGACCCAGGGGCTTAGGGCGACTGCCAAAGAGACATCAGGAGGCTTTTCAAAAACCCGTGCATCGACGTCACACCCCTTTGGTCCTCAATGAGTTTCTGCTTTTCATTTTTTGCTTGGAAATAAGTTCTCCAGCTCGACCAATCACCTCCAGGGACAGCAGCCAAGCCAGGGACGGGGAAGGTTGCACAGACTGAATGGGGACCAGGCACCCACGCCTCCTTCTCCACGGCCCAGCCTCCGACTCATTAGAGTCACAAGTCCCGCACAATTAGGACGTGGCGGCTTAATTTCTTTGGGGTGGACTAGTGCGGCTTAAAATAGTTAATATTTTGTTTTATCTCCATTGACTTGGGTAATAATGCAGAAAATCTCTTCCTCGGGCCTTGAACAAAGGAGATTACCCTGTCACACAGGCTTAACTAAGGCTGTGAGCTGAATGTTGATCCAAGGTGTGTGGCACTCAAACCCCGCCCCTCCTCCCCTGCTTCTCATAATTAGGCTTCTCAGGGAGCCAGAAGCTTCCATAGCTCCCACCACGCGCCATGCGAAGACTTTCCGGGCCACACAGCTCCACTGGGTCAGAGCGTAGTGTTCTGGACTGCATTTTCAGCCAGTACACAAGCAATCAGAAGACGCAAATCACGCCTGAGTCAAAGGGACGCAGCCTGCAGACCTGGCCATGTCCACAGACATAAAGCTGGTTTAATAGTCTGCGACCCCGAAAGTTCAGACTCAGAGGGTCCCGGGGGACCGTGGCTGAGTGGTCCCAGCCAGGTGGCCATTGCAGCAGAATGAGTTCAAAACCATCGTGGACCTGTGACAGGTTTTCTGTAGAAATCCCCTACCTGGTAGGGTGCCTATGTTCCTCGTTTCAGCTGAGTTGAATTCTCGTTGTGTAAAATGTGCATTTTTCAAAAACTTCAGGATCCTGACTGTGTGTTTCGGTTCTTACCTTGTAGTGTGGTGGGTTAAGCTGCCGCCTACGATGCCAGCATCTCCTAGCAGAGCCCTGGTTCGAGTCCCGGCTCCTCCACTTCCAATCCAGCTCCATGCTAATGTGCCTTGGAAGGCAGCAGAGGATGGATCGATATGTGGGCCCCTGCTAGCCAAGTGGGAAACCCTGATGCAGTTCCTGGCTCCTGGCCATCTGGGGAGCGAACCAGTGGATAAACACCTCCCTCTGACTCTCCCTCTCTCTCTCTGTCATTCTGCATTTCAAATAAATAAAGAAATCTTGGGCCGGCACTAAGGCGTAGCAAGTTAAAGCCACATGGGCGGTCAAGTCCCAGATGTTCCACCTCCCATCTAGGTCTCTGCTATGGCCTGGGAAAACAGCAGAAAATGGCTCAAGTGCTTGGGCCCCTGCATCCATGTGGAAGAGCCAGACAAAGCTCCTGGCTCCTGGCTTCAGCCTGGCCCAGACCTAGTAGTTGTGGCCATCTGGGGAGTGAACCAGTGGATGGAAGACCTCTATGTCTCTCTGTGTCTCTCCTCTCTCTGTAACTCTGCCTTTCAAATAAATAAATAAACCTAAAAAAAATTTAAGATAAAATTTAAAAAAATCTTTTTTTTTTTGACAGGCAGAGTGGACAGTGAGTGAGAGAGAAACAGAGAGAAAGGTCTTCCTTTGCCATTGGTTCACCCTCCAATGGCCTCCGCGGATGGCGCGCTGCAGCCGGCGCACCGCACCGATCCAAAGGTAGGAGCCAGGTGCTTCTCCTGGTCTCCCATGGGTTGCAGGGACCAAGGATTTGGGCCATCCTCCACTGCACTCCCTGGCCACAGCAGAGAGCTGGCCTGGAAAAGGGGCAACCGGGACAGAATCCGGTGCCCCGACTGGTACTAGAGCCCAGTGTGCTGGCGCCGCAAGGTGGAGGATTAACCTATTGAGCCGCATTGCCGGCAAAAAAATCTTTTTAAAAAATCAAATTTTGTGTCCAAGCAGGGGAAGAAGATGAAGGGAAAGGGAGTAGAGACCTCTCCCTAAACCTCTGGTGCCTTGAATGTGTCTTTTTTTTACTTTTTTTTTTTTAACTTATTTGACAGGCAGAGCCACAGAGAAGGAGAGAGAGAGAGAGATCCTCAATCTACTGGTTCACTCTCCAAATGGCTGCAATAGTCAGAGCTGGGCAGATACAAAGCCAGGAGCCAGGAGCTTCTTCCAGGTCTCCCACACAGGTGCAGGGGTCCAAGGACTTGGGCCATTTTCTGCTGCATTCCCAGGCCATAGCAGAGAGCTGGATCAGAAGTGGAGCAGCCGAGACACAAACTGGTGCCCACAAGGGATGCCGGAGCTACAAGTGGCTGCTGTACCCTCTACACTACAGCACCAGCCCCCTTTTTAAAAACTAAGTTCTCTGAGGGCAAACGCTCCACTACCAATTCATGGCAAATAGTAGTTACATGGTTAGAAAGTTAGCACGGGATCACTGGGTTGGATGCTAAGGGAGAGGCACAGCATAGTCTAAGAACACACCAAAGAGGAATCTGAACTTGTCAGGGATGCCCAGAAATTCTGTAGAAGAACTGGCTTCTGAATGAAGAGAGGAACTGAGGGATGGAAGCGAGAAGAGAAACCATCCCGACAGCAAGACTGGCATGTGCAAAGGCCCTGGGCGGGGTCGATGCTGAAGAACAAGAGGTGAGAGCAAACCAAGCGAGGAGTTGAGACCAGGGAAACTGAGCCTCAGGGGGGAGGGTAAGGCTAGGGAACGCAGGGCTTAAAGGATCAGACGCTTAATCCTAACAGCCCAGGGAGGCCACGGCACCACTCAGTGTGTGCGTACTCAAACCTGTGGGGCTGATCCAGTTTGCACTTTGACAAAACTCCTGCGGCTGCAGGGACATGAGCTAAAGGGACGGATGTGCCTGCAGTGGAGCGGCAGAGAAGCATGGAGCTGAGTGAATGCAAGGTGCAGCAGTGACAGCTGATGGGGCACAGGGACAGCTTGCACAGGGCGGAAACTGGCCACGGGAGGGGCCGCTCACTTTCCTGTTCAGCCAAGGGCCAGCCCAGCCTTCCCCTTTTCCCCTAAGCACCCGGTACAGCCCCGCAGATTGACATAGCAACACGGAGCTCCCAACTCTCTAACTCAGCCCTGATTTCTGCAGACTCCTCCCAGCATAGGGACACAAGTGTCCCCTAGGAATCCCAGAACCAATGCAGCTGACATGAAACTCTGAATCCATCTCTCTCCCGTCACCCGACTTACCTCTCCCTGTCCCAAGTCTTTGCCACCTTGAAAAATGGTACCACCACCTTCCCTTCCACCCTACTGCTCAAGACGAGGACTTGGGGATTACCCCCAATCCATTCCTTACCCCACATCCCCTACACGGAACGCATCCACACATCCTGTTCACAGCAGCTCCAAAGTGCGTTCCCCCAGGGCACCCACTTCTCTCTGCCACCCTCATTGCCACGTTGCTCCAATGATCACCATCGTGTCCAGCCTGGTCTCCTGGTCTCCACTTGCTAAGGGATCTTTTCTTTTGTTTTTAAAGATTTATTTTATTTATTTGAAAGAGTTATAGAGAGAGGTCTTCCATCCGCTGGTTCACTTCCCAAATGGCCACAACAGCCGGAGCTGTGCCGATCCAAAGCCAGGAGCCAGGAGCTTCTTCCAGGTCTCCCATGTGGGTGCAGGGACCCAAGGACTTGGGCCATCTTCTGCTGCTTTTCCAGGCCACTGCAGAGAGCTGGATTGGAAGAGGAGCAGCCTGGACTTGAACTGGCGCCCATATGGGATGCTAGAGCTTCAGGCAAGGCCTTTAAACCACTGGGTCACAGCGCCGCCCCCTAGGGATCTTTTCAAACAAGATCCTGCCACATGCCTAGCTTGGAGCCCATCACAGTGTCCCATCCATCCGGGCTACAGTCCGAGCACCAATCCTGGCCAGCTTCCTTGTGTGTGTGACCTGCTCCGTGCCTCCCTCCTTCTTCCACCCCAGCCCATCACGCCACACTCCCCGGAGCACACAGCGGTCTCCATCAGGCTCCCTCCGAGATTCTGTTCCTGCCTAGGGCTCTTTCCACCACTCCCATCTCTGCCACAGATGCTCTGGGCACCTCATCCATCGCCACACGGTCACTTGTTTTTATTTTTATAAACGCTCTCAGACATGATGCCTTCGTTTCTGCAGCTACTTCTTTTTTTTTTTAAGATTTATTTATTTATTTGCAAGTCAGAGTTAACACACAAAGAGAGAAGGAGAGGCAGAGAGAGAGAGAGAGAGAGAGAGAGAGAGAGAGAGGTCTTCCATCTGCTGATTCACTCCCCAACTGGCCACAACGGCCGGAGCTGCACCGATCTGAAGCCAGGATCCAGGAGCTTCTTCTGAGTTTCCCACATGGGTGCAGGAGCCCAAGGGCTTGGGCCATCTTCTACTGCTTTCCCAGGCCATAGCAGAGAGCTGGATCGGAAGTAGAGCAGCCAGGACTCGAACCGATGCCCATGTGGGATTCCGGTACTTCAGGCTGCAGCTTAACCCGCTACGCCACAGCGCCAGCTCCTGCGGCTACTTCTGTACATAGGAGTCATGGTTTTACATCACGTCTCTGAGTACCAAACCCACAGGTCTAGTTTCCCACTGGCGCTGGCCATCAGGGGCCCCCATAGCCTTGCAGTGTGGTTGCCAGTGATACCCAAGGACATGGGTTCAGGGCACAGGGAGACCCTGTTTGGCTGTAGATGGGCTCTGGCCTGGGTTAAGGCTGTGCTATCCATGCAGAATGAAGAGCCTCTAGGGCAAAGCAACAATGAGAGCAAAGTGATGAGCCCGGGAATTCCATCTGGGAAAGGGAAAAGTGATGAAAGGAAACAGCCCTGAAAGAAAAGGGAGCCACAGTGCCCCGGGTCCTGGTGCCATCACAGAATGTGTGGAGGGCTCAGAGAGCAGTTGGGCGAGCGAAGGTGTATCAGGGAGCAGATGTCTGAGCGACTGCCCTGCAGGTGGCGACAAGCTCTGGAAGAACAGCCCTGGCCCAGGCCAAATGGACCCACAGCACTCATCTGAAAGACCTGAGGGGCTGGTGCTGTGGCTTAGTGAGTCAAGGTGCTGCCTGCAGTGCCGGCATCCCATATGGGCACCGGTTCGAGTCCTGGCTGCTCCACTTCTGGTCCAGCTCTCTGCTGTGGCCCGGGAAGGCAGTAGAAAATGGACTAAGTCCTTGGGCCCCTGCACCTGTGTGGGAGACCTGGAAGAAGCTCTTGGCTCCTGGCTTCAGATCAGCCCAGTGCTGGCACTTGGGGAGTGAACCAGCGGGTGGAAGACCTCTCTCTTTCTCTCTCTCTCCCCCTCTCTCTCTGTAACTCTGCCTTTCAAATGAATAAATATACCTTAAAAAATAAAAGACCTGGATTGAGTTCTAGTTCCTGCCTTTGGCTGGTCCAGCCCTGACCACTGCAGGCATCTGGGGGAGTGAACCAGTGGATAGCAGATCTGTCTGTCTCTGCCTTTCAAATAAAATAATTTTTATTATTTATTTGACAGGTAGAGTTATAGACAGTGAGAGAGAGAGACAGAGAGAAAGGTCTTCCTGCCGTTTGTTCACTCCCCAAATGGCCGCTACAGCCAGCACTGCGCCGATCCAAAGCCAGGAGCCAGGTGCTTCCTCCTGGTCTCTCACGTGGGTGCAGGGCCCAAGCACTTGGGCCATCCTCCACTGCACTCCCTGGACACAGCAGAGAGCTGGACTGGAAGAGGAGCAACCAGGACTCGAACCAGGCGCCCATATGGGATACTGGCGCCGCAGGTGGAGGATTAACCAAATGAGCCATGGCGCCAGCCCCTAAAATAATTTTTTTTAAAAAGCATCATGTAATACACAGTGACTACTCAGAACAACAGTGTCCTTCTGAATAAAGCAGAGAATCTTATATTGAGTGTCTGCTGTTTTCAAAAAAGCACTTCGCTAAACACTGCAAGGACACACGGGCCTACAAAGCAATGCTTTAATAGACACAAGACCATCATAACAGACGGTGCCAGGCAGTGCAGTGCATTGTCAATAACTGGTCTAGGAAGTTCACAGGAGAAAGCCGTCAGCTGGGAGAGGAGGCAGTCTCGGGTTTCCAGGGGACGGGTGTGGATTTGAAATGACTCTGGCTAGGGGAAGGAATATTGGGACTGTGTTTTGGAGGCAGAAAGTCAGAGCCAATGGTCTTATTCACAGCATGTCTCAGGGTAAGGACGCTTGCCCCTGGAACCTTCGGAGACTCACTGTTTCATGATTGTGATAAGAAAATGCCAGGGCTGGTGCTGTGGCGTAGCGGGTAAAGCAGCTGCCTGCAGTGCCGGCATCCCATATGGGTGCTGGTTCGAGTCCCGGCTGCTCCATTTCTGATCCAGCTCTCTGCTGTGGCCTGGGAAAGCAGTAGGAGATGGCCCAAGTCCTTGGGCTTCTGCACCGGCTTGAGAGACCTGGAAGAAGCTCCTGGCTCCTGGCTTCGGATCGGCGCAGCTCCGGCCATTGCAGCCATCTGGGGAGTGCACCATCAGATGGAAGACCTCTCTCTCTCTCTCTCTCTCTCTTTCTCTCTCTGCCTCCTCTCTCTCTGTGTAACTCTGACTTTCAAATAAATAAATACGTCTTTAATAAAAAAAAAAAAAAAAGAAAATGCCACTCTGAGTGGTGCCTTCTCCCGCTACGATCTGAACCTACCTTCTACACATACTGGGTTCAAGCTACACCAACTCGCTCACACGGACAAAACAGTCCATAAATCAACATCACCTGAGGCTGGACGTGTTACTGGCTTATGCAAACCAGCAGTAAACGATGACCTCACCCCCATGCCCTCCCCAAACTGGAAGCTCGGCATAGGTAATGATAATTAAAGACACAGGGAGTGGGGTGATCTGAGTGTACAGTGCCCATTTATTAGCTCCAACATGAGGGACAGAGATGAAAAAAACAATGCCTAGCTGTCTTTCTGTCTTCAGGTCCTTTGGAAGAAGGCATCCGCGAGAGAGTTGCTATGGAGATTCACAAAGTATCCCCCACGTCCTGCGGGTCATCCTTGCAGGGGGAGCAGGCACAGTGCAGATTTCAAAGAAAATATCAACAGATGCTCTTAGCATCAAATGTCACCACGTCCTCACAGATAGCTTAACTCGGAGCTTTTGCATTTTCACAGATCTACAGAATCTCGGGGTTTGGAGGGACCTTAAATGTCATCTGTTTCGGGCCTGTTCATCTGTCTGATCTGGCGCCTGCTGGAGCGCCCATCTCCAGCGTTCCCTGAGGCAGCCCGATCAGTCCTACTGCGCTGCGTCACAGCCGTGCCAGAGCCCTCGCTCCCCACCCCATCCCACCCCCCGGTCCCCCCATCCCCACCCCAGCCACCACGTTCAGGGCCATCCCGACTCCAGACAAACGCTCCTCTCCCTTGTATACCCCTCTGCATCCCCAAATCCATCACCCTGAAATTCTAAGTCCTGGCTCAGAGTCCCAAATTCCAGGAGCAGGCATTGTGGCACAGGGTTCAGCCAATTCCTGGGCACTGGCATCCTATGTCAGAGCAATGGTTCGAGTCCTAGCCCCTCCACAGCGGATCCAGCTTCCTGCTAACGCACCCGGGAAAACAGCAGAAGATGGCCCAAGTGCTTGGGCCCCTGCCAGCCACATTGGAGATTCGGATGGAGTTCTAGGATCCTGGCTTCAACCTGGCCCAGCCCTAGTCATTGGGGCCATTTGGGGAGGGAGCTGACAAATGGAAGCTCTCTCTCTCTCTCTCTCTCTCTTCCTCTCCTTCTCCCTCTCTGTCATTTTGCTTTTCAAATAAATTAATAAATCTTTTTAAAAAGGACTTTCTAAATTCAGTACCCTGACTCCAACTCTGAAACTACACAGTCACCTCTTCTACGTTTTCTCTCTTTGTTATACATCCTCTTCTCTCTTCTGCATCACAGAAGTAATGCATGATCCTGGTAGGATATTTGGCAAATGCAGGTAAGAACTGTTCAAATGGTGATGGCTAGTCTTCTGCTGGGGCCTGTCACGTGGGAGCTGTCTTATAGACAGACATGAGACATGGTCCACGCACACGCCCGCACACGCGTGTCACGCAGAAGCACAGTGTACTTCCTGCTTTGCACACTTTCGCTTTTCAGGGAAGAAGAGCACACAGTGGGTGTCCTTCCCCCACGACTCAGCCATCTGCAGGGCGCATTGTGAAAGCAGCCGTGTGCCCAATGCTTCCTGTTCCTCCGGGAGCCCCTGCAGATGGTGCTCTGGTCCCTTCTGGCCATTTGGGATCAGCAATGACAGCAGGAGTAGGCAGCGCACACGTCACTGGGCTTGGCAGGCTGCACGCAGCATGTGCTACAAGGCAAACAGCGAACTTCCCACTGGACCGTGGCGGATTCGTGGGCAACGGACTGCAGTGAGCTTAACTGTGCTCCCCCAAACCCCAAGGCCTTGGGGTGTGTGACTCAGATAGGGTCTTCCCAGGTATACGTAAGCTGAAATGGGGTCGCTGGGGAGGGCCCTCATCCAATGTGACCGTCACACCCGAGCCAACCACGTGAGGACACTGGGAGAACACACCTTGGAAGGAAGCGACCCACTGACATTGTGACCTCGGCTTTCCAGTCCCCGCAGCTGTGAGAAGACAAGCTACTGTCATTTAAGTCACCCGGTCTCTGCTCTGGGTGTCACAGCGCCCTGAGCAGGCCCCTGCACGCAGCAAAGCTAGCTCCACACACAGAGAGACTTTGTTAACACAGACCATGTGGATGGAGCCACATTTCCCTCCTTGGGCAAGTTCCCTAGCTTCCAGATCACGTTCAAGGGTAGAAACGTGGGCCAGTACACTGAGAACGCAGATTCACTGGGCCTCAGCTCCCTCGCCCTTCCCCATAGCGGCTGAGACAGGAAGGAGGGGATGTGGCTCTGAAACACCTCTTCTGCCCCCACCCCCTCATGGTCCAACTCTTACTCTTCCAAGGTTGAGCCTGGGGATGCTGGGAGGGAGGAGGAGAGAGGGTGCAGGGGGCAGAGAGTGAGGATGGAGGTGCTGGGGGCACTGGCTGACGTCAATGCTGGGAGGGGTCCCTGGCCTCACCTTGGCTCAAGTCGAGCTCAGGAGTGGCTACCAGGCAGGTCACTGCTGTGTAAGGTCTCCCCAGGCCGAGTCCTGGTGTGCACCTGCAGATATTGTGGGTAAGAGCCCTGGCTGTCTCCCCTGAGAACCCTTGGGCTTCCTGTGAGCCCTGGTCCTGCCCACCACAAGGACCTCCCACCCCTCCCCATGTTTCTTCATCTCTCGAGCAGAAAGAGATGGCGCTGGAACCTTCTCCTCCTGACTCTGCAGCCCCCAGCCCACTTGGAGAGAGACGAGGAGGCGCCGATCAGAACAGGCAAGCAAGGCGTTATCATAACTTCCAGTTCACGCAGAGAAATGACAGCCTCCAATCGCGGCCACCACACAGCCCCCCAGTTACTGGGCGTGTACCCACAGGACTGCTCCCGTGCTTACAGGCTTGGCTCTGAGGATAGGACCCCTGGCACCCAGATCTGCCACATTTCTTTTGTCCTGGACAAGCTACACTCAACTGTAAAACAATAGTAATAGTAGCAATAATAATTGCCTTCCTGGCTTGTTTTGAGTAATTACAAGTTCCTAATGCATGGAAGGAGGTTATCAGAGTGCCTGGCACACAACAAGTGTCCAATCAAGACAGCTATGACTGTGAGCTATGATGGTTATTGCACAGGATATGGAATAAAGTCTTTGGTCTCTCTCCTCTGTTTTGCCATAAAGCTCCTGGGCTTCACTCTTCTCTGAGAAAACAACCTGAAATATCCATTAATACCAGCTGTGGTTACAGTATTCATCAGCTTTTTGGTCGCGGTAACTAACCCCTCCCACAAGCTACGCAAGAAGAAAGATGTTGATTCTCACTTGTGGTTTTGAAGGATCACAGTCTAAGATCGTCAGGCCCCACCTGAGGGCAGCAGTGGAGAGACACGCACAAGGAATGGACACGCACAAAGTGAGCTGGGGAGCAGAGAGAGAGCGCTTTTCTGTTCTGGGAACTACATTCCAGGGGCAGCCCCCTGGGACTGCAGGACCCCTTCCACTAGATCCACCTCCCCACCCCAAGGCCAACATCTGATCAAGGCTCTCCCCTGCTAGGACCATCAATAGTGACCCTGGAGTTTAAACACCAACATGAGTTCAGAAGCCAAATCCTGTTCAAGCCATAGTTTAAGAAATGAGAGAGAGAAGCATTTGATAGACTTCCATGCAGATATAGGTAGTTATAGACAGTGAGAGAGACAGACAGAAAGGTCTTCCTTCCATTGGTTCACTCCCCAAATGACTGCTGCAGCCAGCGGTGTGCCGATCTGAAACCAGGAGCCAGGTGCTTCTTCCTGGTCTCCTGTGCAGATGCAGGGCCCAAGGACTTGGGCCATCCTCCACTGTACTTCCGGGCCACAGCAGAGAGCTGGACTGGAAGAGGAGCAACTGGGAATAGAACCCAGTGCCCATATGGGATGCTGGCGCCGCAGGCGGAGGATTAGCCAAGTGAGCCACGGCGCCAGCCCAGGAGTGTTCATATTATTGATAGAGGATAAGTAAGTGGATGGGCCATGTGAAGAAGGATTGGGAAGGCGAGAGGGAGAAGGGGAGAAGACGCTGACTGAAGCTAATTCCCTTCCTTACCAGGTGAGCACAATTCTTCAACATGAACGCTTCGACACGAGTCAAAACACACTTAGCCTTTGGGGCAGTGATGTCTGGGACCCCACACGGAGCTTAGGCGACCACTTCTGCCCTCACTGCCCTGGGAGATGCTGCTGAGAGCCCTAGAAGGCAGCAAGTGGACTGAAGCAGCAGACTGAGTCCCGTGCAGTCAAGGCTAAGCTTTCTCCATCCATCTCTGCATCCCCAGCACGCAGCCCCGCTGCCTGGAATCTGTCCAAATACATCCACGAGCAGTAGCAGAAATCAACACTATTTCCCCTGAAGCCTGATCGTTTCAGTTACATAGAGACAGAGAGAGGGGAAGAAAAACAGAGGAATCTTTCACCTGCTGGTTCACTCCGCAAATGCCTGTCCCATCTGGAGCTGGGCCAGGCTGAAGCCAAGACCCTAGAATTCAATCCGGGTCTCCCACAGGGACAGCAGAAGCCTGAGAGTGTGAGGTGAGGCATCACGTGCTGCCTCCGGGATGCCTATCAGCGGGAAGCTGGAACAGGAAGCAAAGTTGGGACTCAAACCCGGGCACTCGGCTATGCAAAGTGGTGTCTTACCCACTGTGCCAAGTGCCCAACCCAAAATGACACATCTATGTTAACCTTGCAATTTATCTGCATACCAATGAAAATCTGCGGGCTGAAAGAGACCCACCCACAGCACTTGAAGCAAGGAAGACTAAGCAGGGGGACCCTGGGATCCCCAAAATTTCCCACAACCACTGCTCTGGCCCACTCTAAATTGCTCCATCCGGGTCACTCCTTCAAGACAAGGCTCCCAGGAAACTCTGTTTTGGAAGAAGAAGGGAAGAACGGCAGATAACAGCTGTGTGTCCAGCACTCTGCCTTATCAAACCGCATTCTCACAGCAGTTCTATGGAAGTGTCCTGTTGTCTCTACATCACAGGTGAATAAACAGAGGGTCGAGGCCACTGGCTCAACTTCACAAGCACCTGGCCAACTTCCTGTCTGAGCCCAATCCCCTGCCACCAGAGCCCCTCCATCATTATCCGATGCCAGCTTAGCAAAACACATGGTCAGGACAGGGTGCTGGCTCCCCACAAGGCCCCAAGAGTGACAGCCACAGGACAGAGGTTTACATGGGGGCCAGATGTAGAACATTCTAGCACATCTCAAGAAGATGGGTACAAATGAGTGACTCCCGGCAACTCTACAGGTGGAGAGACAACCTAGCACAGGCCCAGAAATCCCCAGAGCATGAACACGGTATTCCAGTTCATGTTTCTAGAAGAAAGATCTCAGGGCAGGATTCTCTAGATCAGTGATTCACTTTTTGTCCCCCTGTTTATTTGAAAGACAGACTTACAGAGAGGTAGAGCCAGAGAGAGATGTCTTCCATCCGCTGGTTCACTCCCTAGTTGGCTACAACAGCCAGAGCTGAATTTATCAGAAGCCACGAGCCAGGAGCTTCTTCCAGGTCTCCCACAGGGGTTCAGGGGCCCAAGAACTTGGGCCATCTTCCATTGCTTTCCCAGGCCACAGCAGAGAGCAGGATCGGAAGTGGAGCAGCCAGGACTTGAACCAGCGCCCATGAGATGCTGCAGGCTGGAGCTTTAACCCACTAAGCCACAGCACCAGCCCCAATCAGTGCTTCTCAAAGTGAGTCCCTGAAACCAACAGCATGAGAGAACTTGCTAGGAGTGCACATTCCCAGGTTTGCCCTGGACCTCCTGGATCAGAGCCTGGGAGGCAGTGCTCAGCAATCCGCCCGTGATCAAATGCTCTGGGGGATTCCAGCCCTCGCTTCTGCGCTGGAAACCGGGCACAGCTGGCCTGGATCCTCTTGCATCGGGCGAGCCTGCCACTAAGACGGCTTAACCAAGCTGACCTGCTGGGCTGCTACGAGAAGCCTAATTTCCCTGTGACACAGAGAGTGGATGGATGGAGCGGAGTTCTGCAGCTGCCTTCAACCTCCCAGGCAGCAAGCAGGTTACAAACATAGAAAGAATGGTGTTTGCCTCACTGCCAGGTCAGGCCTCACTGTAAATCACAAGCTTGAGGATGCAACTGGTAGACAGACGTCATCTTGTCAGCTTCTTATATTCTTCACCTAAGAACAAATACAGGGCACCTGCACCACCACCCACCACACCACGGTACTCAGTACCCATTGTAGGCTGCAAAATATTGTAGACAGTATGCATTGGTCCACCTTACTACCGAACTCCTAGCTTAGCCACACAGCACACTGTAGGACATCAGGTATTTCATTCTGTGTCCATGAGGCTGACTGGGAGCTGCACTAGCTTCTAGCTGCTGCCTAGTAACGTGAGAGAGGCTTGTACTACACCTCACTATCCCAGGAAAAGGTCCAAATTGAAAAGTCCAGGTATGGTTGCAGTTGAATGCATGATGCTTTGTACATCACTGTAAAGTCGGCACATCGTTAAGTCGAGCCATCGTAAGTCAGGGGCCATCCATATGACCCCACAGACAGTGAGCGTGAGACAGAGCCCAGGGCATCAGAGGGCAAATTCTCCAAGGCCTGGCTCCCCCTTGCCCTGGGACCAGCCAGGTAGTCAGAGCTTCTCCCCTTTGCCTGTGGGTCCCCCCGACCTGTACTGCAGACACTAAGGGGGGCCTGGCATCCTTACACTTCCTTCAAGTCTTACAGCACCCTGTGCACAGCAGTGAGGCTCCTGCCTCGCAAGACGAAGAAACTGGCTCCCAGCAGTTAACTCACTCGCCACGGTGACTGATCCCCATACCCAGGATGACACCCATCTGTCTGTTTTGTCGGAATCTTCCCATCTTTCTGCAGGCTTCCAGGCTGATCTATCCTGACCTAGAAGACATGGGAGGAAAAAAGCAGTCCAGGCGGTTCTAGAACCTTCTGGAAATGTGGTCAAATTCAAATCCTGGGCCCACTGACCCCTCAGCAGCTGAAGGAGAGAATTCCTGCTAGGGGGATTCGTCAGCTTGCCCACCCCGGCAGCCTCCATCTCCCACCCAAAGCCCTTTGCTCCTCCCTCACCCACTGCGTCTGGTCCACACTGCCCGGGTCTTGCTTCTTGCCTGGCCACTCATTGATGCTTAAGCCCTACTTATTCCTTGGACTCCAGAGGAGCTTTCCAGATTCTAGTTCCCCCTGGTCTACTCCATTTCTATCTCAAGGAAGCACAGATGAGTGTGCACAAGAACCAACTCTTGTTGTTCATCCCGCGGCAAACTTGGCAAAGACTGGAAAACACCAAAGAGGGAGAAATGTCATCACCTTGACAGAGGCACCTGACCTATGGCGGGCCCTGGGATGCAGGCTCTGAATGGAGATCGTAGTGCAGGGTTGGGGAGGGGGGTGAGGGAAGCCGGCAGAACAGCAGAAGAGAAGCTGAACCGTGGTGCACTCGCCACGGAGCCTCAGCCAATCCTCAGCCAAGCAGCAGAGCTGCCCATCAGCGATGTCCTGAACCAGCCAAGAGGGCTGAATCCATGTGTCCCACTGGATAGGGACATAGCTGGGGAAGAGCAGCACCCTAGGCAAGGCAGAACCCTGTGGTCATCGCAATGCCTGGGGGAGGGACTGGGCTGTGAGCTGTTAGCAAGCGACCGCACCACTAACCAGTGCCTTGAGGGGTGCCCAGGGGATGTGCCCTGGTACCCATACAGCGCCAGGCAGGCAACAGGGATTTCTGCTATTGTGGGATGCGATGGGCTGTGTTCCACTGAAAGATCTCAACTGATCCAAGGAGTCATGAAAATGTGTCACTCAAAGTGAAGTCGAGGCCAGAGAGGAGATGTACTAAAGACACCAAAAGCCCAGCAGCTCTATTGAACATAGGAAGCTGGAGCTTTCTTTGTCCTAGAGATGTAAAACCAGCCAATGGAACACCACTGTGGAACAATAAGATTATGAATTCCGGGGCCAGCGCTGTGGTGTAGTGGACTAAGCCTCCGCCTGTGGTGCTGGCATCCCACGTGGGCTCCAGTTCGAGTCACACATACACACAGTGAGGGGCGTACATGTATCCATCCATGACTGATGTAGGTACGTGTGTAACATTCATGACTTGTTGCAGGAATCTGAGCTTACACAACTGCAGGGCTGGTTAAGCAGTCCTTAAGAGGTTGTTGTCTTTGTACATGGGGTGCCCAGGGCAGGCAGGAAGGGCAGACGATGGATACAAGGTAGGGAAGGAAGAACCAGCTGAAGCCCACCAATGGGAAGTGGGACTCGGGGAGATGAGCGAACCCTGTCTAAGTGTCTTACTGCCCCTGACCAGGGCTCTTCACGATGGAGCTAATAAACACACCTTCCAGGAAGTGGACAAGTCCTGGACGCCCCAGCGGCACGTACAGCAGTTGCAGAGCAACCAGCAGATGAGCAAGGACCTGTGTGGCCTGCAAAGTGGCTGCTGCTTCACCTCCTCCTGCACATCTCCCATAGGAATCCACCTTCCCAGAAGACATGAGTGGCAAGGAATTCTGGGAAGTCTAGTTCAGCCTGGTCAAGCTGCACCTGCCCAGGCCACAGGTCAGGTCCGTGTCAAGTGAGAAAATGTCCCAGGCTGCTATAAAGCAAGGGGACCATGCTCAAGGCAGAGGGGTGACTGCCAGCACAGGAGGTGGCCCATGTGTCTTATCGCCACCCCAGGCAGGCTGCAAAGCCTCCCTCAGCATGGATCTCTGTGCTGCCTCAGAAGCTGTGGGAGAACTCATCCAGTTTAGTCTCTCTTGGTTCTAAGCACACAAGGACCCAGCGGGGTTGGCAGCAGCGACCTTGGCAATGAGGAAGAATGATGCACTTGGCATCAGGCATCAGTGGCTCCACTGGCAGGCGACGTGTGTCACCAATGTTTACCTTTGCTGAATGTAGACGGCGGATCCTGCTGTGGGCACTGTGCCACCCGTGGCAACGGCTGTGGGGCCATCAACATCAACAGGAGATGTCACACAGGAGTGGGACAGGAAAATGGAGGACATTGCACGGTGGCCAAGGGAATTGATTGCAGAGGCCCTGCCCAAGGGAGGCACCACCAGGACAAGCAGGGAGTCCTCAGAGACAGTCCCCCAAGAGCCACCAACCTGTGACTGTGGTGCACACCCTCACCATCAACCCCACCTGGCATCGGCATGGCCCAGGAAGCATGAGGAAGACTTGTGCAATCATCAAAGCACACTCGAGGGTGCAAACATGTTTTCAAAGAGTGCCGCTGCTCACCTGAGAAACAGCTTACTACAGAGGATGAGCCAACGGCTCTGAAATCAATGCACAGGAGAGGGACGATGGCACCATCAGGGTCATGGGAGACAATGTGAAACCACTCTGGGCCGGCTCTGTGGCGTAACAGGTGAAGCCACCGCCTGCAGTGCCAGCATTCCCATATGGGCACCGGTTCGAGTCCCGGCTGCTCCACTTCCGATCCAGCTCTCTGCTATGGCCTGGGACAGCAGGAGAAGATGGCCCAAGTCCTTGGGCCCCTGCACCTGCATGAGAGACCTGGAAGAAGCTCCTGGCTCCTGGCTTCAGATAGGTGCAGCTCTGGCTGTTGTAGCCAACTGGGGAGTAAACCAGCAGATGGAAGACCTCTCTCTCTCTCTCTCTCTCTCTCTCTCTCTCTCTGCCTCTCCTTCTCTTACTGTGTAACTCTGATTTCAAATAAAAATAAACAAATCTTAAAAAAAAGAAAGAAACCACTCTGGTGTGCTGTATCCGCTGAAACACTTCTTCCAGAAACATCTGGAGACAGAGAACATCAGTGCAGTCCTTGATGGGGCTGCCTCTAGCGGCTCTTTAAACCCTGGCCCGTTCCGATTTTTTTAACTCGTCTGAGCAGGAGTCGGACACAGCTCTGCAAACATAATGTGGAATTTTGTTCTCCGCACATGAGGTGGAAACTTCCTTCTGTTTGCAAACCAATGAGTTCCAGAAGGAGAAGAGAAAGAAGTCATTCTCTTAGACTGCATCAGGGGGACCTCTCTCGCTGACCAGTTGAACAGGAAAAGGTCTGGGTCTGTTTACTGCCAACAAATTCTCCTGCTTGTAGCAATTAACTACTTGACCGTCCCCCTGAAGCCACGCTGAGCTATAATCAAGGACTTGGCCCCGTCTCTCTGGCTCCTTCCAAGGATCTGTTAAGACAAGCTGAAACCACGTGTGCTGAACGCAGTAAGAAGCTGGGTGGAAAGAGATGAACTTCTGTGTTTTCACTTCCTTTTACATGCATCGTATTTGGGGGGTGGGAATTCAAGTATAGAGATGTATTCAATCACACACAAGCCCACCATGAGGCTGGCAGGGTCCCTCTTACAAAGCTGCCCATTTTTAATCCATCTGGAGCAGACAACTTCTGGTCTATTTAAAGGCTACGGTTGTGAGTGAGGTCTTCCAAAATCCATCCTTCTAACTGGATATGGTTTGAGTGTGTCCACGAAGGCTTCACAGGTTGCAATGTAATCCCCAGCACGAGTTATTTACAGGAATGGAAGCTGGGGCGAGTGTGTGGCATAGCCATTAAGATGCCCGCAGCCTACATCAGAGGACCTGGCTCTAACTCTGGCCTCCAGTCTCCTGCTAATGCACATCATGGAGGCTGCCGATGATGTCTGGGCCCCTGACACCCACACAGGAGGCCCAGATGGAGTTCCTGGTTCCTAGTCTCAGATGGGCCCAGCTCTGGCTGTCATGGTCATTTGAAGAGTAGACCAGCAGGTGGAAGATCTCTCTCTCTCTCTCTCTCTCTCTCTCTCTCTCTCTCTCTCTCTGTTTCTCTGTCTCATTCTCCATCTGTGCCTCTCATCCTGATTTTCTATTAGTTTCGTAAGTGGAAAATAAAATACATTACTATTCTCATTTTATATTTCATGAGAAACATGATTTCATCTTTTAGAAAATTATACACCGATGATACAATTATACATTGATGATATGAACTCGTTGATGATATTAACTCATTAACCCTCAAGACAAAAAACAAACAGGTATTGATTTGTCCTCACTTGACAATGATAAAATTGAGTGCCAGGAAGGTGAAGAGATTTTGCAAGATCGCAAAGCTAAGAAGGGCAGTCTGGCTCAAGGTGCCTGCCCTAATATGTTAGCTCGACCATCAATGGCTCATCAAGCTAGCTTGGCCAGGAGTCCATAAAAGCCTTGCACTTTGCTTCAGGCATTTGGTAAACATCTTCCACAATAATTGTTCTGAACTGAATGTCTGTATTCCCTACAAAATTATGCTGAAATCCAGGGATGACACTGTGGTGCTGCAGGTTAATTTCCTGTTTGCAATGCCAGCATCCCCTGTTGGTGCACCTGTTCCACACTCTGCTTCTCATCTAGCTTCCTGCTAATACACCTACGAAGGCAGTGGAAGATGGCCCAAGTACTTGGAACCTTGCTACTCTTGTGGGAGACCAGGAATGAGTTCCTGGTTTTGGCTTGGCCCAGACCTAGCTATTACGGCCATTTGGTGAATGAACCAGAGGATGGAAGATCTCTCTCTCTCTCACTCTCTCTCTCTTTTTTCTCTCTTTCATAACCCTTCTCTTTCTCTCTCTGTTGCTCTTTCTTTCTTTTTTTTTTAAAGGCAGAGTGGACAGTGAGAGAGAGACAGAGAGAAAGGTCTTCCTTTGCCGTTGGTTCACCCTCCAATGGCCGCCTCGGCCAGCGCGCTGCGGCCGGCGCACCGCGCTGATCCGGTGGCAGGAGCCAGGTACTTCTCTTGGTCTCCCATGGGGTGCAGGGCCCAAGCACTTGGGCCATCCTCCACTGCACTCCCTGGCCACAGCAGAGGGCTGGCCTGGAAGAGGGGCAACCTGGACAGAATCCGGCACCCTGTCTGTTGCGCTTTCAAAATACATAAATATATCTTTAAAAATAGAAACCCTAACTCCCAACGGGGTGGAGTTGGGGGGAGGCGTTTGGAAGGTAATGAGGTCCTAGGTGGGGGGCAGGGAGCCTCATTTACATGATTAGTGTGTTCCAAAAGACAGGCTCTCAAGGAGTCCCCATTGTTCTTCTGCCATGTGGAGACACAGCTAGAAGAGAGCTGTGTATTCACTGGAAGCCAGCCCTTACCTGACACCAAATCTGCCTGCACCTTGATCTTGGACTTAACATGAACCATGAAAAACACATCTCTGTAACTAATAAGCTGCCTGGTCTATGGGTTGCAGTACCCCACCATAGCCAACACAGTAATACACTGAAAAGTAGCACAGATCCGGCGCTCTGAGAGCAGACACCAGGGTGCACCTGCTACAGGGGAACTGGATTGTCTCTCTCCTACTCCTGCACACAATCATGTAAAACAAATATCAGGATGCAGCCAACACACACATGCAAACCACGAAATGAATAACTGTGATGGCAGAGATGCTGTTTGTTGTTTGTGATCCCTGCTGCACAGGTGTGGATTGCTGGAAGGGTCCTCTGTTTGCTAAAAGGGATGCAGAGGTTGAGAAAATCAGGTTGGAAAAGCCAAGCGGTGATCTGCTTAGCATAAGAAATGGTGATGTACAGAAAGACCCAGGGGAGGAGATCAGGGTGAAGGGGTAGCCTTAGGTATGGAATAGCAGTTCTGTTCCGTTTCACTGTGGCCTAGGCCACACTCTTCTCTACAAGTCTTGCATTAATTACCCGTAAAATCTCTTTCATACCAAACGTGCCTTGTGGACTGCATTTGCTTCCGGAGGGCATTTCTAGAAGGTTTCAGGATCAGAACCAAGGGCGCAGTATGGGTCACGCATAATGACACCGTAAAAACCACAGGAACACTGCTCAAGACGTGCACAGGACCCATAGCTGTTTGGGGAATGGGCCTGGCAGGATTTCAGCCCATGACTGCATCTCGAATTTGAAGAACTTGCACCAAAAAAAAAAAATTTCCAAAAAGGAAACAGGAAAAGCCAATGATCCCACTCTGCATTCAACAAAATGACACAGATCCAATTATTATTCAATATGCAAAGCAGCCACCCCCAGTCTCCACGATTCAGGAGAGAAGCCGGGTTTATGAGTCCCTGCCACTCTGTTTTCAGAACGCCGGCTTCCCTTGGGTCTCTTCGAGTTAAGAGCGTTCTCCAGTCTGTTCGTTTGCTGATTCCTTTTAAAATCGCTGCCTAGGCTGTGGTTTTTACATCACATCCCCTTCTTCCTTCTGCTTGGATCAACCTTTTCCTTTCTGAAAGTCAGCAGTGCAAAGTGTTTCCGTTCGAAAGCTGCCTCTGAACCACAGACCAGAGAGAGACCCTCTGCCAACCTCCCCTTCCCCTGCCCTGCCCATGGGAACCACTCAGGACAGGACAGCCCAAGCAGAGGGGCTTCCGATTCCAAGGGCTCCCCCACACCGTGGCATCCACAATTGTTTCTCCCTGAATTGCCCATCAGAGTGACCACCCAACGATGACATCCCCAGGACCTGGACTGCAGAGTTCCCCATTGGCTCTGAACGATTTCTCTGCCTTCCTGTGTTCCAGGCTGTCCAGGGTAGAACTCCATACACAACCCTTAGGCCCCTCACATGTCTTGAAGCACTGAGCTGGCTGCTATCAGTCTAAGTCTTCCATGAAGGTTGGGGTCAGACACCCAGGATTCAAAAGGAGAGATTCCTTTAACTGTCAGTTTTTGGAGAGCACATCTCTTATGGACCATGAGCTGCTTCTGAGTTGAAGAACAGGGCACCTCGCCTTTGTGTTTCTTCATGAACTACTACCACCCTCCAAGAATGACTCTGCACCCCCTTACCCCAAACTAAGCCCAAATTTTTAAACATCATAAGCTTTGGTAATACAGACAACTGAGCTGTATTCAAACTCATGTGAGTTATATGGAAGTTAAACAAACAAACAAAAAAACATATTTTGAAAGCACAGTGGAGGGGCTAGAGTTGTGGCGCAGTGGGTTAAGCTGCTGCTTGAAGGGCCAGCATCCCACACTAGTGCACCAGTTGGAGTCCTGGCTGCTCCACTTCTAATCCAGCTTCCTGCTAATGCGCCCGGGAGGCAGTATATTACGACCCAGGTACTTGGGCCCCTGCCACCCACTTGTGAGATCTGGATGGCCATTTGGGGAGTGAACAGTCAATGGGCAGTCTCTCTCTCTCCCCGTCTCTCTCTCTCTCTCTCTCTCCGTCTCTCTCTCTCTCTCTCTCTCTCCGTCTCTCTCTCTCTCTCTCTCTCCCTGTCTGTCTTTCAAACAAATACACAAAGAAAGCAGATGAATCTGCTGATCTCAGAACATGGCACGCTGGGCATTTGCAAATGACGCCCAGGCCCATCCCACCTTCTTTGCGACTACACAGCTGTCCAAGGCTCCCCCACCATGGACACTCGATAGCCGTTACTGCTGACCTCCCAGGAACTATTTCAAGGCACAACTTGTGCTGGGACTCCAGGAATCATCTCCAATGTACAACGCTCAGACGCGCCAGGCACTCTGGATCAAAGGAGAGTGGAAGGCCGTAGAGGCTGCTTGGGGACCCAAGTCTGTCTGATTTTCCTTTGTTTCTCTGACCCCAGTGCAGGGAGAACTCTCTCTCTCTGAAGGTCCCTTACCCAACTGAGGACAGCTTCTTCCAAACGCCATTGTTTTAAACTCCTTCCTGGGATACTTCATCAGATAGCGGGAAACACCAATCACTGGACAAGAGAAGAGACTAAGCCATCCCACACCAGGCAGACTCTTCTGTACTTCTGAGAGCTATGCAGGGATGACCCTGGGGATTTTATCTGCATAATAAAACATGCTTTGTTGCAAGGGAAGTCTCCTGCTTCCTCCAGAAACTCTTTCCTTACAGCCCCAGAGCTGGGATGAGTTTTGCTCCAGGCCCCCTGCGTGCCCTCGGTCTCACTCGGGTTTTCCAAAAATTTAGGGATGAGGGTGCAGCAGTTAAGTCCCCACTTCGGCCACCTATCAGAGTGCCTGGGTCAAGTGCCAGCTCTGTTTCCAATCCAGATCCCCACACACGTGCCTGGGAGACAGGAAGTGATGGCTCAAGTATTTGGGTCCCTGCCACTCATGTGAGAGACACACTTTGAATTCTGGATTCCTGGTCCAGCCTTGGCTATTGAGGCATTTAGGAAATGATCCACTGGATGGAAGATCTCTCTTGCACCTTCCATGTGTCTTTCAGCCTTTCAAATAAAATGAAAATAAATTTTCGAAAATTTGAAACTTATAAACATCACCAGCCCCCTCCCCAGATTGCCTGCTTTCTCCCACTCCCCTCTCCTCTAGGGAAATGGTACGTAAGTTTCTGAACCTCCTTGGATTCCTGAGTAACACCCTTCTCCTTTGCCCCTGTCCACAAGGACATATTTGTATTCTCTTCTCTCCTGCTAATCTGCCTGTTGTCAGAGGCATCAAAAGGGGCCGGGAAATGGTCCCACCTCTGCACTTCAGTGGGACGTGACTTAGGGAAAAGGGAAGGCAGGTGGGAAGGCAGGAACCAATGCTTTTACCAAGCAGCTGCCAAGAGACAAGGACGATGCTGGGGTGGAGTTTCCTTACCCTCAGTGTGCGGGTCAGGGCCATAGACCCGGCGAGTGGAGCTGGGATCTCCTACCCAGTTTTCTGGAGACCCTGAGAGCTATAGAAACCCATTCAGAGAGCGGTAGCTTTGACAGAGTCTCCCCCAAGACAGCAAGGCAGAGTCAATTAAGATAGGTTTCCTTGGGGGCTGGCGCTGTGGTGCCATGGGTTAAAGCTCTAGACTGTAGTGCCTGCAAACCATATGGGCACCGGTTCAAGTCTCAGCTGCTCCAATTCCAATCCAGCTCTCTGCTAATGCATCTGGGAAAGCAGCTGAAGATGGCCCAAGTCCTTGGGCCTCTGCACCCACGTGGGAGACTTGGAAGAAGCTCCTGGCTCCTGGCTTTGGACTAGCTCAGCTCTGGCCATTGTGGCCATTTGGAGGCTGAACCAGTGGATGGAAGCTCGCTCTCGCTCGCTCTCTGTGACTCATTCAAATAAATAAAACAACTCTTTAAAAAATAGGTTTCTTTGAAGCTTTTCTTCTTTATTTTGTGATTCTGGAACTAAAGTTTATTTAGGATGCTGGAGACAATGATCGCAAGGAAGGGACTCAAACAAAAAGAACACAATCTCTTCTCACATCTCTCTCATCAATCCCCCAGAACCAGGTTCATCCTTCCATTCCTTCCTTTCTTTCTCTCTCTCTCTCTTTGTAACAGAGATTCATTTATTTATTTGAAAGGCAGAGTTATAGAAAGGAGAGAGAGAGAGAGAGAGAGAGAGAGAGAGAGAGAGAGAGAGAGAGAGAAAGAATCTTTCATCCATCCACTGGTTCACTCCCCACTCCCCAAAATGATGGCAATGGCCAGGGCTGGGCCAGGCTGAAGCCAGGAGCCAAGAGCTTCATCAGGGTCTCCCACGCAGGTGCAGGGGCCTAACCATTTGGACCATCTTCTGCTGCTTTACCAAGCGCATTAGCAGGGAGCTGGATTGGAAGCTGAACATCTGGGACTGGCTCCACTTAAAATGCATGTCTTCGTGTGAAATATCAGATAAGATTGGGCAGGTTCAGGGTGCTATGGCCATAGACCATGTGAAATTTCAAACATATGCATGCTCATAGCAATGTCACCAGGTCCCAGGCTCCCAGCCTTGCACCCCTGGCTTTAAGTGTCCTTTATGATTGCTGACGATCCACTGCCTGCAAAATTCTCCAGTAATTTACGTCCTGATGGTCGGTAGTGTCCAAAAAGACTCTGTTTTGGTAGAATTCTGGCCTATGACAGGAAGGAAAGACCACCTGGATGTAGCTCCTAGACCACCCCGAAGCCCACTTTTCCATCATAAAGAACATGGGACCTGACCAATCACAGAAGGCCACAAGTTCTGCCAACCAACCAGGAACCTGGACAAGTGCTAACCATGCTCACCACATAGCCCAACTTTGAACTGTAAGACTCACTGCCCTGGCTCCCCCAGGGAGTCCTGGGATTGACAGCTGCCCGGCTCCTTGCTCTGTGCATTGCAATAAACATCTGCTCTTCTCCACCATCCCAATGTCAGTGATTGGCTTTCTGCATGTTGGGTGAGCAAACCCAGTCTGGGGTTATATAGCAGCCCTTCAGTGGTTTGGCTTCTTTAGGGGCTGGTGCTGTGGCATAATGGGTTAAGCCACTGCCTACAGCACTGGCATCCTATAAGTCCACCGGTTCAAGTCCTAGCTGCTCCACTTCTGACCTAGCTCCCTGCTAATGCACCCTGGAAAGCGGTGGAAGATGGCCCAGGTCTTGGGATCCCTGCCACCCACCTGGGAGACCCGGAGGAGGTTTCTGGCTCCTAGCTTTGACATGCAGCAGCCCTGGCTGTTGTGGCCATCTGGGGAGTGAACCAGTGGATGGAAGACCTTTCTCTCTGTCTCTCCTTCTCTAACTCTGCTTTTCAAATAAATACATCATAAAGAAAAAAAATTCTTTCTGCATCCAGGACAGCTCTAAAGACAGTGCTCACCAGGTTTGGAGATTGTGTCCCTCAAGGGTGCAAAGGGGAAGGGGACTTGGAGGGTGTCCATTGAGAAAAATGCTTCTTGGGCCAGCACTGTGGTGTAGCAGGTAAAGCCACCACCTCCAGTGCCAGCATCCCATATGGGTGCTGGTTCGAGTCCCAGCTGCTCCACCTCCAATCCAGCTCTCTGCTGTGGCTTGGGAAGGCAGTGGAGGATGGCCCAAGTCCTTGGGGCCCCTGCACCCACATGGGAGACCCAGAAGAAGCTCCTGGCTCTGGCTTCAGCTGTTAGGGATAATTGGAGAGTGAATCAGTAGATGGAAGGTCTCTCTCTCTCTCTCTTTCTCTCTCTCTCTCTGCCTCTCCTCTCTTTGTGTAACTCTGACTTTCAAATAAATAAATCAAATTTCTAAAAATAAAAAAAATTAAAAAAAGAAAAATGCTCCTTGACCCATCCTCAGAGCCCTCCTCTCTACTGCGCCTTGACCTTGGCTTTCTATGTCCGACCTGGCCAAGTCCAGTTGTAGCAAGAACCCTGTGGCATCCACTGAGGGAGAACCCCCACCCTTGATACTGTGGAGGGTGCTCCAGGGCATCTGGTGACATCCCTAAGCTAAGGGGGACAGAAGCTCCCAAGTCCCACAGAGAATGCATATCAAATCACCTACCTGGGAAAACCCGCTGGACCACAGGAAACTCACTTGAGGAAACACTGCCAATTAGCATATGCTTTTTGGATTGTAGCCCATACTGCAGTGGGCAGCCTCTGGCTGTCTTGCAAGCACACGGTAACAGTCACCCTCACTGAGAAAGGAGTTGCTGCAAGGATGGCCCTCAGCTCTCACTGCTATAAGCAGGCATCAGCCACTACCCGTCCTTCCTTGTGGTGTGTTCAGTGAATCTACTGCTCATGCTGTCTGCTTTTACCACTCACGGTGCTGGCCTAACTGGTCACTTCCTGTGACAGGTTTGCTCCTGGAAGATTTAAATACAGAGATCTTTCATCTGAAAGGCAGTTATGGGGGGGGGGGGGGAGAGAGAGAGAGAGAGAGAGAGAGAGAGAGAGAGAGAGAGAGAGAGAAATCTTCCATCCACTGGCTCACTCCACAAATGCAACACTATAGCCAGGCCAAAGTCAGGATCCAGGAACTCCAAGGCTCCCGCGTGGGTGCTGGGGGCCCAAGCACTTGAGCCCTCTGCTGCTGACTCCCCTGGTGCTGTGTAGGAAGTAGAGCAGCTAAGACTCCAAGTGGCGTTCCAGTATGGGATACAGTGCTGTAGACAGCAGGTTAACCTGCTGTGCCACAACACCAGCCTCTCAGGGCAGATATTGGATCAACTTTCTCATCCTCCGCCCTTCATTTGATGGAAGTCATGATATAACTCCCAAAATACGACTGTAGGAGTCCAGAATAGGGTGTAACCAGGATAGGCCACCCCAAAATAAGCCTCTTTGGCATGCTGATTATTTTAAGCTGGTTATTTTGAAACTCTGCAGATACCAAAGTAGCGCTTAAAAGTTCTTTTTGTAAAAAAAAAAAAAAGATTTTACATCTGCAGAGGAAATCTCCATTTGTAATGGGGATCTTTCTGCAGATGAGTCCATGGAGGTCTCACTTACCACTGCAGAACCAAACGCAGGAGTTTGGGGATGGGTGTTTGGCACAGGTGTAAAGACCTCTCTTGGGGTACCTGCATTCCAGGTCAGAGAGCCTGGCTTGGAGTTCGGTCTGCACCCCCAATTACAGCTTTCTGCCATTGTGCACCCTGGGAGGCAGCAGATAATGGCTTAAGTACTTGGGTTATTGCCACTCATTTGGGAGAACAGGTTGAGTTCCAGCTTAGGCCTGGCCTAGCCATGGCTGTTGTGGGCATCTGGGGAGGGAACCAGTGGATGAGAAATCTCTTGTCTGTCTGCAATCTCTCTCTCTCTTTCTCTCTCTCTCTCTCTCTCTCCCTTATCTCTCGCTTTCTGCCTCTCAAATACATAAACTTTTAAAAATAAATAAATTACTTTTTTCCTGACCAACTCAACCAAACTGGGATTTTACACACAAGCCCTTTTTCTTTATGTATTTAAATTTTTAAAAAATGATTTATGGGGGCCAGCACTGTGGCGTACCGGATAAAGCCGCTAATTGCAGTGTCGATGTCCCATATAGGAGCTGGTTCGAGTCTTGGCTGTTCTACTTCCGATCCAGCTCTCTGCTATGGCCTGGGAAAGCAGTAGAGAATGGCCCAAGTCCTTGGGCCCCTGCACCTGTGTAGGAGCACCTGGAAGAAACTCCTGGGTCCTGGCTTCTAATCAGCCCAGTTCTGACCACTTCGGCAATTTTGGGAGTGAACCAGTGGATGGAAGACTTCTCTTTCTCTCTGTAGCTCTGAGAGATCTAAGAGATATATCTCAGGCATCTGTGTTTTTGTCTCTTTGCTTGTTTTTTAAATCTTAGCTTTACTCTGGTTTTCTGTTAATTGCTCCCTGTGGGTCACAAGGACCATAGTGATGGCGGGGCCTCCTAAGGACACAGCATTGGTCATGGCAGTATTAAATTTCCTGAGCATTTTCCGGGTACAACAGCCAAGCGATTTACTTAGAATTCTCTGGCTGGTTCTATCCCCCAGAAGCTCAGTTTCCTAGTGTGAGGTGTGACTTCCTGGATGTCCGTATCCAGAGATGGTGGTAACAGCCTCTGAGTTTATTTGGAGCACTATAGAAAAACCCAAATCATGCATGCATGAGCCTCCAAGTTTACAGGCATTTTAATGATGGCAGTGTCCACCCTGGTGGGCAGCTACCCCAGGCATGGGGGTTTCATATATACATAGAAGGGGCACTGGGTAGTAATTAACCTACAAGGGAGCCCCCAGCAGGGGCTGGTTGAAATAAGGAGGGCTGGGTAAAACAATGGATCCCACTTTGGGTATAAAGAGTCTCTCAGGTGCTAAAATTACAGCTAATTCCAAGTCACCACGTTTAAGTGTAATTAGGCTTGTGGGGAGCCAGGTCTGTTTTTGTCTTCCCAGGTCCTACAAAGAAACGGTTCCACTTACAGTTCTGCATGTATTCCTATGGACTCAATTCTGAGGGTACAGTTTGAAAATGTGCCATGGGACCCTACATCTCCATGGGCTTGCACCCTGATGGGCTGGATGGTCAAAATGGCATTTTAAGTCTTTAGTGATAATACAGAGAGGGTTGAAGAGGAGAGAGCGCTCCAACATGGGAAGCAGCCCATACAGCAGACTCATAGAGTGGCAGGTGCTGAAAGTAGCATTCGTGGCCTCAGAATCAGCCCCAAAGGCATCCTGGTCTGGCTGGAAAGCCCAGAAGAGAGCATTTCAGGTGTGCAAAGCCAGGACCCTGGAGGGAAGAGCATCCCTCCATCAAGGAACTCTGTGGTCCAGCCAGGCCTCAATGCAAAGAAGTGGTCATCAAAGAGAGATGGCCTTCCCTCTAAAAGGGAACAGAGAATTTCCACTTTGCAACTTCCACCTGTCTGAAGACTGATGGGGTCTGTGGATTTAAGAGGCTCTCATGGCCCAGACATCTCATGCCCAGAGCCTCGGGTGATCTCTGATCTCATACACAGGAGTGTGAATTTCTTAAATTAACAACAGGAGTCACTGTGTAGTAACTTTCCATGCAGGACCTCTGTCCTCAGAGAGCTGTATTATTTGAGATACAGGTAAACCCTGCCCTCAAACATGTACTCTGTTTCAGTGTGTTAAACAGAAGACACTCTTCTCTCTCACGAGTTTCAGTTATGTCTGTGTACTCCTTTGCTTGGAAGAGAATTGTTATCATCCTTAGGTGCTTCTGAACTAAAGTTAATTTCTGCTCAATCTAAGTAATTTGGTTTTTTTTTAAGATGTATTTTATTTATTTGAAAGAAAGTTAGAGAGAGAGGTAGAGACAGAGAGAGGGATCTTCCATCCTCTGGTTCACTCGACAGATGGCCGCAATGGCCAAAGCTGCACCGACCTGAAGCCAGGAGTCAAGAGCTTCTTCCATGTGGGTGCAGGGGCCCAAGGACCTGGGCCATCTTCCACTGCTTTCCCAGGCCACAGCAGAAAGCTGGATCAGAAGTGGAGCAGCCGGGACTCGAACCAGCACCCATATAGGACACCGGCGCTTTAGGCCAGGGCCACAGCGTTGGCCCCAGTCTTAGTCATTGGTTCTGGTGGGAACCGGTGCTGAGATCAGAGCCCAGCGGAGGTGCTATTCCTACTGAAAATCAGGATGGGATAGAACCTCAGGAAGTTCCTGGAATGGCTACACATGCTCCACCTGTCAGTTTCCTTCAAAGCGAAGACTTCATTTCTGCATCCGTGTCAGTAATCCAGAAAAAGCAGACGCTATATGGGGTCTTCAACCGCTGATTGATAAGTGTCTCAAACACGGACCCTGGTTCCTCGTCAGTCACATGGAAAGTACAGAATGGCTCAAGGTCTCGGTTCTGTTAATGAGGCAGTCATTTCAATGGGTTCTATTGTGCTGGACCCTTATCTAAAGGCTGCCTGCTTCTGCATCCCATTGAACCCAGAGTCTAGGAGAACGGGGATACAGAGCTTCAGCAACGACAACACAGATCTCTGAACAAGAGGTACACGACCTAAGATATAATCTGAGCCCAGAAAAGCGTGTTCTTCCACCCAAGGGACAGGAAGCCCTCCTACGTACAGGGCCACTACAGACAAAAAGCAGCTAGGGACATTCTGGGGAATGGCAGGATTTTGTAGAATAGGAATTCCAGAATTAGGATCAAATAGCCAGATCTCAATATGAGACTTTAAAGGAACCTGCCACAGACCCGCTTTACTGACAGGAGAGCTACAGAGAACCTGCCGAAGAATCGAAGAGCCATTAAGCAAAGCTCCAGCACTGGGAATCCCAAACCTGAATAAACCAATTTTTTAAAAGATGATTCACTTTTTAAAGATTTATTGATGTATTTGAAAAGCAGAGTTAGAGAGATGGAGAGGGAGAGACAGAGATTTTCCACCTGCTGGCTCACTTCCCAGACGGCAGCAATGGGCAGAGTTGGGTGGATCCGAAGCCAGGAGCCAGGAGCTTCACCCAGGTCTCCCATGTGGGTGCAGGGGCCCAAGGACTTGAGCCATCTTCCATTGCTTTCCCAGGCATATTAGCAGGGAGCTGGATTGGAAGTGGAGCCACCGGGACTCAAACTGGCACCCTTATGGAACGCAGGCACTGCAGGTGGTGGCTTAACCCACTATGCTACAGTGCTACCTACCCACACCTAAAATAAACCATTCACCTTGCTTACAGCACAGAGACACAGGTGTTCTAGGAGTACTGACTCAGAAATTGGCCCATTTTTCTAAACAGGGTGGCTCACAAGCTTAAGGGCCTTTGCTGCTATGCCATTCTTGCTGGAGCAAGCCAGTAAGCTGACTTCAGGCCAAACTTCACACCAGGGTTTTAGAAATTAAAGGACATCAATGGCTAACGGGAGAGCATCTCACAAAATATCAGGCCCTATTAGACTCATCGGAGATAACTCTTAACCTGTGCCAAGTCCTCAACCCACTGACTCTGTTGCCACCTGAGGGTACTGAAGAGTTAACTCACTCTTGTGTAGAAACCATAGAAGAAGGGGCCGGTGCTGTGGCGCAGCGGGTTAAAGCCAGCGCCAGCATCCCATATGGGCTCCGGTTTGAGTCCCGGCTGCTCCACTTCTGATCCAGCTCTCTGCTATGGCTTGGGAAAGCAGTAGAAGATGGTCCAAGTCCTTGGACCCCTGCACCCACGTGGGAGACCCAGAAGAAGCTCCTGGCCCCTGCCTTTGGATTGGTGCTGCTCCGGCCAGTGTAGCCAGCTGCGGAGTGAACCAGCAGATGGAAGAGCTCTGCTTCAGCTAACCTGGCCTCTACTCCAGGTCAACATTTATAGCAAGTACTCAGCTCTGTGGACACTCTGTCTAACATAGTTATGGATAACCAACAGGCTTTACAATATATACCAATAGAACAAGGAGGAACAAGTGCAGTGATTAATGGAACCTGTCATGTCTACTCTAACAGTAGTATTTTAACCAAAAGAGACATTGAAAATCTTCATGCTCAGCCTAGATGGTGCTATAATCTGCTTAGGGACAGTCTGTAAACACCCTGGTGCTGTAATCCGCTTAGGGACAGTCTATAAACACCCACTATTGGGAAACAGTAAGATGAGTTCCCTTCTTAAAGGGCACTCCGCTTGCAATTTTTCCCCCTCAATTTTGCTCATAGTGATTGATATACTTGTCTGTTTCACAATCTGACAACTTCTCAGAGTAATGGTGACCGTGCAGGGGACAGAGCCATTGGCACTGACTGAAAACTCTCCGGCTCGTGAGATGGATCCATTAGATAAGACAGGAAGACATAGCTGACCCCAGGGTAGGCAAGGTCTATGGGCCTGCTCAGCAGAAGTAGATACAGAAGATATGATGAACCCAGCACCCCCTTAAGAATAAGGGTCAAGCCAGCGCCTCGGCTCACTAGGCTAATCCTCTGCCTCGCGGCGCCAGCACACCGGGTTCTAGTCCCGGTCGGGGCGCCGGATTCTGTCCCGGTTGCCCCTCTTCCAGGCCAGCTCTCTGCTGTGGCTCGGGAGGGCAGTGGAGGATGGCCCAAGTGCTTGGACCCCTGCACCCGCATGGGAGACCAGGAGAAGCACCTGGTGTGCCGGCTGCAGTGCACCAGCCGCGTCAGCCATTGGAGGGTGAACCAACAGCAAAGGAAGACCTTTCTCTCTGTCTTGTCTCTCTCACTGTGCACTCTGCCTGTCAAAAAAAAAAAAAAAAAGGGTCAGAAGTCTCCAAGAGGGGCATGATATGGGACAAGGCAGGTGGCTAGATTAGGGCCACAAGCTGGAAGCCACACCTCCCCCACCCTATGTAATCCTGTCCACCCACCTGTCAGTCAAATGGCCCCTTCACCAGGATGTACCTTCACTCACCTGGAACCTGGCAGCAATACCATGTAACCACGCCCCCTCTCCAACCTCATAGGCCGGCAATGGGGAGGGGCTCTTCCCAAGGACTCAGAGGAAGCAGGGTACTGAAACATCTCTCTCTCTCTCTTTCTCTCTCTCTCTCTCTTTCTATTTTTTCCCTTCCTGGTCCACTCTATTCCTGAACAATGCCCATGTGTGTGTGTACATCATATTTGTGCCCATACTTAGAATGCTTATCGAGGTGAGAGGCAAGAGCCTGGAGTCAGGATTTTTAGACCTCGCCTAGCCCACAACAGCTTAACCCGCTGTGCCACAATGCAGGGCTCAAACGTTTAAACACTGTCTTTGAAATCTACTCCAGAGATGTGCTCATGTTCCTGGGTTTGCCTCCAAGTATAAACAATAGGTACACAGATTATTACACTTCTGTGTATTGTTCCCTGTTAACCTGGATTTCCTTCTACGAAATCCCAGTTAAGAACCACAGGGGGGTACTTTGTTCTCTCTGTGCCCTTGGTCTGCCTTTAGTGAGAATATTGTTGGATCTCGATGACTCCTTTAGTAATGTCCTGTCCACTGACCATGCTCCTTGTCCATCTACTCATCCTGTTCCTTGTCCTTCCACTGAGCCCATTCCTTGTCCATCACCAACTCTGCTCCTTGTCCATGCACCACCTCTGCTCCTTGTCCATCCACTGACCCTGCTCCTTGTCCATCACCAATCCTGCTCCTTGTTCATCATCAATCCTGCTCCTTGTCCATGCACCAACTCTGCAACTTGTCCATGCACCACTTCTGCTCCTTGTCCATCACCAACCCTGCTCCTTGTCCATCACCAATCCTGCTCCTTGTCCATCACCAACTCTGCTCCTTGTCCATTCACTGACTCTGCTCCTCATCTACAAATCCTTACTTGGCCTTGTTGCATTCAGGAATGAGCTGCAACTCCCTCCATCACTGCAACAGAGTCAACTTCTACTGTGATAATCTTGAAGTCTTCCTCACCATTTCAGCAAGTTCAGAAGAATTAGTGAGCCTCCTTTCAGTGGAGATGACTTACGGCTGCGAGATGGTCAGGGTGAACCCTCTTGAGATGCAAGAGGGGACAGAAGTGATTTCAGATTCTCAGCTACAGGGGAGAAGCATGCCCTGAGCCCTCACAGTACCCACTCAGGCCAACGGACTGCAAGGATATCTTTGGAAGGTTGAGCATCTGGGAGAACCCAAAGGGTGTCTCTGTAACCCTGACCACCACGGAAGCCAAAAGGCCCCTCTGCCTTTCCAGCCCTTGCATCCCTGGTGAGAATGAAGGGGACAAAGAACAAGGGAGCCCGCTAAGGGCACCGCTGGACATCCATCCAGTGAAGCCAGTTTACAAGTCTTGTCCCAGAGGGGCCATGCAGCAAACTGGCAGCAGTTACAGAATAAACAATTCAGACTGGGACAGCTCAGCCCCTGGGAGGGAAGCAGCAGTCTCAGGCAGTCAAGTGGGACTCGCTCATTCCACCCCTGTGGCTATGTTAATAGGGGTCCCGTGCTGACTTTTTATGTAAATTTCAATGATGTATGTTTATGCCACACTGAGTAAAAGAGACCTTGAATTAATGTGCACATGAAAGGAAACCCCAGCCTTGAGTGATCACTCTTCAAAAACTCTTCCAAGTCCTTTTGGATGAAGGGGTGGGATCAGATCCTCTGATCCTAAATCGCCTCCTCCATTTGAACCCTTACCGTGGAAGTCACTCCGTACTTGCTTTCTTAATGAGCTGGCAGTGCACCAGCTCAACAATGGAACACTTCCTGCTCCAGGAGAAAAAAAAAAAAAAAAAAAAGAAAAGCCCTCCCCGCCCCCTTTTGTTTCAAGTCATTTTCTTAAGTGTTTGTCCAGCATCCAGGAGCTAATACCTCCAAGGATCACGGGATGTTTGTGGATGCCTGTGATGCTTCTATAGTGTCAAGTAGGAGACCCAGAAAAACGAGAGGATATGTGTTCCTAGTGCATATCCTTAAATGGCTGGGCTTCACCCAAAAGCATGAGAATTTATGTCTCTTTCATTTTCCCAATGCTTCCGTTTGAGTCTCAAGCCCAGTTCCTCAGAGCGAGATCTTCCCCTTCCCAAAAGTCTGGCCCCACCCATCAATCTCAGCGCCCACACACAGGACAGCTCCACTTGTAGTTGTTAGTGATAACAGAGAATCTCGGAGAGGTTCTAAATTTAATTAATGAATAAGCCCCACACCAAAAAGAGCAAAACACTGCTCTGCATTCCTGAGTGTAGGTGGAAACCTTAATGTGGAGGGTGGAAAGGGCCCTGGCAATGTCCCCAGGCTAAGGGTGGTGCAGGCTCAAAGCTCCACCCAGAAATGCAAATCACCTGCCTGGGGATGTCCGTTGGATCATGGGAAAAACCTGACCCTCACTGAGAAAGGAGACAGCAGTTATAAGTAAGCCTCTTAGCTTATAGCCTATGTTAGAGCGCTGCTCCCTTGCAGCAAGTTCAATAAATCCAGCTCTGCTTATTCTCTCTCACTGCTCTGGCAAATTCTTTCACTACTAGCGACACAGGCCTCAATCAGTCACTTCCTGTGACACTTTACTGGAATTACTTGATGACCAGCTCTCCTCCCAGGCTTTCCTTCCCCAGCATCTTCACTACAAAAGGATGCTCCTAACTCCCCCCCAGCGAACATATTCCCACCTGCTGGTGTTGCAGGAACTTATCCAAAGATCCAGTCCTTTTTTCTGGCCAGCACCATTAACAACTCAATAACTCCTTTGATTTCAGACATTCCTCGGCCAGAAGAGTTTTGGTTTTGCATTGGGATGGTGATTTTGCTTCTGTTTATTTTCATCTGCCAGACCATGACCAAAAATTCTGTGTAAGAAATAGGAAGCTCCAGGCTGGTGCTCTGGCATAGTGGCTAAAGCCGCCCATTTTGAGTCTCGGCTGCTCCACTTCCAATCCAGCCCCCTGCAAATGCGCCTAGGAAAGCAACAGAAGATGACTCAAGTCCTTAGGCCCCTGCACCCAAGTGGGAGACCCGGAAGAAGCTCCTGGCTCAACCCTAGCTGTTGTGGCCACCTGGGGAGCGAACCAGCAGATGGAAGAGTTCTCCCTGTCTCTGCCTCTACCCTCTCCTTCTCTGAAACTCTTTCAAATAAATAAATACAATTTTATAAAAATAGGATGTTCATAGTACTTTATTGCCTTGTCCCCAGGGTCTAATGTTGTCTATTTAGTGGATGGATCTAAACCCAACTGGTGCACCTGCTCCACCCACCTACTGCTCCACGCAGTTCTCAATTCAATGGGAAAGTTTTACATTCCTGCAACAAACAAGGATCTGGAATAGAATCCTACCACATCAACTTGAATGCTGGATGAGGCCTGGCCAGTCGCTAAGTCCACAGTGCTCACACTGAATTCTGCTTGTGGCCCTCCTTGGGGTTGGGGTTTCAGGGTGGGGGAGGACAGTGCCGGGCTGGGGAACACAGAGTAATTCTGACAAGTGCATGGGCGGCTGTGTTCTCTGCCTTCTGTTGATGCCTGCTGTTTGGATAGAATCTCATCAGCGCCTTGCTACCAACAGCCTTATTTTAAAATGCAAATGCAACAGCCCAACCATCCCCTCGCTTCCTCCCAGGACTCACATTTGATTTTTAGAAGTGGGAGAAAAAACTAACAGTGTGCTGACTCACAGCGTGAGGGGCTCTGCAAAATTCATGGAAATTAGGTCTTAGGATAAAAACCTATGCATGGATTTCAACTCTTTACACACTTTTTTAATTATTTAATTTTCATTTTACTTGAAAGGCACAGAGATGGAGAATCAGACAGGAGATCTTCTATCTTCTAGCTCACTCCCCAAATGCCTGCCACAGCCAGAGCTGGGCTAGGCTAAAGCCAAGAGCCTGTGACTCAGTCTAGGTCTCCTATGTGGGAGGCAGGGATCCAGGGATTTGAGTGATCACCTGCTGCCCACCAGGGTGCTCCTTAGCAGGAAGCTGGATCAGAAGCAGAGGAGCTGGGACTTGAATCAGCTAATCCAATATGGGATGCAGGTATTCCAAGCAGCATCGTAAAAAGTGCACCAAATGCACGCTCTGGATTTTGAACATTTTTTTGCACTAAAATAAAGTTTAACCATTTAATTCCACTCTTCTATGATGTTTCTGCAGTACTTTGTATGCTGAGCGCTCACATAAATGGTGACACATATTGTTTTGAACTCAATCTTCCAGAGACCCTGAGAGGTAGGCGCTGGCTCCTGAGACTTCGCCTAGGAATCTAAGTCACTGAATGTATCAAGGTCAAAGAGCTGACAAGTGCTGAGACTGACATCTGCCCACGTCGACTTGCTTTACAAAGTTTGCCTTGGGCCAGCGTTGTGGGACTGCGGATTAACCTGCCGCTTGCAACACCTGCACCCTAGATGAGCACTGGTTCGAGTCCCAGCTGTTCCACTTCCCATCCAGCTCTCTGTTAATGCACCTGGGGAAGATGCAAAAGATGGCCCAAGTGCTTGGGTCCCTGCCCCCCCCCCCCCCCCCCCTCCGTGGGAGACTCAGAGTTTCAAGCTCCTGGCTTTAGCCTGGCCCAGCTTAGGCTGTTGTAGCCATTTGGGAAGATGGAGATATCTTGTTTTCCATCTCTGTCTCTCTGTCACTCTGCTTTTCAATAAAGAAGATAAATACATGTTTTTAAAAGTCTGGCTTGTTTTCTTATAAGTACAGGACTGCCCCTGACAAAATGGTCATTTCCTGCCCAAGTGTGGTGCTGCCTGCTGGATTTGAGGTTCCAGCGCAAGGCCCTGTCCCCTATGCTGGCCTGGAGAGTGCACTATAACCATCGGGTTCTTCTCCGAGAAGACAACCACTGATCCTCCCGGTGTCTTACTCACATTGATGTTCAAGAAATGTGTGTGGAACGAATAAAGCAGAACATAAACACATGAATGACGAATCTTATTAAAATGCAAAACAAAAGAAAAAAATTCAACTCTACCATATGTTCCATAAAAATTATAGAAGTCTATTGTTTGGGACCAAGCTCCTGCCACTAAGATGCTAAAAATCCACATGGAGTTTGTCTTTCTTCAGCTCCACATGACCAAACTGAAACAAAAGTATCTGAGCTTCCCAGAAGTCAGCAGAGAGAGCCAACAGCCAAACTCCTGATTCCCATCTCTAAGACAATGAGGTTCCCTCTGCTTCTCTCCTTTCACGAAAGCACCCTGGGGGTGGGCAGTGGGCACAGTGGTTACGACACTGCTTGGGACGCCAGCACCCAGACTGGAGGGCCAGGGTTTGAGTCCTGGCTCTGCTCCTGACTGGTTCCCTGCTAATGCGATACCCTGACTCAAGTGCTTGGGCCCCTGCCACTCACAAGGGAGACGCACAAGGAGTTCCCAGCTCCTGGCTTTGCTGTGGCCCAGCCCCCAGCTGTTGCAGGCATCTGGGCAGTGAACCAGTGGATGGGCAATCTGTCTGTCTGTGTGCTTCTCTCTCTGTCTCTAAGCTTTTCAAATAAATACAGCATACCAATAAAATACTTTACAAAAAAGCAGCCCGAAGTAATCTGATGTTAACTAGTTTCTGTCCTATCTTCCTTTATATATCTTAGAGACAAGGCAACTTAGAAAAGAACAAGGCACAGTGTATTCTTTGTTCTTGCTTGACACCAGGTCTTTTCTGTCTGTAAAACCGGCCCCCTCGGCTTGGCCACCAGAACACTTATTTTATTTTATGGACTGAAGTGTGGCCTGCTAGTAGAATCATGAATGAAACCAATTACGATCTTTAACACAAATGGTTGTCATTTTGGCTTCTGATGCCTGGAAGCTATTGAGAGCTTAGGGCATATTACATTGCGACATGAATTTCCAAAATTGTAGTGCAGGCAGACACCCACCAGGGCTCAGAGCAATGCAGAGAGCTGGGACCAGGGTCGGGGGCTGGCATTGGAATGGCAGAAAGGATTAGCAGGTGCACCTGCTGAGTGAGGATTTGTGGGGAGGAGGAGAGAAGGTGAGACAGAAAACAGGCAAGAAGAGGAGGGGCCGGGGTTGTGACCCAGCGGGTTAAGCCGCCGCTCAAGACACTGCATTCCATGTGGGCTCTGGTTCGAGTCCCAGCTGCTCCACTTCAGATCCAGCTCTCTGCTAACAGCTGAGAAAAGCAGTGGGAGACAGCCTGTGTGTCTGGGCTCCTGTCACCCATGTGGGAGACATGGATGAAGTCCTTGACCCCTCCTGGCTTCAGGCTGGCTCAGTGCTGGCCATTGTGGCCATCTGGGGAATGAACCAGTGGATGGAAGATCTCTCTCTCTCTCTCTCTTTGTGTGTGTGTCTCTCCCTCTCTCTCTATAATTCTGACTTTCAAATTAATTAATTAATTAAAGTCTTACCCTTCTGTAGTTTCCTGTTTGGGGCTCCCTGAATCCCTGTGGAGAACAGAGACAGCGATGTCCCAAGGCAAGTCAGGTACTGGGGGGTTGAATTGAGGGCTAAGGTCTGGAGAGAACTGACAAGCGTGGCCAGGAAGATGGCACAAAACTGAAAAAAGCTACCCAGAATTCAGCACAGACACTGAATACACATCAGAGAACTTTCTAGAAGAAAAAAAAAACCACAAGATCCAAACACAGACTACTTTTAGAAACGAATACATTTCCTACACTGTGGATCATATCACTTATTTACACAAACCAACATAAAAACTGATCATCTATTAGCTCCTCAAAATCTTAACACTCAAAAAAATCCACAATTCAGTAAAAGCAAGAAATTAAGGAGAACAGTTTATGTTATAAAAACCAAAGCATTTTCACATAAAAATTCTTCTAACTAACTCTTAGATCGAAGAGGAAATAAAACCTAGAATGACGCACCATTTAGACAACAGGGACTACTACAACATCACACATAAAAAGTTATGAGCTGAGGCAAGATCCGTACTGAGAGGAAAAAAACATAACATTAAGTGCTTTTACTATTAAGCAAGACAAAAGAAAATAAATGAACTTAGATTTCATTTCAGAAAGGGTAGAGACATAGCAAGAAAACAAGGAGAAAAGACGAACAGATAAAATGGATTTGGAGGGGCTGGTGCTGTGGCGTAGCGGGTAAAGCCACACCTGCAGTACTGGCATTCCATATGGGCGCTGGTTCGAGTCCCAGCTACTCCATTTCTGATGCAGCTCTTTTCTATGGTCTGAGAAGGCAGTAGAAGATAGCCCAAGTCCTTGGGCCCCTGAACCTGCATGGGAGACTTGGAGGAACTCCTGGCTCCGGCTTAGGATCGGTGCAGCTCCAGTTGTTGCGGTCATCTGGGGAATGAACCGGCAGATGGAAGATTTCTCTCTCTCTTCCTTTCAAATAAATAAATAAATCTTTTTTAAAAAATGGATTTGGTGGGGACAGGCACTGGGGTGCAGTGGGTCAGGCTGCCACCGGAAATACTTACATCCCATGTTACAGCCCCAGCCACTTTGCTTTGTATCCAGCTTCCTGCTAGTGCATCCTGGAAGGCAGTGGATGATGGCTCTGTCACCCATGTGCTGGGGTCTCTGCCACCCATGTGGGGAGGCCACATTGAGTTCTGGGATCCTGGCTTCAGCCTGGCTGAGCCCTGGGCATTATGGGTATTTGAGGAGTGAATCAGAAGATGAAGATAGGTCTGTCTCTCTTCTCTCTGTCTCTCTGTCACTCTGCTTTTTGAATTAGTAAATAAAAAAGGAATCTTCAAAAAAATGAACTTGCAGAATTCAAACACAGGAAAGAAGGGAAGTTGCTAAATAAAAAGTTCTTTAACAAGATTAAAGGTTTTTTAAAGATTTATTTATTTACTTGTCTGAAAGTCAGGAGTTACAGAGAAAGGGAGAATCAGAGAGAGAGAGAGAAATCAACCTTCTATCTACTGGTTCACTCCCCATGTAGCCACAATGGCCAGGGCTGAGCCAGGATGTAGCCAAGAACCTGGAACTCTAAGAGCCTCCCACATGGGTGCAGGGGCCCAAGGACTTGGGCCATCTTCCACTGCTTTCCCAGGCCATAGCAGAGAGCTGGGTCGGAAGAGGAGCAGCAGGACTCGAACCGGCGCCTACATGGGATGCCAGCACTGCAGGTGGTAACTTCACTATACTGGCCTCAAGATTTTAAAATTAACTCTCATTTTGGGGCTGGTGTTGGGCGTTGTGGGCTAAGCCTCTGACTACATGGGCACCAGGTCTAGTCCAGGCTGCTCTCTGCTGTGGCCTGGGAAAGCAGTGGAAGATGGCCCAAGTGCTTGGACCCCTGCACCCACATGGGAAACCTGGAAGAAGCTCCTGGCTTCTGGCTTCAGATCAGCACAGCTCTGGCTTTTGCAACATTTAGGGAGTGAAGTGGTAGATAGAAGACCTCTCTCTCTCTCTCTTTCTCTCTGTAACTCTACCTCTCAAGTAAATAAATTTTGAAAAATTAACTCGCATTTTAAAAGGAGAAAAGAAGCACTTATAAATGTCATTAGGATGGAGAGGAGGGCTTTAGCCACAAATAAGGAGGTTTAAAAATGCTCAATAATGAACAGCAGAACAGTCTGTCTGGGAAGCTCTACCAACACTGAGCGCCTCTGAGAGAGTCCGAGGGTACCGCAGGGACATCCTGTCAGTTTGTGAAGCAGAGAAAAGCATTTGGCAATCTAAGTAGCCCCAGAACACAAAAGGAAATGGAAAAGTTCATCATTTTCCCCGAGCCTGTATAATGCCTTTCACAAAAGCAGTGCAGCCAGCACGCAGGTAGAAAACATTATGCTAAGTGAAGAAGTCAGTCATCAAAGACCACCTAATCCGCTGCCATGAAATGTTCAGAATGGGCAAATCCAAAGAAATGAAATAGACGGCGACCGCCCGGGGGCTGTGGGAGCTGGGGGGAGGCAGCAGAGAGGAATTCTTTTATAGGTAATGCACAGCTACTGAAATTACGGTAATGGCTGCAGAACCCAGTGCATCCACGGAAAACCACTTAATTGCACAATTTAAAGGGGACGAAATATGTGACATGAATGATATCTCGATAGGATTTTCTTTTTAAAGGAAAGCACGTATACAGAAGTGAAAAACCAATCCATGGAGGGTCACATTTTTTAAATTAAAGTATTAGCTATGAATATGCCAGCAGCAGCAGGCGATGCTTGTTTCAAAAATACAGAGCTCCATTGCTGACAATCTACTAATACAATTCACAAGATTAAAGATTCAAGAGAAAAAGGGTATCATTACCTGTATAAGTGCAGAAAAGGCACGTGAAAACATTTAATATGTGTTCCCAAGAACAAAATCCTAGTAAATTAGAAAAACAATTTCCCTAGCCTGATATCTATCTATTTAAAACAAACAGCCAATATTAGTCTTAATAGTGAAACACTCAAGACATTTCATTAAGTCGGAAATAACATAAAGATCTGCTGTCACCATTAATATTCAATATTGCTTTGCCGACTGAAGGCAAACAAAGATAAACATAATGATAGGAAATAAAGAGACAAAATTAGACTTATTTGTACACAACATGATTATCAGAAAAAATAAAACCAATAAAAATTATCAGAACTTCTGAGAGTTCAGATAAATAGACCATTGTTATTTCTTATGTAAACGTTTCATTGCAGTAAGAGCAGACAGGAAAACGCACAAATCTCAAGTGTTCAGATCAATCAGTTTCCTCAAATTGAATGTATCCAGTAAGCCATCGCCCACATCAAGCAAAAATGATGATGGGGCTGGCATGGGTTAAGCCCGCATCCCACATCAGAGTGCTGGTTCTGCCCTGGCTCTTCCACTTCCAATCAAGCTTCCTGCGCATGTGCCTTGGAAGGCAGTGGATGATGGTCTAAGAACTTGGGTCCCTGCCACCAACTTCAGAGATCTGGATGGAGTTCTTGGCTCCTGGCCTAAGACTGGTCCAGCACTGACTATCATGGGCATCAGGAGAGGGAACCTGTGGATGGAAAAAATCTCTCTCTCTCTCTCTCCCCCTTTCCAATAAATAAATAAAATCTTTTTTTTTTTATTTAAATGTGGGTGCGGCCGTGGTTCAGCAAGTTAAGCTGCTGTTTGCAGAGCCAGTATCCCATATGGGTGCTGGTTTGAGTTCAGGCTGCTCCACTTCTGATCCAGCTCCCTGCTAACGCAACTGGAAAAGCAGCGGAGGATGGCCAAGTCCTCTGGCCCCTGCCACTCACATGGATACCAGGAGGAAACTCCTGGTTCCTGGCTTCTGCCTGCCTTAGCCTGGGCTGTTGTAGTCATTTGGAGAGTGAACCAGCAGACAGAAGATCTCTCTTTCTCCTCCCACCACTCCAATAATCCTGACTTTCAAATAAATACAATAAATCTTAAGAAAAAGATGATTAACAGATGATTAACATTTGTTAATCTCTCTTTATACTCTCCAAGTCGATCCTTTGGTGATCTGACTCACAACATTGCAGATTAATTTTGTTACTTTAAAAATTTTCTTATTTTGAAACCACTTCATTGAGGTATGATTGATACATAAAAAGCAGTACATATTTAATGTGTACAATCTGATGTTTTGGAATCGAAATGTATAAAACAAAGAATCAAATAGTTTACATTATTTGTGTATGGATTTGTTGGTTCAATATTATGTTTGAAAGCTCTATATGCTTTTAATTTTGAAAAAGTGGCATTAATATCCTCAGATAATTAGTGAAGATATTGCAATAATAAAGCAAAACCTCAATGCCTTAGCATATCAGTAGAGAACCAAAAAGAATCCTGAAAATAAAAATATAAAATCAGAAATAAAAATTCCATAAAATAAAATTAAGAAAATCTCTCAAAAGTACAGCCAGAAGACAAAAGATGAGAAATGAGAGAGTAAAGATAGGAAAGTTTAAAGAATGTGTCCACAAGAAAGTTCAATGCCTAAATAAAAAGGGTTCCAACAGTGGAGAACACAAACACACACACACAGAAACACACACATGTGCCCATGCACAGAGACGTATTAGAAGGAAGTATATATTAATCATTTATAGCTTTCAGTAGACAGTTCTACTGAGTGCTCAGCTCAATGGAAAAACATACATCTACTCCAAAGCACATCATCATGAAATTTCAGAATGCATAGAGTTAGAGAATTTCAAAAGAGAAAGAGACAAGTTAAAGACCCAGGAATCAGATTGGCTAAGGACTTCCCATAAGCCATGTCACAGGTGAGAAGACAATGGAACAAAATCTTCAAATTCTGAGGGAAAATCGTTCAAAGTGGGAAGAGGGGATCCAGACATTGTTAGACCTACAAAGACTAAAACTATTTACCTAAAGATATACTTCAGTGAACTGAGAGTATAAGGTAAGAAAGACAAAGACACGGGATCTAGGACACAGAAAATCCAACACAAGAGGCTACAAAATCATTGCTGAAATGCATCCCGTCTTGATGGACATAGCCAGGACACTGCAGAGAGTTTTATTCATGAAGATGAAGCAAACAGAGTATCAAAGGTGGCCAAGAGGACTGGGAGAGAATTCAGTCAAGCAGCAGGATGTCTGGGGTTGAATTAGTAAAAATAAATAGGAAAACCAAAGTAGATAAACATAAAGGCAATGATTAAGTCCAGGAAAGCCAAAAAGTTGTGCAGGAAAGGGGAAATACATGAAGTATACCAGGTGGATAAGCAGTTATAATAACATAGGCATTTAAAATATGTAAAAAATTATATGAAATAATGGAAGATGAGGGAAAGTGGTGTAATAAAAAGTATATGATGTTTTTCTCAATTCTTGACATAAAATCCTTGGAATTTCCTAAGTAATTTGGTTTGCTATGAGATGACTCTTGGCTGAGGCTCATGGCTAGCTTTAGGATGGGAGCTACTTGACAGAATGACCCAGCCATGTAATTTTTGAAGCCTTCCTCTCCTAGACTTCCAGGGAGATGAGTCCAATCATCAGTGGCCAATGATTCAGTCTATCATGCCTAACAGATGAAATCTCTGTAGGAACTCTTAAGAGATGTGTTTCAGAAAGTTTCCCTACTGAAAAACACAGCAAGGTGCTGAAGGTGAGGAAAGTCCACACATCTTGCTCTCCATGCTGCACCCTGTGCAACTCTTCCATTTGGCTATTCTGAACTGTATCTTTTACAATAAACCTCTAAGTTGAGGGTTTTCAAAGAGCTCATGGAAAATATGCATTATGCAAGGATTTCAAGATTTTTTGCACAAAAACAAACTTATCTTTTAATTATATTTCCATGAACTTTTAAAAAGTATTCTTATAGTAAGCAAAGTGATTTCTTGAGTTTCACGAGTGGTCCCATCAAATTATCAAATCTGAAGGGTGGTTGTGAGAATCCTGAATTTCTACTCCTTTGGGACAGATGTGTGGGTACCTACACACCTGATACTTGTGGCTGGTCTCTAAACTGAGGACATTCTTGAAGGACTGAGCCCATAAACCTGTGTGGCATCTGATTCTAACTCTCCATAGGGAGTGCAGAATTGAACAGAATTGAAGGAAAGCCCAGTTATGGAGAATCAGAGAACTGGAGAATTGGTTGGTGTGGAAGTAAAAACTTTGAAGGAAGAAGTGAGCAGCATGAGGGTAGTCCGAAAAGCTTGTCGAAGGGTAGGCTCCATCTAGCAAGTAAGACTCAGGTTAGGACACCTGTGGCCCATATCAAAGAACCCGGGTTCCACATCTGACTCCAGCTCCTGACTCCAGTATCTTGCTAATGTGGACCCTGGGAGGCAGCAGTGATGGTTCAAGGACTTGGGCCCCTGCCAACCATATGGGAGACCTGGAATGAGTTCCCAGCTCCCAACTTTAGTCTAGTTCAGCCCTGGCCATTGTGCGTATTTGGGGAGAGAACCAGGACTTAGGATATCTCTCTCTCTCTCTGTCCTCAAATTTAAAAACAAAGTTCGCAGAGAATGTAATTAAAGGGGTTGGCATCGTGGCACAGTGGGTGAAGTCACTACTTTTGACGCTGGCATCCCATACTGGAGTGCTGACTGGAGTCCTGGTTGCTCTGCTTCTGGCCCAGCTTCTTGCTAATGTGCCTGGGAAAGCAGCAGATGATGTCTCAAGTACTTGGGCCCCTGTCACTCACGTGGGAGACCCAGATGGAGTTTCAGGTTTCTGGTTTCAGCCTGACTTGGCCCTGGCCATTGTGGCCATTTAAAGAGTGAGCCAGCAAATAGAAGATTCATCCCCCCCGCACTGTTCATTTCAAACAAACAAACAATATTTAAAAAAGAAAAAAAGACTGGTGGGCCAGTGTTGTGGCACAGGAGGTTAGGCTGCTATCTGTGAAGCTGATCCACCATATGAGCGTTCATTGGAAGTCTGACTGTTCCACTTCTGATCTAGCTCCACGTCAATCTGCCAGGGAAAGCAGTGGAAGAGAGACCAAGTACCTGGACCCTGAAATCCACATGGGAGACCCAGACAGAGTTCCAGGCTCCTGGATTCTGCCCCACCCAGCCTGTATTCTTGCAGCCACTGGGGAGTGAACCAGCAGATGGAAGATTGCTCGTTCTGTCTCTAATTCTGCTTTTCAAATAAATAAATCTTAAAAAAAAAATCAACAGAACGGAGAGCAGTGCCTCTGGAGAATGAGTGGAGCCTTGTGGAATATATATTTGACTTTTTAAACACATATATATGAAATTTTTATAAAAGTTAAAAAATAATGTAAAATATGTAAGACATTCATGAACCTTTAACAGCGGTTATCATCGGGTGGTATGATTATGAATGATTACCTAATATTCCTGTACTTCTAATTTTTACAATGAATATTAAATTTATCATGAGCAAAATATAAATTTTACAACGGATACACTTTGCAATATATGACTTTAAAAACGTCTCTGGTCTCCTCGCCTCTGCCCTTGTTCTTCTCTGCTGGGCTGGATCCATGCAACATCTGGATCCTTACAACATCTGGATTAGTAGCAAAGCAGAAAATCATTCTTATCCCTTCCCTTCCTGAATGCCTATGGACAAATTATAGAGCTTTCATTTCATGGCTGTCAGCCTCGGCTCCTCCCTCTTCATATTCGTTAGGATTTGAAGTCTGCAATTTCAAGTTCCTTCAAGCAAATATTCCAGTTTCCCAGAGATGACTAAACGATTTAGGAGACGTTCCCATCTTGTGCTTACTTACTTTCCAGAAAACACTATATGGTAGAGGAGCATACAGAAAGCCTAGGGACATAAGAATGTCCCATCAGTCAGACCCCTCCACCTTGATCACTTCCAGGGGACCCATGGAGACTGGGGTGGTTACAATCCAGGTTGCCAATTAAATTCAAGGCACGTCCTGTGCTGGCCATAGGGGCAGACAGAAGATGTTCAGTCCCCTGGGAAAAGTCACTGCAGGTGAAGGTTCTGCAGCCACCAGAGCTCCCGCATCCAAGCACCAAAACCCAGAAGTGAGCTCCCAGAGCTGGGACGGGGGACTTGGCAAGCGGGGACACAGAGACGCTGGTATCTGGGGGTGGGTGTTTGGTCTAGTGGTTAAGACACCAGTTAGTTAGGATGCCCCTGTCCCATATCAGAATGCCTGAGTTCAACACCCAGCCCCGAGCCCCAACTCCTGACTCCAGTATTCTTGCTAATGCACACCTTGGGAGGCTCAAATGATCGGGTTCCTGCCACTCACATGGGAGTCTGGGATAGAGTCCAGCATTGGCCTCAGCCTAGCCCTCGTCACTGTGGACATCTGGAGAGGGAACCAGCAGATGAGAGTTCTCTGCCTCCCCCTCTTTGTCTCCCTGCCTTTCAAATAAAGAAATAAAAATATTTAGGAACCCAGAACTCAGCAGCGACAACTGAGATCCCCTGTAGGATGCACGGGCACCAGGGAGCAAGGGCCCTGGCTGCAAAGAGGCTGGGATGGTTTGTACACTGGGCCCCAGGAGCCTCAGGGTCAGCAAAGGTGGGCACACAGGAAGCAGTCAGCCTGGAGAAGACTGGAAGGCTGAGGTCCTTGCAGGGGGCTTGGGGTTCAAGAAGCAAAAACACTGCTTCTGGCCGGTGCCGTGGCTCACTAGGCTAATCCTCCGCCTGCGGGTTCTAGTCCCGGTTGGGGCGCCGGATTCTGTCCCGGTTGCCCCTCTTCCAGGCCAGCTCTCTGCTGTGGCCAGGGAGTGCAGTGGAGGATGGCCCAAGTACTTGGGCCCTGCACCCCATGGGAGACCAGGAGAAGCATCTGGTTCCTGGCTTCGGATCAGCGCGGTGCGCCGGCCGCAGCGACCATTGGGGGGTGAAGCAACGGCAAAAGGAAGACCTTTCTCTCTGTCTCTCTCTCTCACTGTCCACTCTGCCTATCAAAAAACAAACAAAAAAGCACTGCTTCTCTGCTCACAACACAGTGGATGAAGCTGCCCCCAAGCCACTCCTATCTTGGAACCTGAGTGGGGCTGGGTCTACAGAGAGTGTGGGGGGAGTGGGAATCTCAGAAGAATCCCAGGGGGGAACAATGAAGGGGGACTTGGGCTCAGGCTGAGGCACGACAGGTGGAATTCTGAAAACTCGGTTTGTAGAGGCAGCCCGGGGAGCGGCTACAGTGTGTTTTCCTTCTGGACCACGTAACTGCTCTCCACTGCAATCCAGGTGACAGCTGCGCGTCTCAATTCCTTCCCTTACCCTTTAAGAGATGTTGGGCTAAGCTTGTAGGACCCTGGGGCTCTTAAGTATAAAGAGAAGACTCTTTTTTAAAAAAGTGATTTCTTTTATTTATTTGAAAGGCAGAGGGTTGGGGTCAGGGGGACAGAGACAGAGCAAGCTCTTCCATCCCCTGGTTCACTCCGCTAATGGCCACAATGGCCTGGACTGGGCCAGGTGGAAGCCAGGAGCCTGGAACTTCAGCCATTATTTCCCAGGCACTGGGAGCTGGATTGGAAGTGGAGCAGCCGGGACTCGAACCTCGCTCACACAAGATGTTGGCATCACAGGAAGTGGCTTAGTCTGCGGCACCACAGCACTGGCACTGGGAAGTCCTAAAGCTGAGGGCTGAGAATTGAAATGCCCATAACTTCCCTTCAAAGATCCTATGGGAAGCAGAGAGAGGTGAGGGAGGGGCTGAGAGGCGAGTTGTGATTGGCCCAGAGAGGGACAGAGGCGTGGCCAGCCAGGCTGCACAGAGGAGGGCTTTTGCTGTGACTGTCCATGGGGGCTGTGAAAGGACAGGTGGCCTTACAATCCTCTGGGCCTGCCCTTGTCCACGTGGACCCTGGGCTGCATGGCAGGAGGCCACGTGCCTCTGCCCTTGTGCTCAGCTCCCATGGGAAAGATGGCACAGGCAGAGCTGGAAGTTGGAAAAGCTGCCAGGAGCTCTTCTCTGCAGCTGGCCTGGGCAGGGGAGACACGGCCGAGGCTCAGATGTCTACAGGCAGCAAAAGCCACAGGGAGATACACACCCTAACCAAGCTGAGAGTTGGATGGCGCACGAGGACAGCAGCGGCTGGCATTGCGGCATAGTGGGTTAAGTCTGCTTGTAACACCAGCATTGCATATAGGAACACTGGTTCGAGTCCTGGCTGCCCTCTTCTGATCCAGCTCCCTGATGATGTTCCTAAGAAGGCAACAGAAGATGGCCCAAGTGCTTGGGCCCCTGACACCCATGTAGGAGACCCAGATGGAGCTCTGAGCAATTTTTTTTCCTGCAATAGACTGAGCATTGCCAAAGGAACAATTTAAATTCACTAACTGGTCTAAGCTGAATATGGACGGAGAGGAAGCTGGGAAGCCAGAACTTGTGCGCTGGGCTGTTTTCTGAGTCTGCCCATGCACCTGCCACCACAGATCTGCTTACAGCTCGGGAGTGGCTCACCCCACAGGCTGCAGCCTCCCGCAGCCACTGCACAAACTGCCATCAGAGAAGCCTCTTAAGGAACACTGTTCTTCTCTTCTTCCCTTGAAGTGGAACTTCTTAGGAGCCTGGGGGTCCATTGAACTTCACGCACAGAAGTCAAACTCCAAAATACCGACGCGGGCATCCCACCAAGTGCATGAAGGGCCTTCCCCTGTGGGTTAGCCCCACCGGGTCTCCCACCTCGTGGGCTCGCCCAGGGCTTTGAAGGAGCCACTGCTGGATCAAGCACGACTGGGAGTTATATTGTTCCCAACACTCACGCAAGCCCATCCCAGCCTCTCTGCTCCCACAAAAATGCAACAACACAGAAATCTAGGAGGAAACAAAGCCCCCTGCCCCTGGCTGCGCCTGTGCCTGGTAGCAGGAGCTAATTTTAGAGTTGTGTTGACAGCAAAAAAGAGCGAGGACTCTGACCTAAAACTGCAAACAGAGATGGCAAAGTGTCAGCCCACATTTTGCTACTCTTGGAAAGTCTAGGTAAATCTCCTACAGCCTTAAAAAACCCTGCTGCTGGGCCCTGAGCAAGCTTGAGAGCCCCTAACTCAGAAGTTAGGTCGCACGCAGGTGGGACTGGGTCAACCAGAGAAGAAATGCCCCCAGGCCCAATCGGTTAACAGCTAGCGGTCACTTGCGTAGGCTGGACTGTGGGCCGCTCATTATCCATCAGGAAGCCACCACAGGCTGTGCCACAGGGACTCCTAATTAACTTCCCAAGCTCTAAGAATTCTATGAGCTTTCTCTCCCATCTAGGAGGAAATGCAAACAGTCGTGCATGCCTACATTTCCATAAATGGGAAGAGAAAACGGACAGGGTGGGGCTCCTAAACCCAGTCCCGACCATGACAAACCACATGCAAGTGGGACGTCCTGGTGAGAACTAAGAGGCCATGGACTGTGACAGCTCCGGTGAGCCCTACCAGAGAGATGAGGCCATTCGGGTCTCAGGCATCTCACCCACGGGACACCCTCGAAACTCAGAAATGATCCTGCAGGCAGGACCAGCAGCTGAGAAAGGGGTGCTGCAGAGGGCTCTGGCACAATGGCGGAATAAGAGGAAACCCCTAGGGATGCTCACGTCCCCTATCAGAGTGATCGGGTTCGAGTCCCAGCTCCGCTTCCAATCCCAGCTCCCGGCCAGTGCACACCCCGGGAGGCAGCAGCTGATGGCTCAAGTACTTAGGTCACTGGCAACCACGTGGGAGACCTGGATGGATTTGGCCTGGCCCGACGCTGGCTGTTGTAGGCAAGTGGGGAGTGAACGGGCAGAGGGGAAGCTCTCTCTGTCTCTTGGTCTTTCAATAAAGGAAAAAAGCTCCTTGCAGAGAGGAAACGAACAAAGCTTACTTTCTGCTGTAAATTCAGACTGAGAGTCACGCAGCACTGCCTTTGGGGCTCTGGAGGTACAGTGGGAAAAGAGGGAAGGGAAGAGAGGGCAGGAGAAGGAAGGAATATGGGAGCACCTGGGAGATGGAACATTCTAGAATTGTCTAGAAGGGGAAATTAAAGCTACGGAAATAAGAGCGGGAGCCTGCCCTTTTCTACCCCACAGGGGTAGGCATCAAGCTCCAACCAAAATTGCTCGTCCTCCTTCCAAACTGACAAAGTTAATGGCACCGCTTCTTCCCTATTTATGTTCCAGTAAGAACTCAGGAGCTGGGCGTTTAATTCAAAGGCAGAGACTTTCGTTTTTAAAAATCCTTATATGTAAAATACAACTTGCCCGCTCGACGGCAGCCCACAACATGGCAGCTTTTCACGAGGGAGGAGGAACACCTTCCCAGCACGATTCAGATGTGCTGCTTGAGACCTGTCCCAATACACGTCGGCTCCAGCTCCAGGGGATTTTAGTCCCAAAGCAAAGGGACCCAGCAGCCGTATCAGGGTGTCATGCAAAGAGAAATACTGAGCCACCCAGCTTGGAGCAGAAGGCACCTAAATGATGTCAACATTCACAGTGCCTCTGCTGTGTGGGCACTGTGGTACGGCGGGTTAAGCTGCCACCTGTAATGCTGACATCCCATGTGGGCGCGGATTTGAATCCTGGCTGCTCTATTTCTGATCCATCTCTCTGCTAATGCATCTGAGAAGAGAAGCAGAAGATGGTCCAACTGTTCGGGTCCCAGCCACTCACATGGGAGCCCCAGATGGAGTTCCTCGCTCCTGGCTTCAGCCTGGCCCAGCCCTGGCCATTGTGACCTTTTGGGGAGTGAACCAGTGGATGGAAGACCTCTCTGTCTGTCTCTCTCTGTGACTCTGCCTTTCAAATAAATGTGCCTCTGCTTTAGTGACACTTGGGGTTCTTTCTCATATGGAGGCTACTAAATCAAGGATAATCCAGTGCTTGGTTATTTGTCATGGCCACCTAGCTCTAAGGACCAGATCAGATAGGAAGACACGGGATATCAGAGTCCCATACAGAGAAACAAAGATCGCCATTGTAGATTTTTTTTTTTGACAGGCAGAGTAAGACATTGAGAGAGACAGAGAGAAAGGTCTTCCTTCCGTTGGTTCACCCCCCAAATGGCTGCTACGGCTGGTGTGCTGTGCTTGATCCGAAGCCAGGAGCCAGGTGCTTCTCCTGGTCTCCCATGCGGGTGCAGGGCCCAAGCACTTGGGCCATCCTCCACTGCACTCCCGGGCCACAGCAGAGAGCTGGCCTGGAAGAGGGGCAACCGGGACAGAACCAGCGCCCCAACCAAGACTAAAACCTGGGGTGCTGACACCACAGGCAGAGAATTAGCCCAGTGAGCCACAGTGCTGGATGCCATTGTAGATTACAGAAGCATAACAGTAACAACAAGAGCAGTAACATGGTTGCAACACTTACTATCAGCTATGGTCCACTTTAAGCACTTTACGTGGGTTAGTTCATTTAATCCTCAGCAGAGCCCTGCACAGTAGAATGACTACCATCGCCTTCCCTTCCACACAAGGAATACATCCCAGCAGCTGGCTGAAACCGTGAGTAGTATAAAACCCTATAGATACTGTGCTTTTTCCCATGCATACATTACCATGACTAAGTTTTACTTAGGATTACACAGAGTAAGAAATTAATTATAGGGGCCAGTGCTGTGGTTTAGCAGGTAAAGCTGCCACCTGCAGTGCTGGCATCCCATATGGGCGCCGGTTTGAGTCCTGACTGCTCCTCTTCTGATCCAGCTGTGGCCTCGGCAGGCAGTGGAGGATGGCCCAAGGGCCTGGGCCCCAGCAACTGTGTGGGAGACCAGGAGGAAGCTCCTGGCTCCTGGCTTCAGATCAGTGCAGCTCTGGCCATTGCAGTCATCTGGGGAGTGAACCAGTGGATGGAAGCTCTCTCCCTCTCTCTCTCTGCCTCTGCCTCTCTGTAACTTTGCTTTTCAAATAATAAATAAAAATATTTTTTAAAAAAGAAGTTAACTATAATTAAAATTAGGACACTCCTACCCATATACTAGATTATAGTCATGTAAACCTGGTCGATGCGCCCTCGTGAAGTCACCTGCGACTTTCCCAGAACAGCCCGAGTTGACCAAGACACTCCTCGAGGGCCCTGCCACAGGAAGCTGTCTCCTGGGCCTCCTGGGCCAACCTGAACAAGCAGCAAGAGCTCTCCAGACTCGGTTGAGTCTTCCGTTAGCCTCACAGAAGGAAAAACCGTTCTTTGCTTTTTCCGGGCGTCATTTTCATTCACCGACTTTGCATTTTGCGTTGCAAAAATGCAAAGACTTGGATATAATTGAAGAGGACTGAAATACAAAGAGATTATCCTCCATCCTGCCGAGAGCCGGAGCTCACGCATGGTAGGAACTCAGAGCAAAGAGGACAGCAAACGCAGCGCCATGGGATGCACTCCTATTCCTGGGCGGTATCCTATTCGCGATGCTTCTTTCTCGGTGACACAAGTCCTCTCCTCTCCACTGAACCAACACCCTCTACCTACCTTGCTCCTCCATGTTTGAAGAAAGCAGGCAGTGTTTTGTGGAGGTTTCTTTTCTTTTAAATTTTTAACTGGCTTGCTTCTGTAGATCTCTATGAACTGAAACAGCTGATGATTTGCAAGGCCTCATGCCACAACTTGAGGGCGTTTTTAATTAATACTTTCCATCTAGGGGACTACAAGTTTTTGTTATGCAAATGTTCTACCATGAGAACAACAGGCCTTTGAATGCTAGGTAGGGTTTATGGATGAGAAAATGAAAAGCTCCGTTACACAGTGGGTCAGTGGCCTACCTAATGACACAGAGCCCACAGGCAGCTACACCAATAGATCATTCGTCTGTTGCTGGGAGGCTGGGAAGGCAGGAGAGACCACAGAGAAGGCCCAGCCTCTTCACCATGGTTTTTTGCTTCCTGCAATATGACGGGCTTCACTGGGCCCCCTGAGCTACAGATTGCTGCCCTGGCTCTCCTTGCCTAGACCCAGGGACGGGCACACCCGTCAGTGTGACCTTTAACTCCAGCTTACCCATCACTGCTGCAAAGCGCCAGCTCCACACCCCAAGCCCAGCACCCAGCCCACCGGCGGTCCATGGCTCCAGTTGGTTTGGTTTCTGTGCAACACACACATCACTCTAAGGATGTACCTTGATCTCCTTATCTTATGTTTTAAGATTTATTTATTTGAAATAAACTATAAGGAAGGGTGGGGGCAGGGAGGAGAGAGAGAGAAAGAGAGAAAGAGAGAGAGAGAGAGAGAGAGAGAGAGAGCGAACCCTTTCACCCACTGGTTCACTCTCCAAATGGCTGCAATGGCCAGAGTTGGGCTGATTCAAAGCCAGCAGCCAGGAGCTTCCTCTGTGTCTCCCACATGGGCTGCAGGGGCCCAATCACTTGGGACAAATTCGGTGGCCTTGGCATTCCAGGAGGCTGGAGCAGAAGTGGAATAGGTGGGACTGGAGCTGGCACTGTGATATGGGATACAGGGATGCACGCATCCCAAGTGACATCTTAACCTTCTGTGCCAAAAAGCCCACACCTCTTTCTTTTTCTTTTTTAAATATCTATTCCAATGTGTTTTATTTTTCAAATTCATCTTTTAAAAATTTATTATTACTGTTAGCTTCGATTGACAAAGCATAATTACAGAGACATGTATGGTGGACAGTGTTTTGATGTATGTACACACACAACGTGGCATGATTGAACCAAGCCCATTCACATCTCCATTGCCTCAGTCACCTGTCATTATTTCTGCTGAGCCGTTTAACATGTACTCTTCTGCAGTCTGTGGTACATCATGATCGCTCGTGATCGCCCTGTTGTGCAATAGATCTCCAAACCTAGTCCTTCTGTCTCTGTGAACCTGCATCTTTGGATCAGCAGTTCCCAAGCTTCCGCTGATAGAATGAGAGTCAGCATTGTTCTACTCTGCAGTGATGAGGCGGCTTTATTAGATTCTGCACGTAAGTGAGACCACGCGGCATTTTCCTCTCTGTGCCTGAATTACTTCACCCAGCGTAAGTTCCTCAACATTCATTCTTACTGTCTCAAAGGACGGGATTTGCCCCCTTTTTATTTATGTATTTCCACTTCACTCCAGAGGCAGAGAGGCACAGAGACAGAAAAACAAGACAACTTCCATCTGCCAGTGAGTCCTTGTTAAAAAGATTTATTTATTTATTTGAAAGTCAGAGATACACAGACAGAAGGCGAGGCAGAGGGAGAGAGAGAGAGAGAAAGGGAGGGAGAGAGAGAGAGAGAGAGAGAGAGAGAGAGAGAGAGAGAGGTCTTCCATCCACTGGTTCACTCCCCAATTGGCCGCAACAGCCAGAGTTACACCGATCTGAAGCCAGGAGCCAAGAGCTTCCTCCGGATCTCCCAAGTGGGTGCAGGGGCCCAGGGACTTGGGCCATCTTCTACTGCTTTCCCAGGCCATAGCAGAGAGCTGGATTGGAAGTGGAGCAGCAGGGACTCGAACCAGCACCCATAAGGGATGCTGGCACTTCAGGCCAGGGTGCTAACCTGCTGCACCACAGCGCTGGCCCCAGTTGAGTCTTCAAACATCCACAACGGCCAGGTCTGGGCCAGGCCAAAGCCAGCAGCCCAGAACTGAATCCAGATCTCTCACATGAGTGGCAGGGACCCCAAGGACTCGACTCCCAGGGTGCATAGCAGCAGGAAGCTGGATTGGGAGCACAGTGAGGTCTCAGACCCGGACACTCTACCCAGGCACTCAAACCAAGGCACACCTTGAGCTTTTTGCCAGGTGCCTGCCCCAGATTCCCCCTTATTAAAGGCTGAACAGTGCTTCTCAGATTCTGAATCCCTGCTCAGTCTACTGGGCTGTCCTGCCACTCCCTGCCCCAAAACGATGGGGTGATTCCCGATCCAGGCAGCGTGAAGTGGCGTGAGGTGATGTCATCACACGTCTAGAACAGTGTGCAGTTTAAAACTTTGGCCTTCTTTACTTCTGGAATTTTCCATTTAGTATTTTTCGGACACTGGTTGACGACAGGGAACTGAAACTGGGAGAAGCACCATTGCAGATAATGTATATGTGTGTGTGTGGGGGGGTGGAATTATTGTACCCAGCCCATGGACGTCTCCTTCTACTTGTCTGACCCACACCTGACTCCCAGCTTTGCCTCTCATGAGGTGCATGACCTTGGGAAAAGTCCTTCCCTAACTGCACCCTTAGCTGCTATCTTGTAATAAGATGATAATGATACTCTTTATCATATCTTAGGGCTGGCAGGAGCACCAAATGGATTTTCATTGTACAAAATACAAGAATGGCTGGGACCAGTGTTGTGGTGCAATGGTTTAAGGAACCCCCCGCTTGCAACGCCAACATCCCTTCGATATTAGAGTACCAGTTTCAGTCCTGGCTGCTCCACTTCCAATCCAGCTCCCTGCTAATGACCCTGGGAGGTTGGCAGAAGATGGCCCAAGTACGTGGGCCCCTGCCACCCACGTGGGAGACCTTCATGGAGTTCCTGGCTCCTCATTTCAGCCTGCCCCAGCCCTGGCTGTTGTGACCATTTTGGGGAGTGAACCAACAGATGGAAGATCTCTTTCTCTCTATGTCTCTATGCCTTTCAGAAAAATAAATCTTCAAAAAAATAAACCAGAAGATTGCCATCAACTTCTCAGTGCTAGCTGTGATTTTCACGAACTTTTCCATCCAATCCATTCCCAAAATTTCTTCCCTCCCATGAACCTGCACTTACCTGGGCCATTACACTATCCCATGGACTTGATCTTGTGTCTCCAACTGGCCTGTGAACTCCAGGACAGGAGAATCTTGTCACTCACCGACACTGTCCCCCTAGACATGTGCCTTCCCCAGAGCTGTGCACAGTTGCTTCCTAAAATACACCTGCTGATGCATAGGGAAGATATGCCTATTTTTAAAGTCTAAAAAAGTCTAAAAAAGACTCTGATTCTTTCCTCTCGTATAAGCCAGTCGTATAGTCCTCCAGGGAGGGGAAAAAATAACCTGTTCCCTTTAGACATCTGTGTACAGAATTTGAGATCCCAGCTGCAACCCTTTGAACTAAGAGAGTCTAGCAGGCTCTAATGAGTCTTGTACCTTATAATCTATCATCAAATTGTACATTGGATTAAGAATTGCTAATTGTTCATCACCAGCCCCAATTAGTTATTAATGAATAATGTCACTAATTACAGGGTCGCATAACAGAGGAGAGAGGTGTCACTGGCACCTCAAAGAAGATGCTTGCCTCAGCTCTTAGCCAGTGCCCTGACAGCAGCAGGCCGTGACAATTCTGACCGACGACACTGTGACCCTGCCCCCTCATGGTAAGAGTCCAGGCATTTCACAGCTGGAGAGAACCCTACAGATCAGCAACTCCCATGCTGTGAGCTACAGGCCTCTGAAGTTATTTTTCTTTCTTTTTTTAAGATTCATTAATTTATTTATTTGAAAGTCAGAGTTACAGAGAGAGAGAGAGAGACAGAAAGAGAGAGGTCTTCCATCCACTGTTTCACTCCCCAGTTGGCCACAACAGCCAGAGCTGCGCCGATCCAAAGCCAGGAGCCAGGAGCCTCCTCTGGGTCCCCCACATGGATGCAGGGGCCCAAGGACTTGGGCCATCTTCCAGTGCCCCCCCAGGCCACAGCAGAGAGCTGGTTCGGAACTGGAGCAGCCGGGACTCGAACTGACGCCCAAATAGGATGTTGGAACTACAGGTGGTGGCTTGACCCACTACGCCACAGCATCAGCCCCTAAAGGTTTTCATGAATGCATGGTGCACCTAACTTAGATGCCTTCAGGCCACACGCAGACGGAGCACTTCCACTCCCCAAATCCTCAATCCAATATGTTCCAAAACCTGAGACTCTCTGAGCACCACCATGATGCCTCCAAGTGGAAATTTCCACACCTGACCTCATGTGATGGGACAGAGACAAACACAGGTGCACTTAAAAAAAAAGGATTGCATAAGATGACCTTTAAGCTATGTGTATATGATGTATCTGAAAGACACATGCATTTAGTGCATAGACTTGGACCCCATTATCCAGGTATCACAGCACAGTAGAATTCACAGCTCTCTCTGGTCACAAATCCTCAGTGGAAATTTTCGTGAATGTATATCCCTGGGCCTTCAAAAGAGCCACCCATTATTTTGTACGTTCTTGGTCAGCTCACCCATCCTCATTGTTCTCAGCGATGACTCCAGACCTTGGCCACTTTTCTGTAGTTCAGGACCCTACGCCCACCTCTCATTCTTAGTAAATGACTTCACTTCTTCATTCACAAGCAAAGTGTGAGTCACAGAACCTGAGCTTCCACTTCCTGCCGATCAAGACCTCTTCACGTCCTGGGTCCCAGCCCCTCTGTGCCTTCTGAATTCATAACTCCTCTCTCTCCTTGGTCCAGTCTCCTGGCTGCATCTGCAATATTGCTTCTGTATCCAGAGACAATTGGCTCCAGGTCTGCAGACCCCAAAATGTGTGGATGCTCAAGTCCTTTCTATAAAATGACACAATATTTGCATGCATCTTCCTGCCTACTTTAAATTATCTCTACATCACGTAGGATACCCAATCCAATAGAAATGCTATGAAAATCACCATTAGACTGTAGCACTGCTGGCATAATGACAAGAAAGAAGTCTGTGCCTGTTCAGTCCAGATGCAATTAAAAAATAGTTTCGGTCACGGCTGGTTGAGTCCACAAAAGCAAAGCCCTTGCATAGGACAGCTGACTGTGCTATGCTCAAACAGAGCTCTTCCCGTGCTCGCTCTGACGACAGATGCAAGCCATGAGTTCACTGGATAGGCAAAAACGGCTGGCTGACTGTGTCGGATGAGTGAGTGGAGTCCTGGCAGAGCACCGTGTCGGGAGTGGGATGTACCCAACCAAGAGCAGGGCCGAGGCTCCGACCACTGAACCTGAAGCCTGGGAGTGGAGAAGGATCCTCACTGGAGCACAACTTCCAGTCAGGAGCAGGTTGAATGCAGCAGAGGGGAGCCCCGTGCAGGGGAAGTCACCTGTCCCCCTCCCAGGGTGGCGGACAAAGTAGTCAGGTGAACGCCTGAAACCATACGTGGAACACAATGGAGACAGGTGGACCTGGAGCCACTTTCAAGCAACCACTTTTATGGGGCCGCCACCAAAGATGCTTCATCGTGGATGAATCTTTTAAACCAAGAAGCCAGACTGGGGCAGGTGCTGTGGGGAAGTGGGTTAAGCCATTGCCTGGGACGTGTACATCCGGGTGTTGGAGCACTGGTCAGGGTCTCGGCTACTCTGTCTGATCCAGCTCCCTGCTGGTGTGTCTGGGAAACAGCGAACAGTGGTTTGAGTACTTGAGTCCCTGCCACCTTCATGGGTGAAGAGATAAAGTCTTGGATTCTGACTGTGGCTTGGCCCTGCCCTGACTGTTGAAGCCATTTGGGGAGTGAACCAGTGGATGAGTGCATGGAAGATCTCTCTTTTTCTCTGTCACTCTTCTTTTCAAATTAATACACACATCTTTCTTAAAAAGAAGCTAAAAAGCCACATATTGTGTGATTCCATGTATAGAAAATGTTCAGAGGCCGGTGCCACAGCTCACTAGGCTAATCCTCCACCTGTGGCGCCGGCACACCGGGTTCTAGTCCCAGTCGGGGCGTTGGATTCTGTCCCGGTTGCTCTTCTTCCAGTCTAGCTCTCTGCTGTGGCCCCGGAAGGAAGTGGAGGATGGCCCAAGTGCTTGGGCCCTGCACCCCATGGGAGACCAGGAAGAAGCACCTGGCTCCTGGCTTCAGATCAGCACAGCGTGGCGGCCATTGTGGGGGTGAATCAATGGAAAAAGGAAGACCTCTCTCTCTCTCTCTCTCTCTCTCTCTCACTGTCCACTCTGCCTGGGTGATGCGGCTTCTCTCAAATTCCTCAGCCCCACAATAAAACCTCATGCATCTCACAACTCCCACGGTGAGCTGCATGGAGCAAGATGGACCAAGGCTACCCCAGGAATGACCAAGGGCTCCAGGGGAACAAGTGTAGAGCAAAGACCACATTGTGGGGGCCACGGTGGTCCCATGCCATCGTAGACATGTGTATGAGTCCTTGTCACTTCAAGGAGGGACTTACTGTCAACATTATGAAATCAAGAGATTACACAAAGGATCGAGATTTATTGATTTATTCCTCTTAAGTCTAAGGACCCACTGGCCCTGTGTCTCCACAGCCCACCATACAGGGCTGGTAGCAGGTGCCTCCGTGATGGGACATGCATTTTTAGTCTTCTGAAACAGGACAGAAACAGCACTCAACACCAAGTCCCTTCCTACCCAACCACCAATCCACCTCCTGACCTGAACACGCATCCATCTCCAACTCAACTCCCACCCAGCTAGGAACAAGGAGCATACTGACCCTAACTACACATGACCCTACTGTCCCAGAAGGGCGTTCCTTAACTCATGCCCAAGAGCCCAGGTTGACCCCCGTATGACCTTCCTGGGGTAGCGGAAGTGAACACCACCACCATTTTGAGTGTGTTGTGTGTGCGGAAGACGAACTGCACCTGCACATAACACGGAGCCTGGTGCAAATAGATGTGTCGTGTGCCAGGCAGCAACCCAGTAAAAACTCCCGTTGAGCTCCCAATGTAGAGCCAATGGTGGAACTTCTCTCCACTGTGCTGTCTCCCTTGTGTCCGGGCATAATTAAAAGTTCTCGGTAAACCTTTCTGGGTTCATGTTGACTGCTTGTTAACTTTTTTTTTTTTAAGACTTACTTATTTATTTGAAAGGCAGAGTGATAGAGGAAGAGAAAGAGACAGAGAGACAGAGACAGGGCTCTTTGATGAACTGGTTTACTATCCATATGGCCACAATGGTCAGGTTCGGGCTAGGCTGAAGCCAGAGAAGCCAGGAGCCAGGAACTCCATCTGGATCTCCTCCATGGGTGGCAGGGGCCCAAATTCTTGGGCCATCCTCTGCTGCCAGTATGTTAGCAGGGAGCTGGATCAGAAGTGGGGCAGCTGGGACCCAAACTGGTACTCTGATATTGGATACCAGCCTCATAAGCACAGGGCGCCACAAAGCCAGTCTCTGCTGGTAGATTTTGATTACAAATGAGTCCCGAACTTCGAGGCAGTATCGCTCCCATCCCCCACCCTTACACTTGACCCTTGCTCGCCTGATTGGCACCTGCGCACTTTGTATACCCGAAACTCCGCAGTAAACAGAGAAGAGCAGAGGACAAACAGAAAACCTTGGAAGAGAGCTGTTTTCCAGGCAGGAGGAAAAAACTCACCTAAGAATAAACAGGGGAAGAACTCAAACAGAAACGTTATAAATTCCTTTCATGTAAAAATCTCCTTTTATTATCTTGCCTACCACTGGGCAGTCTCTCCTAACCTAATGCTATTTGGGTTATGAGCAGTTCTCCGTGTCCCCACTTTTACCAAAGCAAAATCATACTTATTAAAATTTTGGTATCATGCTAAGAAGGAGCAAACCTCACATCCTAATGGTAACAAAATCCTATTGTCTCTGCTTTGTAATAGCCAAAGGATCATACAATGTCTTCCCTACTATTAAATATCCCCATCCATTATTAACAAATTAAGCATTTTACAAGTGAAGATACATTAAAAGGAGACCATTCGTGCTCGATTCTATTTTGTACAACACATGCATGTAATATTAATGACTCATGATCACGTTAGTTTCTGGGTTCCTTTGAAAGTGCATTATTAATCATCGATTCATGTTACCGTAACTCGGAAAATAAAAGCTAGCTTTTCGCTTAGTGTCTTTCTAGATGTCGGCTGGGCATCCCTAAGCACTTGGACCTCTCTGCTGCTACTACTTAGGGTCACACCCTCCTTCTGTTACCTGTCACGGCTGGGTAGCCTGCCCTTCCTGTGTCAGGTTGGCCAAAATATCAAACTCCCCATCTGTCAGTCCATCAGTTGAATTTCATCCCTTGAAGATCAGGCCAGGGGGTCTTCAGGCACTGGTTGTTAAAGTCTCAGTGTTCCTGAAGGCCACACTCCGGGTCTCGGCTAACACCTTGGCAGTGACATTGGTATCTGCAGAATGCCAGGAGGACAGCCCTGCGGCCTTGCGGGACGGCTGTGGCGGGCACTGAGCCACGAGATGGTTCTGGCTCAAGAAGTTACAGGGCTATAAATGACCTTCCCTGGGGCACAAATCTGTCCGCGGTGACTCTGCTCTAAGGCGATTTTTCAGCTTGAGTGGGAAAGAACAGGACGTCTCAAAATCCTACTCTTGTTTATCACGGATTTGCCAAGGTAGGAAGAACTTCACGATCCCCAGGAAGGAGCTCTCACTCCTAGTCCAGGATGCCTTCTTGTTACCCCCCTTAACACCAACAAGCACACCTCTCGGAAACCTGGCCACGGCCACAGGCCTCTGACACCTCCTGTGATTGGACAGAATCCAAGTTCCAAAACTTCAGGGTCATGTTGAGCCCAAGTTGAACTTGCAGGAAATAGCATAAAGGTCACCTTGGTTGGAAACCACAGCATTCCCAGTGGGCTCAGCGATCCCGCCAGCCCCAAACAGCCACACCCTCGTCTCTGCACCTGCTCGTGTTGTGCGACACGAGAACGCTACAGACAAGCTAAGGCGTCAGATCTTGGGTGGGGAGATTGTCCGGTATTGTGCATCTTGACCCCAGATGTAACAGCAAGAGTCTTTCTAAGAGGGAGACAAGAAAGCAAAGGAGGAAAAAAAAGCCAGGCGGCCCAAGCAGTGGGAACCAAAGGGAGACGTGAGGTGGCTGTGGTCTCTGGAGCTCCCTGAAGGACCCAGCCCTCCCAACACTTGGACCTTTGCTCCATACGGGTCATCCCCAGGACTGCAGGAGAATAAATTGATGCTGCTTTAAGTCAGTGCTTTTGTGGTGAGTTGACCCAACAGCAAGAAGATACCAAGAGGGCATCGAAATCAATCGACTTCATTCAAGAGCCTTTCTACTTGACGTTTGCAATGGGTAAGCCAGGAGATTCAGATCCCCTTGTCCTTGAAGGCAGACAGACAGCATCTGGGACCAGAGGCAGACAGAAAATTCCTAATGCCCCTCAGTGACCCAGAACACCCCACAACCATCACCCTTTTCTATATGATACGGTACGATGTAAAAAGATGGGAAATGCTGCAATTATACACGTTTCCAAAAATAAAATGCAGCCCCCGATCCCATTACTTCTCCAGAGAGGGTACATTCCGTGGCTCCCAGTAGATGGGTACCTCAAACCGTGGCTTACACTAGTTTTCACCCACGCACACACTGTGCCTATGATAAAGACGCATTTGCATGTCAGGACCCGTAAGAGATGAACAACCAACAGTAACGATATATTGCAATACGAGCTATTAAAAAACATGAGCTGTTGATTTCCGGAGTCTTGTGACCACAGTTGACCACACGCAACTGAAACCGTGAAGAGCAAAACCGCAGGGCAGGCAGCCCCCGGGGGCGTGTGACTTTGGCCAGCTTTAAAGAGTTCACCGCACAGGGGGAATGCACTTGCGAGCTGCCCTTGGACTCTGCAAGTGATGGAGCAAAAACGCAACGTCCTCTCTCAGCAAGACACCTACGCTCCTAAGATAACCCGCAGCTCATAAGCAGCCATTCGCACCCTATGGCTCCAGCCCACGGCTGCGGCTGTGTCAGCCTCTCCCCCAGTGCCCTCGGGTCCCCAGAGCTGGCCCTGCTACACACCTGATGGGGAGGGAAGGGTCTCCGGCATCCCACCAGTCCTTCGGGGGGCTGATGTACATGCACCATAGCTCCCAGCTGTACCCGTGCGCCGAGTTCTCATACCGCTGCACCTCAAAGTCGTCCTGCTTGATGTTGTCAATGGACGGCAGGATCACACGCTTCCGGTTTTCCTGGATGCGGGACAGAACGGGCTCCGCCCTGAAACACAGAGAAACCACCATGAAGCCACTCTCTCCGGCAGCCACGGGCACCGAGACCAGGGGGGCCGAGCAGAACAAGCGAGTCTGCGAAGAGGCTGGGCTTTGGGCGGGCTGGAACTCCGAGGGAAACTGAGGCTCCCCAAAGCCTGGGGGTGCGGCCGCGGTGAATGAAGCCGCTGCCGACGTGGGCTGGGAAGTGTGTGAGAAACACAGGGCACGACTTCGCCCATACTGGAACCACCAGCGGGATGCCTGATTTGGCCCGAGAAGCCTGGAGTGAGACTTCAGGGCAAGGGGTCCCCTACACTAGGAAGTGCCAGTGAGTGAAGCTGCTCTCTGCTACACTGGCCACCCAGATGGCCCTCGCTGTTCCACTTGCCATCCAGCTCCCTGCTGATGCGCCTGGGAAAGCAGCAGAAGATGGCCCAAGTGCTTGGGCCCCTGCCACTTACGCGGGCGACCTGGATGGTGTTCCTGGTCCCTGGCCTCATCTGGCCCAGCCCCAGCCACTGCAGCTCTTTGGGAGAGTGAATCAGCAGATGGAAGATTCTCTCTCCTGCTCTATCTTGATCTCTCTCCCTCTCTCTGTAACTCTGCCTTTCAAATAAAATAAATAAATATGTTTAAAATAAAGCAAGTGCCAAGTGCCTCTTTTTACTGTTTTAAAGATTTATTTATTTATTTGAAACAAGGTTACACAGAGATGGGGGGGGGTCTTCCATCCGCTAGTTCACTCCCCAAATGGCCGCAATGGCCAGAGCTGTGCCGATCTAAAGCCAGGAGCCAGGAGATTCTTCCGGGTCTCCCAAGCTGGTGCAGGGGCCATCTTCTACTGCTTTCCCAGGCCACAGCACAGAGCTGGATTGGAAGTGGAGCAGCCAGGTCTTGAACCGGCACCCATATGGGATGCCGGCACTGCAGGCGGCGGCTTTACCCGCTATGCTACAGCGCCGGCCCCTACCAAGCCCCTCTTTCATACCCACAGTATCCGGGCTCCATGATCTGCACTGTGCTAGGGCCTCATAAGCTTCCCTCAGGGTGTTCGCTGCCATCTCTTATTATTTTTTTTTCCTGCTGCTACTCAATTCTCTTTCCCAAAATAGGTCACCTCCGCCCTGGCCGGCTTGGTTTTAATAAGCCCTTCACCGGCTTCTTTGTGTGTGACTATTTCAGTAGTTTTAATTGATTATTTAATTGATTTGTTAAAAGGGATCTAATTGAATTGGTTCACAATGCAAAGCTGGGAACTAATTAAATGCAAAGGCAGGCAGAATCTTGCCTCCCAGCTCAGCTCCCGCACTTCAGCTCTGCAGCAGGCATCAGCCAGGGGCTCTGGCTTCAGGTTCAAGGTGTAGCCCGCTGGCTGTGGACAAAGCAGATGGTCAGAGAGCTCCGCCAATGCGTCCCTCTGAGGCGGGCATAGGAAGGGATTATTTCCCAGTCTGGAGAAGGAAGAGGTGGCCCTTGGAAGCCAACGCATTAATCTCCCAGTTTAGACCAGAGTGCACGCCTTGGAAAAGAGTCAAGTGAAAAATTCCATTCCTCGGCATTATTTGGAAGAATAATGAGAACCTGCGGTCTACAACCCATCTCTTTTCATTTGCAGCTATTGAATTACCTGTTGGCACGGCTCATCTTTCTATCTAAAACGAGCAATAAAATACACCCCGGGCCATTGACCCTCCAATACTTTTGCGCACACCGTATAGGCTGTGGCCAAATGGGACCGACTCGCTGAGGCTGCACGACCTGCTTCCAAGCCTTGCCCCTTCCAAGACCTCACTGATGCCGCTCTGCCCTGGGAATGCCATTTGCACGGCAGAAAGTCTGACCCCTAAGACGTCTTAGAGCGAGTTCCGCCTCTCCCGAGAAGCCTTCCTAATTTACCCCAGTAGGAAGGTTTTTTGCTTCCTTTCAACTTTTTTACAAAAATTATTATTATTTTATTTTATTTGGAAGTTAAAAAGACAAGAAGAGATCTTCCATCTGATAGTTCACCCTCCAAAAGCCCACAATAGCAAGGGCTTGGACAAGTTGAATGCCAGAGCCAGGAACTTCATTCAGGTCTTCCATGTGGGTAGCAGGGACCCAAGTACTTGAGCCATGATGTGCTGCCTCCCAGCGTGCACTGTGGCAGGAAGCTAGATTGGAAGCAGAGGTGGGACTCGAACCAGGCACTCTGATAGAAGACGCAGGTCTCCCCCACACACCTACCACACAACAACGCTCACCCCTTCCTCTCAACGCCTAGCCTACTTCCTCCACCTTATGCAGGGCACACTGACCACTAAGGCTGCCTGTGCCGGTCATGGCACACACTCTTTCTCCTTACGAGCCGGGGATAGCTGGTATTTATTGAGCACTTACTGAATGCCAGGCACGATTCTAAACATTTCATAGGCATTGTCCCAGCACCAATCTGATGGGGTGGAGTTTCTGATTTTACACAGGAGGAAACCAAGGTCTAAGGACACTTAAGCAGCTTCCCCTAGGCCATGACGTCAGCAGGTGGAAGAACCCGGTTTCTAACCTAGATGTTCTGGTTTCAAAACATCTTGTTCAGTGGGCCCCGGATGGTCTGGGGCTGTGCACACAGAGGCACTCCACTGCAGCCCATTGCTGTGTGGTGAAGGCACTCTGAGCATGGGGGCAGAAGACGGTAGCTCAACTAATGCTACACAGCTGAGGACCTGGATCCTCATGTCTCGGAGAGGAGGGACAGTTCCTCCCCATCACTTGCTCCTCTTCCTGGGGACGTCCTGCCTGTTGCCATGTGTCCAGCAACACCTCCCTACGGAAGTCCACTCCCTTCCCCAACCTCCGGTTAACACTGGGCTTGGACTGCTGAATGCTTTGCCAACAGATGTAAGCAGGAGTGACAGAGTCACGGCTGAGCAGAAGCTTCAGAAGTCTCTGGAAGGTTCGGCAGGTGTTCTTGCCCTGGGCCAGAATGTTCTGGACAGGTGTATTCCTTGGGTGCCAGAACACAGAGGACAGGCAGACATGGGAAGTCACAGACAGACACTAACAGCCCACGAGTTGCTGAGATCAGAGATGATCACTGCACTGGAACCGAGTACAAGTTGAGACACAATGATGAACTTGGAATAGGGCTTTGGTTCAGAGAGGGTCTGTGCCACTCAGATAGAAGTGTGGGAAATGAGCCTGACCACCTAGGCCTGGAGTCCCAGAGCTGTCAGACTTAGACAAGAGTGGACAGACTACAGTTCAACTACTTGCCAGATTTTGAATTCGAGCTGGGTGGCCAACCACGCTCAGTGTGCCCAGGACTGTTCCAGCGTTACCACTGCCAAGTCCAGAGAAACCTCTCAGTGCCAGGCAAACGTGGACAGTTGGATCCCCAAAACCCCAGCGTAGAACAGTGTCAGGGTCATGGCAGGCATTCAGCAAATGTCATCCAAAGAGCGAATTCAGGCAGCCAATGTGTTCAGGAGTGGGGAACCTTTTATCTGCCAAGGGCCATTTGGATGTTTAGGACATCATTTGTGGGCAGTGACGATGATCAACTTAAAAATTAGACTGCTATAGATGCATTGAATTTTGATTCCCCACCTGCAGTTACCTTAAGGCCAAATGATTCAGTGGCTGGACATTCCCTATACCCTTGGCCAGTGATTGATAATGGAGGACTGGGCTGGGACACAGGCTGTAAGACAGGTAAGGAGACAGGGACGTGAGAAATGGTGATGGTAGAACCAGGGAGCTGTCATTTGGCTCAGCAGTTAAGATGCCTTTGTCCCATACGGGAGTGCCCGGGGTTTGATTTCCGGCTCTGGGGCTCTTGACTCCAGCTTCCCATCAGGGTAGACCCTGGGAGGCAGCAGTGATGGCTCAACTTGTGTGGTCCCTGCCAGCCAAGTGGGGAGTCCCAGATGGGCTGTCCAACTTCCAGCTTCAGCTCTGGCCCAGCCCTGGGCACTGCAGGCATTTGGGAAGGGAATCAGTGGATAGGAGTGTTCTCTCTCCCCTCCCCCTCCCTCTCTCTCTCCCTCTCTGTCTCTCCAACAATTTTTTTAAAAAGATAAAACTAGCTAGAAGTAAGAGGCAAGGTTGCTTAGATGAGCAATATGACAACAAGGGACAACTCAGATGAAATGGACCAGTGTCGGGGGATGCTCCCAGTTTTGGCACAAAGAAATGAGGAGGTGATGATGTGGAGGAAAAGACATCAGCGATGAGATGTTATGCCTGGGGCTGCAATGGGACATGTGAGCGCATCTGTTCAGAAGTTTCCTAGCTCATTGGTTCTCAGACTGGAGTGTGCATGAGTCCCCAGGAGGTGCTGCTTTAAGAACACTGCTGCATCCCAGGCCCACAGCTCCCGACTTCACAGGTCTGGGTGGGACCCGAGAATTTACATTTCTAGCAAGTTCGCCCTGCTGCTGGTCTGGGGATCTCACTTGGCTAACAGTTACAATTAAAGGCAAACAACTCAGGGGCTCAGGGAAGAGGCAGGGAGTCACCAGGGTGGAAGGCAGCAAAAAGCCGGGGAGGAAGCTGGTGTCTGGTCTGGTGATGGTCAGGTCAGTGCTAACAGGGATTAACAGGCCAGGTTTCTGCATGGTCACACACACAGCCATTCTCCTCCTTCCACCCGGCCACGAGGAAGATTCCACAGTTGGTCACAAATGCAGAAGCAGAGACCTGGTAATGTCCAATTAGTGATGGGATGTTGGTTCTTCCAGTCTGGTCCTGTGAGCCGCACCGACTCAAGATGGTACCTTTGAGTGTAAATAATCATTATTTGTGAAATACAAGATTCTTCTTCTTACTAATTAAGCAATCCAGGGCACAGGTTATTTAACCTCTGCCTCGATTTATCGTTGGTTGGTTAGCAATAATCATTTGACCATGCTTTTAAACTGCAAGGCCCTATTTGAATTTCAACATGCTCACTGAGCTGGGCATTTTTGGTGCTTCTCTCTTCAAGCGTCCAGAATTGTCTACTCCCCGTGTGCTCACCAACCAATTTGTCTCATATTGTTCTTTTCACCTGGACAATCATCAGGATCACATTTGCAGAGCCAACACTTTCTCTTCCTCCAAATGCTGTTAAAGGGAATCCCTGGTGTAGCGACGATGGAACCTTTAAGAGGCGGGACCTACAGAAGGCAATGAAGTCACCACGGCCCCGCCCTCAGGAACGCAGTCACTGGAGGCCAAACAGATGGGTCCACTGCATGGTGGTCTTGCAGCCTCCAAAACTGTGATATAAACCAACGTCTTTTATTTACATATTCCTCCATATCCAGTGTCCTATTACAGCAATACAAAATGAACTAAGAGGGGCCAGCGCTGTGGCACAGTGGGTAAAGCCACCACCTGCAGTGCTGGCATCCCATATGGGCACCTGTTTGAGTCCCGGCTGGCTCCTCTTCCCATCCAGCTCTCTGCTGTGGCCTGGGAAAGCAGTAGAGGATGGCCTAAGTCCTTGGGCTCCTGCACCTGCATGGGAGACCCGGAAGAAGCTCCTGGCTCCTGGCTTCAGATCAGCACAGCTCAGGCCATTGCAGCCAACTGGGGAGTGAACCAGCAGATGGAAGACCCCTCTTCTCTCTCTCTCTCTCTCTCTCTCTCTCTGCCTCTCGTCTCTCTCTGTGTAACTCTCACTTTCAAATAAATAAATAAATCTTAGAAAAATAAAACAAAATGAACTAAGACAACTATCTTACCTCCTAACCAAGGATTATTTGAGCTCTATCTATGCCTACCATTTTCACTGGGAATTTGATGATGACAGTGCTGACCATGAGCAGCAACAGTGGACAGTGTAGACAGCAGTCAAGTTTCTCGCTATGCCTGGTTTTATCCCAATCAACAGTCTCACCTTCTTCTTCAACCAATCCATCTCCATTAATTTTTCTAGTGGCTGAGAAAACAGGTAAAAACACCCTCCCTTATTCCCTCCCACCCCGATTCTGGTCCCTTCTGACTACACTTCAGATCCCAAGTACCTCCAGGTTGCAGCTCATGACCTACCAGCCAGCGGTGAATTCCACGTGGGCATCAAAGAAGCCGGTGACTTGGCCAGTGGCCACCTTCCAGCCCTCGATGCGGGCTCGGATCAGGCCTTCTCTCTTCTGGTTACGCACCACCTTCACCAGCCCGGGGTAGCGTTTGTGGACATACTCTTCCAAGGGGGCTTTCAGCTCCTCTACAAGCAAAGACAAGATGCAACAAGGTCTGTACGCGTTCATTTCCAACGTGCACCCCGTGACGTCTACAGATCTCCTGGAAGCTCAGGGGTCACAAATACGTTTATTTATTTATTTGTTGACAGGCAGAGTGGACAGTGAGAAAGAGAGACAGACAGAGAGAAAGGTCTTCCTTTTTCCTTTGGTTCACCCCCTAATGGCCCCTGCACCGCGCCGATCCAAAGCCAGGAGCCAGGTGCTTCTCCTGGTCTCCCATGGGGTGCAGGGCCCAAGGACCTGGGCCATCCTCCACTGCACTCCCGGGCCACAGCAGAGAGCTGGCCTGGAAGAGGAGCAACTGGGACTAGTACCTGGTGCCCCAACCGGGACTAGAACCCGGGGTGCCAGTGCTGCAAGCAGAGGATTAGCCTAGTGAGCCACGGCGCCGGCCCACAAATACGTTTAGATGTTAGAAATTCTGGTAGAGAAGAGAGCTTAGCCGTGCAGGGAGTCAGAAGTCTTCCCCAAGGCAGTCACCCAGGACAGCGAAGTTCTGACAGTGTACGGTACACAAACGGCAGAGACGGCAGATCTGGGTTTTGTATTGCTGCAGACTAGCAGGTGTCTTTGAGATTTCCCTTCTTTTCAAGATTTATTTCTTTATTTGAAAGACAGTGTTACAGAGAGGAAGAGGTGGGGGAGGAGAGAGAGAGAGAGAGAGGGAGAAAAATTGATTGATCTTCCATCGCTGTTTCACTCCCGAAATGGCCACACAACCAGGTTGAAGCCAGGTGCCAGGAGCTTCAGCCTGGTCTCCCCTATGAGTGGTAGGGGCCCAAGAACTTGGGCCACCTTCACTGCTTTCCCAGGCTCATTAGCAGGGAGCTGGATCATAGTGCAGCACTCGGGACTCAAAGCGGTGCCCGTATAGGATGTCTGTGTTGCCGACAGAGCTTTACCCACCAAGCCACAATGCCAGCCCTGAGATACCTCCTTTGCGGCTCTTCCTCCTTACGTGGCCAGAATTCCTGTCCCCTCACTGCCCCCTGGGGCCTGTTTGCTAACTTCTGTTTGCGCTTTTCCATCTTCACACAGACAGGTTCTTACAACATGAGTCTTAAAATGCGAAAGAAATCTTTGTCCAGGCATACAAATGTCACCACGGTGGCAGAAGCAACGGTACCAGGAATTGAACTCTCCAACAAGCGCTTTATTTTTATGATGCAATCTAATCCTGAGAGCAAACTAAGGTTGCTAGAGTCATCCCACTGATTAACAGATGAATTCCATTCTGCAAATGAAGGCACAGTTGTAGGAAGGCTCACCCAACCCGAGGCCACACATTGGGTAGAGAAGAGACAAAAGAGAGCTCACTTCTGTCTAACTCCACAAAGGCTAATATCTTTGTCTACTTGAGAGTCTTCAGACGTAAGGAGGAAGGAGAAAGGCTAACAGAGAGAGAATTCCCATATATCCTCATTCTTAGTCTCTATGCTCCAAGAGTATTACTCTGTAGGTCTTTCCTTAAGTCTAGGAACAGTCTAGTGATCCTGATGAAAACAGGTCCATATACTTTAATCAGCACTGTCATCTGGGGCTTTGGTGTAGTGAAAGCTAAACATGCTGTAGTCATAGATCATTGTGCAGATCCCTTACTTTCTGGGCCTACATGGAGTTTTTACCAAATGAACACCGTATCTGTGCAGTATAAGTAGGGGCTAATTTTGTGTGTGTGTGTGTGTGCTGTCCCTAGAAAGTCGCAGCCATGTGACCTGGAGAGAATTGGGGTATGCAGATTGCTGGGGTTAAGAGAGTTCCCAAGGGTAGAGAGATGTGAAATAGTGACTGTCAATCAAAGGTAAGGATGGTGGAGCAATGGGAGTGTTACCCACTGAACCGTGTCCCTCCAAAACTCATCCACTGAAGCCCTATGCCCAAGGACTTCAGCATGCACTTGTACTTGGAGATGGGTCTTTAAAGAAATGACTGAGGGAGTGAGTGTTGGTCTAGTGGTTAAGATACCAGTTGGGCTACCCTTGTCCCACACTGGAGTGCCTGGGGTCAGTACCCAGCTTCACTCCCGAGTCCAGCTTCTTGCTAAAGCAGAACCTGGGAGGCTGCAGCGATGGCTCCAGTGCTTGGATCCCTGCCATCCATGTGGGAGACCTGGGCCAAGTTCTCTACTGCTCGCTTCACCCAGATCCTGCCAATGTGGGCATTTGGGAAATGAGCCAGTGGACAGGATCTCTCTCTCCCTCCCCTTTTAAACAAATATACTTTTAATTATTTAAAAAAAGAGAGTGATGCTTCATTTTATTACTTGAGAGTTCAAATAAGGCTGTTGGGTGGTTCCCGATTCATTTTTGACCAGTGGCCTTGAAGAAGGGGACATCTGGACACACAAAGAGACACCAGGGCCATGCGTGCACAGAGCAAAGAGGACCATGTGAAGAGGCAGCAAGAGGTTATCCACCTGCAGGCCAAGGAGAGAGGCAGCAGAGGGAACTCACCCTGCCACTCCTCCTTGGCCATGAACTTCTAGTCTCTAAAGGTTGTGAGAACATCCAGTCTGTGGTTGAAGCCACGGACTATATGGTATTTTGTGATGGAAGCCGAGAAGACAGGGAGGTTGGGAGTGAGACAGGGAGATTGAGGGAAAGATACTCCTGGGCTCAAGGAGGAAAATGGAGACTGGGGTGGGAGGGAGAGGACCTCAAATGCCCACAAGGGACAGCAGAGGCTGGGTGTTAAGACCGCAGGGACACTGCCTCGTGTTCAAACCCTGCTGCTTCCACTGGTTTCCATGGCAACCCAGGAAAGTCCCACAACCTGACTGCACTTCCTTTTCCCCACCTGCAGAGGGCTGTAGTAATAACAGTATTGCACTCACAGGACTACCTTGAGGATTAAATGACACAGTATAGACAGAACGCCTGGAATTAGCCCTGGCATGGGGCGAATTCTTAACATTCAGTGTTAACATTCAGTGTGAGTAATGACTGTGTTTTTCCCTCGTTCCTTCCACATAGGTGGATGTTTCTAGAAGAACCTGGGCGAAGATTTCAGAGTGGTTTAGGGAAACTGAGGAAGGCGTGCCCAAGGTGGTGAAGCCTCTACGCCTCTCAAATCCGGAACTCCATCAGCATCAACTGGAAGTGTGCAAACAGACAACTGGGCCTCTTCCCCCACTGCCCCACTCCTAGCAGCTCTAGGGTAGCAACTCAATATGTTCACATTTCTTTTTTTAAAAGAAAATTATTTAATTTGAAAATCAGAGTTACACAGAGAGAGAAGGAGAGGCAGAGAGAGCGAGAGGGAGAGGCAGAGAAAGAGAAAGAGAGAAAAGAGAGAGAGAGAGAGTGGTCTCCTATCTGCTGGTTCACTCCCCAGATGGCTGCAATGGCTGGAGCTGCACCCATCCGAAGCCAGGAGCTTTTTCCAGGTCTCCCATGCAGGTGCAGGGGCCCAAGGACTTGGGCCATCTTCTACTGCTTTCCCAGGCCACAGCAGAGACTGGATCGGAAGTAGAGCAGCCGGGACTCAAACTGGCACTCATATGGGATGCGGGCATTGCGGGTGGTGGCTTTATCCACTACGCCAACATGCAGGCCCCGTGATTTGAGTCTTGAGGGACTGAATGAACAGCCGTGAGAGTGGACAGATATAAAGCAAGGGTGCCCTTGAAGTTCTGGCCCCTGCAGACATATCCACTCACTACTCTCAGGTACAGTCCCACCCACCGCGTTATGGTGCACTGTGGGGCCCTCCCCAGATGCACCTGCTTCCTTTTGAAAAATCTCCTCTTTTATAACTTTCCCTTGCCTCAGGTAGTTTGTTACAGCCACAGAAAATGGACAGAGACAGTTGGGGAGCTCACGCTTGCTTGGTTTTTCATTTATTCCCCAGGAGGGCTGGCTGGGTGGGAGGGGATGAAAGGATGTGTCTCTGAAAGTAATGGACCATGGGATGAGTGGAGCACCCTGGGACGCTGCAACAGGAATTCAGCTCAGTGGCTGGGTTAGTCTGTGTTGTCAAGGTCAAGGAGGTTGCTCTGATGCTAATTGCTGAGCACCGTGCCCAGGGACTCCCAAGCACTGCTGTGGCTCTGCCCAGCAACTGGGTGTCAGCTCCTGGCTGTGTCAACCACCCTGTTTAGCTATCCAGAGATTTTCTCATTTGCTAAGTGGCTGTGATGGAAACTTTAGGAAAGAGTAGGGATTTACAGTGTTGGAGAAAGAAAGTGTGGTCATTGTAGCTGCCTTTTCTATAGCTCGAGGCTCCTGAGACATGGATATCAAAGGGCATGGTGAAGTACAAAGGAATAAATGGGTAATAGCTAATCACTTGTTACTAGCCTTATGGCTGTTTAGAGGAAACGAGAAGCTATGCAGAGAGCCCTTAATATGCACTCAATAAATGTTATTTCTAATCATTGCTCTATTAAAAACACAGCTCAATGCTATAACATCCCATGAACAGCGGCTTGTCTTTCTACCTAGTCAATATCATTTTAAAGTCTGAGGACAGCGGCCGGTGCTGTGGCACAGCGGGTTAACACCCTGGCCTGAAGTGCAGGCATCCCATATGGGCGCTGGTTCAAGACCTGGCTGATCCACTTCCCATCAAGCTCTCTGCTGTGGCCTGGGAAAGCAGTAGAAGATGGCCCAAGTCCTTGGGCCCCTGCACCCACGTGGGAGACCTGGAAGAAGCTCCCGGCTCCTGGCTTCAGATCGGTGCAGCTCTGGCCATTGCGGCCAATTGGGGAGTGAACCATTGGATGGAAGACCTCTCTCTCTCTCTCTCTCTCTCGCTCTTGCTCTCTCTCTCAATAGCTCTTTCAAAAGAAAGAAATAAATCTAAAAGACAAGAACAAAAACAAAACCAATACCTCCACGTGGGAGACAGAATGACAAATGTCACCATTTCAGTCTGGATGACTGGGAAAATGCCATCCATTACAAAAGAGAAAAGAGAAGAGGAAAAACAGGTTGATGAGTTTATCTGGGACAAGTCGGAGTGCCAGCACGGACAGGGGTAGACAGCAGCTGAAGCGAGATAACTGCCCAGAGGGAAGGAGTCAGGGCACAGGCGTGAGGACAGAGTGGAGCAAGATGGGGGTGATGGTACGTAAAGGGAAGGTTCCAGAAGATGGTTCTAAGAAGGCCTAGGAGCACACTTTGGGGCACAAGTGCACTGAGAAGGCAGGATGAAGAGCCAAGGGACAAGATGGGTTGAAACAGCATCGCTGGCACACAGTTCTATAACAGGCACACTCATCCTCCAGCGATGCTGCAGGACACCAGCCCAGCCTGCCCTCAGCCAGCCATTCCAAACCCAGCGCCAGCCAAGTCAAGTGCGTTAGAGAAAATGAGAGCTGAGAACAGACCAAGAGGGGACATCCACATGGGACCCGAGAGGACAAAGGGATTTCCTTCTGCTTATGAGGTCAGGGTCAGTACAGACAGAACTCGAGGAGAGGGACAGCTTAGGAGAGATTTCCATAAAGGCTGGCGCCAATGCAACTCCACTGTGACAGACTGAGGGCATGGGGGTGTTGGGATTTGGAAAAAGAGGAGAAAAACCAGACTGGGGTAGGAGTGGGGGAGTGCTCACATCCAAATATCTCCTTTAAAAAGCAATTGAGTGCACAAATGAACCGAGTAGAACAAAGCCCCCCGGCTCACCATGGAAGCTAACAAATGCCCGAGCAATCAGAAATAGCCCACCCGTCACCCTAGATCCTTTATCATCCTTGACAAATGAAACCGTTCTTGGACATGCTAAGAGCAGCGAGAGAAAAACACTTTACGTAAGCTTTATTGAGCACCGACAAACTCCAAGAAGGAAAACAAAAACTCATTTCTGCAAAAATAAGTGTTTACCTTGCAGGGCTGTATGAAATCCAATACGAAATTGGCCTCATGCCATTTGGGAATCTCTGTGTTTTTTCAGATTTTGATAAACGTCATTTGGGGAAGTCAGAGAGGAGAAGCAAACACTGCCTGATTCAGAAGGGGCCAGCAGGAGAAATTCATCGGTTCCCGACAAATGAAAGAGGCACCTGCCATCGAGCCTTCAGGAGGGGAAGCTGGCAATAAGAAAAAGGTACCAAGAGCGAGGACTGAAGCCAGACACCACACTTGGAAAGATGCGACAAAAGCAGCGATCAGTTCATTTCCTTGTGGGTAAGCCCTGTGCAGGTGGAAAGTGTTCACCTAAGCGGGCTCATATGTAGCTGCTTTCAAATCTGTTCAGGAACCTCAGCACCACACAGACATGGGTGTGGGCAGTGGCCAAGCTGCCCTGGGTATGGAGCAAGTGCATATGTCTACAGTGATAGGCAATCTTACCTCTCTCACCCGGCACACAAGGTCTGATGAAGAGACTCACTGAATGTTCTCATTCTCCCCTTTGGCATGGAGACTCCTGGTTTAAAAGCAGTGCCGGTTCAGATGCGTGCTTCTCAAACTTGACCCTGCAGCGGAATTGCCACTAGGTCTGAGGTCTGGCCCAGGATCTTGCATCTCAGACAGGCTGCTGAATGCGTTTTGGGAGCTCTGAGTCCACCTGTGATGAATTAGTCCCTGTGTGTGGACTAAGGCTCATCCTAACCAACCAGATGTTCCAGAAACCCAGCATTGCCCTTCCCACATGTGCTCTTCCCACTGCCGGGGTTCCTTCTGGTCTAACACACGGACAGCCCTCATGTTGATGCCGTCAGCCTGGAGGGCCCAGTGTGGCATTTCCAAAACGGGCATCTTAATTGCTGGCCACCCTGGCATGCAGCAATCTCACAGCTGGGTTGGCTCCTAGCCACAGACCCCACCTAGCCCTGGCTTCTGCTCTTACTCGCATGGTAGCACTCTGTCATCCACAGAGGGCCTGTCCCAAGACCCAGCAGCTGCCCACGATCAGACAGTGCCAAATGCTAGATACTTAACACTGTGTTTCTTTTCTTGTTCTTTTTCCAAAGATGTATGCATTTTTATTTCCCGGAGTTGCAGAGAGGGAGAGGGAAAAAAGAGAGTTAAAAGAGAGAGAGACATCTTCCATCTGCTAGTTCACTCCCCAGATGGCTGCAACATGCAAGAACCAGGACTGGGCCAGGCTGAAGCCAGAAATCAGGAGTTTCCTCTAGGTCTCCCATGTTGAATGGTAGGGGCCCAAGCACTTGGGCCATCTTCCACTGCTTTTCCCAGGCCATTAGCAGGGAGCTAGATTGGAAGTGGAGTACCTGGGATTCGAACCAGTGCCCATACGGGGTGCCAGCATTGCAGGCAGTGGCTTTACCCACTGTGCCACAACGCCACCCTCTATGTTTCTTTTCTTTACCTGCAAATTTATGATATAGCTTAATTTATAAATTGGGCTCAGTAAAAAATGAAGAAGAATTAAGTAGAACAATTTTAACAACATGGGATAATAAAAGTTTGTGCTTTGGGGGCCCTGATTGAATGAAACAGGGTGCAGGGTGTACTGAACACAAGAACTGTGGCACTAAGACAGCTGATCTGGCCACCAGGTTGGTGGCTAAGTGATCAGAAGGCGGGCACAGATCTCTCGGACAAAGGACGTATTCATGTCCCAGGTGGGACAGAGCAGGACCCTGCGAGATTTCATTAAGGCTACTTAGCAGGACACACAATTTCAGACTCAGGAGTTGTTTATTTTGGAGATTTTTTTCCACTGAACGTTTTTGGGCCATGGTTGCCTACAGATAACTAAAACCTTGGAAAGCAAAACTGTGGGTGAGGGGACAGTGCTGTGTCCCTGATTCCCCAGTTCTGCCAGTGGTCCTCCTGTGGCCATGGGCACCCCATCACCAGCCCTGACATCCTTTTACTAACCTCTCCCTGACAACAGATGCTGGTCCCTGGGAAGGCATGGGTTGTGACAGCTGGGGATGAGAAAAATCACACATATGGCGTGTTCCCATTAAAAACTATAGCAAGCCAAATAACGCCTGCCTCTAAGACACCATTCCTCAGAGCGAGAGTCAGCTGGGCGACCGAAAAATCTAGATGCCCGAGCTCCTCTCTCTCCTGCACCCCAGCTGATTCTCACACAAACCACAAAGGTCTCGAAGGCACCGGTGGGTCAACTCTGATGGTGGCAATATACACATGACATAAAACTTGCCATAAAATTGAATCATACAATTCAATGGCAGAAAGTGCAACCAGCCACACTATCGACCTCCTCAACTTCTTCATCACCCCAAACATAGACCCCCAGGGAGGAACTTCCGATTCTCTGGTTTCTCCCAACTCTGACACCCATTATTCTGCTTTCTGGCTGTATGAATTGGTTGACTCTGATTATTTCATAAAAATGGAGTCAAATAATACAGGGAACTGGGTTTCTGTAAACCTTGATGGAATTTGAAGGTGAGGAGGTCAGAGTCATTGTGGATTGGCTGTTTGGTTAATTGAGTGTGTGTGCATGTGTGCATTTAACACCCAGACCTCACGAACTCAATATTCTGTGTCCATGCTGCTCTGCTCCCCACTTGGGTGACTGGTGGGCTGGAAGCTTGTTCCCCAAAGGCCAGTCTCCCGGCAGGTCCTTGCTCCTGGCCTATTCCAAGTCCTGAAACACACAATGTGGCACTGATCTCAGAGCCCTCCTCCCATGAGACCAGAATGTCCCAGCTATGTGTCTGCCTTGGGGTTGGGGTCTCCCTGCCACTAGCGCTTCTCTCCACCCAGGAGGGGAATTTCCAGTTCTGTGTGCTTGAGACCTCATGGCAGTCAGCAGAGGCAAACAGTTACAGCACAGGCAATTGTCAGAGTATTCTACATTTTTGCAGCATTTCTTTTATGGTTATTTCCATATTTCCTGTATGTAAGAATCATTTGATACTCTGGAAAGAACAAATAAAAACTGACCTAAAATACGTGGGTTTCCAAGTGGTCCTGAAAATACCTTTATGTCTGAGATAACCAACCGTGTGAATGTGGAAATGCAACCAAAGGGGGCTGGCATTGTGGTGTAGTGGGTTAACTTGGGGCCTGCATCCCCTATGGGTGCCGGTTTGAGTCTTTACTGCTCTGCTTCTAATCCAGCTCCTTGCTAATAATGGACCTGGGAAACCAACGGAAGATGGCCCAAGTGCTCAGGCCCCCACCACCCATGTGGGAGACCTGGAAGAAGCTCCTGGCTCTTGGCTTCAGCCTGGCCCAGCCCTGGCTATAGCAGCCATCTGGGGAGTGAACTAGTGTGTAACTATTATCTTTACAAATGGAAAAAATGGGGCCAGAGCCGTGGCACAGTGGGTTAAGCCTCTGCCTGTAGCATCAGCATCCCATATGGGCACTGGTTCTAGTCCCGGCTGCTCCTCTTCCAATCCAGCTCTCTGCTATGGCTTGGGAAAGCAGTGGAAGATGGCCCAAGTCCTTGGGTGCTTCCATCCCTGGCTCCTGGCTTTGGATTGGCCTAGCTCCGGGCGTTGCGGCCACTTGGGGAGTGAACTGGCAGATGGAAGACCTTTCTCTCTGTCTCTCCCTCTCTCTGTGGGTAACTCTACCTCTCAGGAGGAGAGGGGAAATCTGGTTCCATATCATTGTTATGCAACATATGGGTTTCTCAATTGTCTCATGGAAATAGCCAGTCCCAGAAAGGACTGGGCTTTTTGGGACCTGATTTTATACAATTTGGGGATCCTCCTTTTTTTTAAAAAAAAAAAATCTTGCATTTGTAAATGTTAACAAAAACACATGCACACACAACACAAAAACACACAGCTAGGGCCCCTCAGAGGGCCTCGGGGGGCACCCATGCAACTAAGGAGCCCAGAGTTTACCAGCTCCAAGGTGCAGACTTTCCTGCCAAGCCCAACTTCCCGACACAACGTCCCCTTTCTGCCAACAATCGCGATTTTCCATCCATCCCAACTGCTATGCCTGTCTGGATCTGTAATGAAATAGTTGTATCCCCAAATTGCTAACTCCTCCGACTAAACATGACGGCTAATCATGAACTGCTCCAGAACACACGACTCGGTCGGATTAGATCCCCTTTCATCACAAAACCAGATAATCAGCTGCTGCCTGGTGTGCCTGGAACATCCCCCAAGCCAAGCTTCGACACCTGCCCCAGGTGCTACCCACACACTGCCACCACTTCACCCACACCAACTCTTTGTATTCAACTCTTGAGGACTCTGTGAGGTTAGGATACTATCCCCAGGTAGTGGAGGAAGTGCCTGAATGGCGGTGCCCATTAAAAAGTCATATATAGAGACCTACTGCTCCCCAGTGCTGGGGAATGAAGAAGAGCAGTTTGTGGAAGGCGACAGGGGCCAGGGCCCTTATCAAAGAGGCCCGAGGGAGCTTGCTCGTCCCTTCTGCTCTGGGGACACTGACAAGGTGTCGTCTGTAGGAGTGGGTCCTCGGCAGCCACCAAATCTGCTGGTGCTCTGACCTCCCACCAGCAGTCAGGTAGGCAACACATTTTTTAGTGGTTATAAGTGACCAAGTGTAAAGCGTTGGACCAAGACAGAAGGTCAGGGTCGGCGCCACGGCTCACTAGGCTAATCCTCCGCCTGTGGCACCGGCACCCCGGTTTCCAGTCCCAGTCGGGGCGCTGGATTCTGTTCTGGTTGCCCCTCTTCCAGGCCAGCTCTCTGCTGTGGCCCGGGAGTGCAGTGGAGGATGGCCCAAGTGCTTGGGCCCTGCACCCCATGGGAGACCAGGAGAAGCACCTGGCTCCTGGCTTTGGATCTGCGCGGCGCGCCAGCCATAGTGGCCACTTGAGGGGTGAACCAATGGAAAAAGGAAGACCTTTCTCTCTGTCTCTCTCTCTCACTGTCTAACTCTGCCTGTCAAAAAAAAAAAAAATGACAGAAGGTCAGGGCCTTTCCCAAGTGCTGGCTCACACCTTCCTTCCTGGAGATGTGATGTGAAATCGGAAGTCGCTCCCCGGCTCCCCTGAACCTGCTGAGCCCCGCTGTAGGCTCATCCTGGGACCCTTGCTGGCCCCCACCCTGCACTCCCACTCACAGAGAGCTGCCTGCGTGCACACGCTGAGCCCACCACCCAGCAGTGGGTGGACAGCAAATACAACCGCAAAGCATGCTGAACGACAAATCTCGCTTTATTCCCATTCTGTACCCTGTCAGCACCCATCTCCCATGGGCTGAAGACCTGAGAGGAGAGTCAGCCAGGCTCTGAACTTGAGATGGGCCTTGACCTTTCCTAGGTGGCCTGCCATGGACAGCAGTCAGTACTCCAAGAGGCCCCCGGGCTGACCAAGGGGGCCCGGCAGAGTGGAGCCTCCGGGGCTGCAAACGCCAAGTGCCCTGTTCCTTGTGATCATTTCCACCACGATGGCATGCGGCTATGTCTCTGACATCCTGGGCTTGCTGAACACGTGTCATGAGGGAGTAAGCGTGTCAAAAAGCGGGATGAAATAACATGGAAGGCTGCACTAATGCCAGGTTCATTCAAGCATCTCTCAAGCTTTGTGGACCTCAATAATGCACTTGCTGACTACAGGGAGGAGGGCTAGAGAGAGAGACTTCAAGAAGAATGGGGGGGGGGGTGAAAAGGTTTTTTTTTGTGTGTGTGTGTGCTGTGTATGAAAACATTTTAAGGGTGATTCTATAGCTAAGATCAAAGCAAGGCAACAGAAAGCAAAAGACGAAAAAGAAAAAAATAAGGCACAGAGATGTTAGGTACAAAATACCAAAATGTTAAGCCAAGTGAGAGGTGTTTGAAAAAGGAAAGCCAGCTCCATGTTCCATTCTTTTGTTTCTGTTTCTTCCACTTAAATCCCCCTCCCCCTTTAAATATAATCAACACATGTTGCCCAAACCAACAAGCGAACATTGAAATACCTATAGGTAGGGCTTGCAAATTAAGCGAGCGTTCCCCTATCTTACCCCACCCCCACCCCACCCTGGCAAGGCAGCAGAAATTCTGTTATTTGCAGCTGATTCTAACAATGACGTGAATTTAAGCAATAAAATCTGTCTACGGACTAGAGTGTGTGTGTGTGTGTGTGTGTGTTTTCATTATGCTGCTTCTTTGCTGTGTTATTGATTCCGAAGCCTATGAGGCTGGCAAGTGTCTTCCTTGAACCAGCAAGTCCCATTCATTAAGCTGGGCGTGGGACAGGGAGGTGAGCAAGGGTGAAACACGAGACGTGCAGAGACCTGAAGAGATCAGGGTCCCATCTTCCCGGAGTTTTTCTTGAAATGCAATTGGCAGCCAGGAATGGAGTAAGTGAAGCAAGACATCCTCCTGTTTCACCTTTCTCGAATACTGCAGGGTCCCGGGGTAGTAGCTTGTGTGTCTGGGGACACCTGGGCAGGACAGTCCCACAGGCTGGTCACCAGCATTCCCCCTAAAGAGCTACAGAAAGTCAGGGTAATGAGTGGTTTCTACCTGACCAGACTGTGCGGGACAAGAAATCAGATAATGCCCGTGAACGGTCTTGCCCAAGGTCTGGCACACAGCATGCATCCAATAACGGTTGGCAATTGTGATTCTTTTTTTTTTTATTGTACATGGAGCTTTGGACAGGTACAGAGACAGGAGGGATATCTTGGGAAACAAAGACACGAATCAGGTAGGGGTGTGGGAGGGATGCAGCCGGGGGAGATGCAAACTGGACCAAAGCACAGGGCAGGAGGCAGGAGCTGCAGTTATAGGAGAGCTCTGTAAATTCTGGCTATACTGCCATGGGTGTGCATTTGCCTCTCCTAACTTCAGCTTCCTTTTTATTTATTTATTTTAAAGATTTCTACTTATTTGAAAGGCAGAGGGACACACAAGAGAGGGAGAGACAAAGACGGAGAAATCTTCCATCTACTGGCTCTCTCCCAACATCTAGATGGTTGCAATGGCCCAGGCTGGGCTTGGCCAAAGTTAGGAACCAGGAACTCCATCCTAGTCTCCTACATGGACGGTAGAAGCCCAAGCACTAGGGCTATCTTATGCTGCCTTCCAGGTGCATTAGCAGGGAGCTGGATCAGAAGTGGAGCAGCCAGGATTTGAACTGCAATACACTGCCGCTGTGCACCTGCCCCTGATGGCCACTGCCATTATGCTGGAGAGAGGTAGGGCCTTTGGGAAATGATTGGTTAGGATTAGATAAAGTTATTAAGGTGGAGCCCCCATCATTGAATCATGATCTCTTACAAGGAGAGGAGAGAGAGAGAGAGAGAGCGAGCCAGCATCAGGGAGACACACAAAGGGGTGCACCACACACACACACATACACACACACCTGCACATGCACACACATTTCCTGTCTCTTGCCATATAGAGCCCTGCATGCCCCAGGGCTCTGCCAGCGGGTCAGTCATCACCCGATGCAGCCCCTTGACCGTGAACCACCAGAACCGTGAGCCAAAACAAACGTCCTCTCTTTATAAAATTACCCAGCCAGTGATACTCAGGTATCAGCAACAGAAAGCAGACTGGCGCAGAAGCCAAAACAGATTGCACTCAAAGGTTAAAAATTAATAAAGGGCCTTTTAGAGGAGATGTCACATCAATAGAATAAATGACCCCAAACGTCCGTTAAAGCATTCATTTATCGTAGGAGCCCAGCAATGGCGCTCTCAGACAGGAGAGAGATGAAAATTCATTTGCATGCAAACACCCACATACAAATGTTCACAGCAGCAGTATTTGTGAAATTCCAAACAGAAACAACTCAGGAGTCTCCCTCAGCAGGTGAACAGTTTCTACAACCTACAGCAGATCCACGCTGTGGAATACCACACAGAAATACAACGGGACGAGGTGTGGTGCACACAGCACCCTGGAGGAACCTCAAAGGAGTGATGCTGAGTGGAACACAAGCCAGTCACAAAGGTTAGATACTATACGGCCAGTTTACAGAACATTCTAGAAATGACAAACTAACAGAGGTGAGAATTGGTGAATAGAGACCAGAGCTGGGGTGAAGGTGGGGTTTGAGTATTACAGTAATAGAGGGGTCTTGGGAGAGGCCAGTGATGGGGTGGGTCTCTATCTTGATTATGGTGATGGTGGCTGGAGTCTCCACACGTGATAAACTACATAGAACAGGGACTGGTGCTGTGTGGCACAGCAGACAAAGCTTCCACTTGCGGCACTGGCATCCCATATGAGTGTAGGTTTGAGTCCTGGCTGCTCCAGCTTCCGATCCAGCTCACTGCTTACGACCCGGGAGAGCTGAGAAAGGTGGCCCAAATCCTTGGGCCCTTGCTCAAATGTGGGAGACCCGGATGAAGCTCCTAACTTTGTATCAGACCAGCTTTAGCTGTTACAGCCATTTGTGGGGGTGAACTGGTGGGTCTCTCTCTCTCTCTCTCTCTCTCTCTCTCTCTAACACTGCCTTTCAAATAAATAAATCTTTTTTTAAATTGCATAGAACACACACATGCACACATACACACATGTGTGTGCACACACACATGTAATTGATGAAATCAGAAAAAAACTCTTTGGATTGTACCAAGGCCAATCTTCCATCTGCATCTGCTGTTATCACTTCCCAAATGCCTGCCACCGTCAAGGCTGGACTGGGCTGAAGCCGGAAGCCCAGAACTCAATCTGAGTCTTCCACAAGGGTGGCAGAGAGGGACGACCCAAGTAATTAACCCACCATCTGCTCCCTCTCAGGGTGCCTATTAGCAGGAAGCTGGATCAGAAGCAGAGTAGCTGGGACTCGAACCATGGGCTCCAATATGGACACAGGCATCCAAGACAGAGTTTTAACCACTATACCAAATACCTGCTCTCTTATTATTTTTTTTTTGAAAGCCACTGGCTTATGGCTCTTTAGCTAGCGTTCTCAAGCTACATCTTTAGCTAGGGTTCTCAAGCTACCTCCTGTGTAAAGATATCCACTCTCTTTCCTATCCTCTCCTCCACACAGGGAGAGACATGCAAATGCAGAATCCACTGTGACTGCAGCTCCACAGGTCAAATGCTATCACCTTGCAGTGAGCTGATTGGGGGCACAAACAAGTCTTCTTTCTGATCAGGACGCGTCTTTACAGGCAGGTGATGTTCCCGTGGAAAGAACTTGGCCGAGCATGGAGCCGTGTGATAACAAGGTGTCTCTTGGCTATTTCAACGAGAGCCCCAGGAACACAGGGAGAATGTTTATCTGCCCGAAACACATGACTCCTCCTATCTCTGCAATTATAAACCAAGAAGAAAAGCAAACAATGCCAGTGTGGCCTGTCCTCTAAAATCCCTTTTGGAAGTCCAGAGGGTATCCACCTGCTACTCAGAAAAGTTTTCTAGCCCAAGCCATCTTTGCTTTTGACCTTTGAATGCAACCAGCCTGGAGAAGAGGTTGACCAGATGTGCTTGCCATACAGAGCCATGTTAGCGACAAGGAATACCACTGTTGGATCACCAATGTAGTAACTCCAATGCTGTTGACTGCAGATAGGTGGACTCTGAGATAAAAACATCCAGATGGATGCCACAGAAACTTGGCCTGCTTGCATTTGGACTTATTCAGGGATAACTCGGCAGAATGATGGGGTCAAGGAACAGGGAAGGGCTCTCATTCTTGTCATTGAGTTTATGGTTCAGAGAGGCCAAGGAAATGAATGCCACACAGCATGACAGTGATGCTGGGGCGGTAGAGACACACGGCCCCCAGGCCAGCGCCACTTGGGAAAGCTGGGACGTGGGTGACATTTGAGACGAATTCTGGTCAATGAGCTGGAGCTAGCGAGGCCAATAAGGATGAGCACACCCAACAGTGTCCCCCCTTATAACACAAGTACTGTCAGGACTTGTACGATGGAACCCATCCTTTTCCATGGGAGAATATGCTCCAAGAGCCCCAGTGGACGTCTGAAATCATAGTACCAAACTCTATATGAGCTATGGTTTTATCCTATACACACAGATCTACTACCACGTTTAATTTACAAATCAGCAAGAGGTTAACAACAATAACTAATTATACAACAATTACAACCCTATACTGTAATACAACTTATGTGAATGCAGTACCTCTCTTACTCTCTCTGTATGTCTTTTCACACTGGAGATATTAGCAACTTTAACATTTGATTTTTTTTAATTAGGTCAAGGATTTTCACCTTTGCGTTTAAAGGGAAGCACTTTATGGCTTCTCTATGGCGTATCCAAAGCACCAGTGTCACCACTCTTGTACTCGGGGGCCACTGTTAAGTTAAATAAGGGCGACTTGAACATAAGCCGGTGCTCCTGTGACAGCTGATCTGGCAGCTCCGATGGTTACTAAGCACGTAACTAACAGCGAGGCAGTGTATCCAGCATGGGCTGATTCATATCAGGGTGGGACAGAGCAGGACGACATGAAGTTATGTCACATTACTCAGAACATCTGCAATTCAAAAATGTATGCATTGTCTATTTCTAGAATATTCCATGCCTCTTTTCTGGGTGGTGGGTGACAGTGGAAAGCCAAACCATACACACCAAGGGTGGGGAATGGGGAGGAGTTATCAAGTAAAAACTGTAAGAAAATTTCCCAGGCTGAGAGCCATTAGATTCCCCACTGAAGCCACTACATGTTCAGTCTAATGGTGGACACCCATCAAGGTTCATCATGGTGATGTTCAAAACTCTGGAGACAAAAAGAAGATTCTACAAGATCCCAAAAAAAGGAAAAAAAACATGAACAGGCCGGCGCCGTGGCTCAACAGGCTAACCCTCCGCCTTGCGGCGCCGACACACCGGGTTCTAGTCCCGGTTGGGGCACCGGATTCTGTCCCGGTTGCCCCACTTCCAGGCCAGCCCTCTGGTGTGGCCCAGGAGTGCAGTGGAGGATGGTCCAAGTGCTTGGGCCCTGCACCCCATGGGAGACCAGGAGAAGCACCTGGCACCTGGCTCCTGCCATCGGATGAGCGCGGTGCACCGGCCGCAGTGCGCCATCCGCGGCGGCCATTGGAGGGTGAACCAACGGCAAAGGAAGACCTTTCTCTCTGTCTCTCTCTCTCACTCTCCACTCTGCCTGTCAAAAGAAAAATTAAAAAAAAAAAAACATGAACAGAGGAGGCATCAGAATGGTTTGGTTCTTCTAATGGAGGAAAACTATCAAAAACTTTCTTTTTTTTAATTTGAGAATCAGAGAGACAGAGAGAGACAAAGAGAGATCTTCCATCTGCTGACTCACTCCCCAAATTCCTTGCAGCCATTGGAGGCTGGGCCAGGCTGAATCCAGGATCCAGAAACTCAATTCAGGTCTCCCATGTGAATGGCAGAAACCCAATCACTTGAGCCATCACCTTTGCCCCCCGCCCAGGTCTGCAGTAGTAGGAAGTTGGAGTCAGAATCTAGAGGTGGCACTCTCGTAGGCAATGTGGGTATCTTTCTTTTTTTTTAAAGATTTATTTATTTTCTTGAAAGTCAGAATCACACAGAGAAAGAAGGAAAGGCAGAGAGATAGAGAGAGAGGTCTTCCATCTGGTGGTTCACTACCCAGTTGGCTGCAATGGCCAGACCCATGCTGATCCGAAGCCAGGTGCCAGGTGCTTCTCCTGGTCTCCCATGGGGTGCAGGGCCCAAGCACTTGGACCATCCTCCACTGCATTCCCGGGCCATAGCAGAGAGCTGGACAGGAAGAGGGACAACTGGGACAGAATCCGGCACCCCGACCGGGACTAGAACCCGGTGTGCCGGCGCCGCAAGGCGGAGGGTTAGCCTGTTGAGCCACGGTGCTGGCCCTGAGGCTGTCATTTCTAAAATCGCTCCTGCAAGCTCTCCTCGTTTTCAGCTGAGCATAGATACGATGAATCTGGCCCCCATTCTCACCTGCTCAGATAACTGGGTGTCTCGACCACCGGCTTTCGCCCCCTACCTGCTGCCTGGGTAGGCTGGGGACATTCGTGTGATCTCTTTGACCCACTCCTGCGGAAGGGCAGTTGGCCGTAGTGGGATCAGAAGCAGATGATACAGAACAGATGGATCCATCGGTCCAGATTTCTGCCTTCTACCCAGGACCTGGTCCACGCAATAGTCCTGCCAGCCGTTTCCACAACAGTGAGACCATGGTTCACAAACGCACTCACAACTTAGCAGTCTTCTCCGCTAGGGCGACCTGGCAACTCTTAGAAAGCATAGAGGTCATTTGTCCTTGACCTCATGGAGCGGCAGGTGCTCAGGAATAAGAATTTTTAAAAAGTAAGTCAAGGAGCAAGGGGAATTAAGCAAGAACAAGAAATAAAAGGCACACAGGTTGCAAAGTAAGAAATAAGGGACTGGCATCTGGCTCAGCAGCTAAGATGCCATTTGGGATGAACCCATTCCCTATCCCAGGGCCTGCCTGGGCTCGGCTCCTGGCTGTGCCCCCAATTCCGTCCTCCTGCTAATGCAGCCCTGGGAAGCCGTGGTGATGGCTCAAGTACTTGGGTCCCGATCACCTACATGGGGGACCTGTATTGAGTTCTTGGCCACCAGTTTCCAGTCTAACCCAGCACCAGCTATTGCAGGCATTTGAGGAGTGAATCAGTAGATGTGATATTCTCTCTCTCTCCTCTCTCTCTCTCTCTCCCTTTCTCTCTCTCTTTCCTTCTGACTCATCATCTTTCAAACAAATAACAAAATAAGAAGGTACGCAGTGAAGCCATCACTATTTGGAAATGACATGATATTATACCAGAAAGCTCTGAGCAATCCACAAAAGAACCATCAGAGCCATAAGATCTGCAAAGTAAAAGGATACAAGAGCAGCGCCCAAAGTCAGTGATCTTTCTGTCTACTAGAACAGTCTAAAAATGACGTGAAGAAAAGAATTCGGCTGACAATAATATCAAATTGAATAAAATATTTGGGAAAAGATTTAACCGAAAGAAAAAAAAGATGAGTATCCTGAAAACTGTAGAGCATTATTGAAAGAGATTTAAGAGTCCTAAGTCAAGAGAAAGACATCTGTGTTCATGGATTGGAAATGCAAATATCGTTAAGATGACAATATACCCCAAACTGATCTCTAGGTTCCAATATAATCCCTAACAGAACTCTCCCAAATGCACAAGCTGGTCCTAAAATTAACTCATAAATGCAAGAGAACCAGAATAGACCAAACAATCCCGAAAGAGAAGGGCAAAGTAGGCGGACTCACACTTCCTAATTTTAAAACTTATTACAGGCTGGCACCGTGGCTCAACAGGCTAATCCTCCGCCTGCGGTGCCAGCACCCCGGGTTCTAATCCTGGTTGGGGCGCCGGATTCTGTCCTAGTTGCTCCTCTTCCAGGCCAGCTCTCTGCTGTGGCCCGGAAGTGAAGTGGAGGATGGCCCAAGTGCTTGGGCCCTGCACCTGCATGGGAGACCAGGAGGAAGCACCTGGCTCCTGGCTTCGGATTGGTGCAGTGCCGGCTGTAGCAGCCATTTGGGGGGTGAACCAACGGAAGGAAGACCTTTCTCTCTGTCTCTCTTTCTCACTGTCTAACTCTGCCTATTAAAAAGAAAAACTTATTACAAAGCAACCCTTAATCAAGCCATTGTGATAATGGTACAAGCCACTGCGTGTGCGGCTGGCATCCTACCCTGGAGTGCGGATGGGAGTCCCAGCTGCTCCACTTCTGATACAGTTTCCTGCTGATGCACTTGGGGAAGATGGCAGAGGCTGCCCCAAGTATTTGGGTCTTTGCCATCCATAAGGGAGAACTGGATGGAGTTCCTTGCTCCTGAATTCAGCCTGGTACAAACACTGATGCAGCCGCTTGGGGAGTGAACCAGCAATTGGAAAAAATCTCTCTCTCTCTCTCTCTCATTCATGCTCTCTCTCCCTCTTTCTTTGTCACTCTGCCTTTCAATTAAGTAAATCTTTACAAAGAATAGACAAATAGGTTAATGAAATTAAACTGAGAGGGCAGAACTATCCCTATACGGAGTCTTCTTATACAAATAAAACAAATTACTTTGGATCCCCCAACCTCAAACTCTGCATAAAATCTAACTCACAATGGACAAATGCCTAAATGCATAAGCTCAATCTACCAAACTATTAGGAGAAAACACAAGTATAAATCTTTGACCTTGCATTAGGCAATAGTTTTGTAGGCAACACCAGAAGCTCAAGCACCCTAAGGAAAAACAGATGAACAGGACTTCATGACAATGAAAAGGTTTGTGCATCAAAGGATATTAAGAAGCAAAAAAAAAAAAATAGAATGGGAGGAAATATTTGCAAATATGCTTGTGATAAATATATGTAGAATGTATTTGGTAAGACATGAGGATGCAGAATATATAATGAATAATTTTAAGTCAACAATAAAGAGAGGAAACACCCCAGTTTTTTGGAATGAACAAAACACTTAAATGGTCATTTCTCTCCTAGAAGACAGAATGGCCCATCAGCACATGAAAGATGCGAGAAGAAATAGTCCTTAGGCAAATGCAGGTCAAAACCAGGAGACGCTACCTCCCATCCACTGGAGTAGCCACAAAGCAGGTGTCATTAGCACCACGGAGAAGTCGGAACCCTCATCCATTGCTGGGGATGGTGTAAAACAGGGGAGCTGCCATGAAAAATGGGCTGATTCTCAAAGTTAACCACAGAATCACCCTATCAGTCATCGAATTCAGTCCTGGGGATACACTCCAATATCCATCAAATGACAAATGGATAAATAAAATAAGCTGTATTCATGGAGCTGAATACCACTCAGGAATAAAAAGGAATGAAGTACCAATAGATACCACAACGCGTAGATGAACCCAAAGACCACTACATTGAGCCACACAGCAAGAGGTCAGCATACGGTCAGCATACGGCAGATTTCATTTATTATCAAATGGCCAGAACAGGCAAATTCACACAGGTGAATTACTGTTCAGGAATGGAAGAGAAAAGGGGAGACATTGGGGAGAGGCTGCAAATAGGCTCAGGGCTTCTTTTGGGGGTGCCAGGGTTTGAATGCATCCCCCAAATTTTACTGTTGGAAACTTGGTGCCCATTCGATGCAGGATGGAAAGGTGAGAGGGTGATGGGGTCATGAGGCTTTGTACTCAGGGATTAATGATGCATCCACAGATCAATGGGCCATCGAGGGAGTGGGTTAGTCATCACAAGAGTGGGTTTGTGACCAAAGCCAGTCTAGTCATCTTGGTGAGCCCCCTTATCATGTAACAATACCCTGCAGCCAGCTCAGGACCCCCAACAAAGGTACCCACCTGATGCAACCCCTCACACCTGGGACTTCCCAGAATTATAAAAATATGCATTTCGGGGCAGGTGTTTGGTGTAGTGCGTGATAGCTCTCACCTGTGATGTTGGCACCCATATGAGTGATGCTCCTTGTCCCACCTGCTCTGTTTCTAATCCAGCTCCCTGCCAATGACCCAGGAAAAGCAGCAGAAGTTGGGCCCAAGTGTTTGGGTCCCTGCCACTCGTGTGGGAGACTTTAATGAAGCCCCTGGCTTAGATCTGGCCCAGCCCTGGCCATTGCGGCCATCTGGGAGTGAACCAGTGGATGGAAGATGTCTGTTTCTGTCTCTCATTTTTTTCTCTGTAACTCTGACTTCACATAAATAAACACACATTACTTATCTTTGTAAATTACTTGATCTCAGGTATTTTGTTTTCTAAGAGAGAACAGGTTAAGATATAGCGAGTGAAGCCACCATATGCAGTGCCGGTATCCTATGGGTGTTGGTTCGAGTCCCAGCTGTTCCACTTCTAATTCATCTCCCTAGTGATGCACCTGAGAAAGCAGCAGAAGATGGCTCAAGTGCTTGGGACCCTGCACCAATGTGGGAGACCCAGAAGAAGCTCCTGGCTCCTGACTTTGGGCTAACTTGGTGCTAGCCATTGCAGCCAATTGGGGAGTGAACCAATGAATGGAAGACCTCTCTCTCTCTCTCTCTCTCTCTCTCCCCTTCTCTCCCTCCCCCTCCTTCTCTCTCGTGTGACCCTGCCCTTCAAATGAATAAATAAATATTTTTTTAAAAATTCAAGGAGATACAGAAATGTTCTGGAATTAGATAACAGTGACAAGTACAAGACTCAGGACGATTCTGAAAGTTACTAAATTGTATACTTGATAACAATGTACTTTATATGTAGCATGAATTATACCTCAACTAAAAATTAGAAAAAAAACAAGGAAAAGATGGCCATGAATGGGCTAATCATGGGGTCTTTCAAGAATTATGACCTAGAGTTTTCTGCCCCTGAATTCCCCCACTCCAACAAAGACTGAGACCCAACGATGCTGAGAGCCCCAAGTCCCAGTGGCTGGGAATGTGGACAGGTAGCACCCGCCTCGACAGCCACTACCTGTATGCTGCCGGAGGAGGAATAGGCAAAGATGTCCAAGTCTTGATGATGAACTAACACAAGGTGAAGCCCTTCGCCAAGGCAGAAGATGAAGCATTAGAAGCAGGTGTCAAGGGCACAAGGAGAAAGGCAGGTTCATCACGGGGCCAATGGAGCTGGGGTTTCCGAGGGACCCGTGGCTCACCATCAGGCTCAGAGGACCAGCAGGTTCAGCGCTTAGTGAGCTGAGCAGGGAGCTAGGGAGACAAGAGCAGTGGCAACGGGAAGGTCGGGCAGGAGCTGCCAGAATGTCCCAGCAGCCACAAGGCCTGCCCAATATCACTTGGGCAGGAGAGCGCCCCCTGGAGTCAGTCTAGAGGAAGTACTTGGCAAACTTTTTGCTTGAGCATTTTTCAGGGTGGTGTACCTGGTACAGAGAACTGCATCTGACAGCCTTATCATAAATCGACGTCAAGACGCAAGCTGGAGGCAGCAGATGAGGTACAGTAAAAAAAAAAAAAGCATAAAAATCAACACCGTAACAAGGAAGACACAACAGTCTTCCCTCACCTGGGCACACTCAACCACGGTCACACCTGGCTTTGTTCACCCATGCCCTGACCAGGGCAAAATGCAACCTGCGCACAGAGCATCCTGCTCCCATTAAATGCTGCTGTTTGTGGAGCTCTTTTTTTTCTTAAATAAAAAGGCAGCGATTATGCTTGATTCTTCAGGGGGAAAGAGAACATTAAGTTGTTTATATTATGTGATCTTCACTATGTAAAATGTGCATTTAACAGGAGGGTGAGCACGCAAATAAATGAGCAGTTGCCTCTGGTTAGTCTCTTCCTTATTTGTTTTTTTCCAATTATATTTGCTTTTTGATATATTCAAATTTTCCTACAGAGAGCATGCATTACTTTTAAGATCAGGAAACAAAACTGTTAGGCTGGAAAAACAATGTTTTAATCAAACTCCAACAGAAGGTAAGCAGGCATAACAATATTAATGTTAGAAGAACTAAATTCAGGGCCAAAAAAAGGGGCATGTTTTAAAGATGCCGACAACACTACATAAGGGTAAGCAACCGTCGCTGATAATGAAGGTATGCAGATACAAATCTACAGTCACCAAAGGAGCTGACAACAACACACAGAAATCAAACATTATTAGGAACGCAGAAGGAATGCCATTATAGGAGACTTTACAACACCATTATCCAAAAGAGAAGATTTCAGGAAAAAAAAAGCTCACAGTCTATCTAAATACACAAAATTGCTGTCTGGCAGGAAATTCTGTGCTGTGATGACAGTGTGTGGGGGTCTTTTCAAGTTAGATAAAGAACATTTACACAACTCGATAATACTAGTTGCAAAGAACATCTCAATAAAAAAAAAAAAAAACAGTACATTTCTCTCAAGAAAAAAAAAAAGCATTGGTGGTCTGGAGACAAATTCATGAAGAGCAGAGCCAGGAAACAAACAGAAGGAAATGGGGTGAGTGTGGTGAACCCCTGGCCCCCTGAGTATTTGGGGAACAGAGAGAAGGAGAAGCATGCAGAATTGACTCGAGGGTCTGATGGAACCAGACACCTCCCTCTACTCCCCTCACCACTACACAGTCCATTTAGACCTGCAAGGTGAACCCTGGCAGGCTCGGTGCTCCTCAAAGTGTGGCTGCTGCACCTGCTGTGTCTATGTCCCTGGGAGCTGCAGATCCTAGGCCCCACCCCAAACTTCCTGAGGCATCACTCGCTCCAGGGTGGGGCTGCAGGAGGTGCTGACGCAGAAAGCTGTTGCAGGTGTGTGAGTACCCCTGTCCCCTCGCCGCTGGAGCAGGTGCACCCAGGGAGGTGGGTCTCACCTGGCTCCCACAGTGAATTCAGCTCCTGCTGCCATCTTTCTGGGGTGTCTTCCCTCTCCCAGTCTCACCTCCTGGTCCTGCACTCATGCTCATTTCACCTCCCAAATAAAAGGCTTGCGCTCTGTCTTTGTTCTGGGGAAACCGAAATTAAGACAGCTCTTGAACCCAAAGAATGCTGAGTCCTGGGCTGCAGATCTCAGCTCTCTACAGCTGGACCTGACTATGCCTTCTGTTCCCCTTACTCTGGGAGCACCACAAGCAGAGAGTCCTCACCCTCTGGGTCTTCCAGCCCTTCTCTGTGCCACCTCCAGCCTCTGCCTGCCGATCCCCAAGTCCTCCTCCCTCGCTAGGTGAGACTGAGGGTCAAGCACCATGGGGAACCTGGGAAACACAGCAGCACTGTGGGTTCACTCATGCAAAACACGGTGCTGCCACATCACATGCTAACCCATGCTGGGGCAGATAGATGGCCCAAGGGCTTGAGGATGTCAGCAAGAATTCTCTGAGGAAGTGACATATAGGGGACACGTGGGGACAGGTGGGAGAAGGCCATAAGAAGCAGAAAGCCCAAACAGAGCATGGACATTAAGCTGCAGTAAGGGGGCTGAGGCAGGTGCAAGGCTTCGGAGAGAAGGAGGCCGTGGGCAGTGAGAAGGGGGAAGGACTGAAGCTGAGTGAAGGAACTGAAGGAGCTTCCTCTCGCGAGAAGACCATCACCGTGAAGTTCAGGAGAATCTGTAGACATGTGACCCAGGATAAAGGGAGAAAAACCAGTCCTTAAAGGCATCTTGCTGGAGCCAGGTGCACTGGAGTCCTTCACAGCAGGGGGCAGGTTCACAAGGGGCAGCAGGACCCTGGCTCCTGGACTGATTCAATGTCAGAGGCTCAGCCCTGTGCTCCTGGAGACGTTTAAAAATGTTCATGCAGGGGCCAGCGCCATGGCTCACTTGGTTAATCCTCCGCCTGCGGCACCAGCATCCCATATGGGTACCGGTTTCTAGTCCTGGCTGCTCCTCTTCCAGTCCAGCTCTCTGTTGTGGCCTGGGAGGGCAGTGGAGGATGGCCCAAGTGCTTGGGCCCCTGCACTGATGTGGGAGACCAGGAGGAAGCACCTGGCTCCTGGCTTCGGATTGGCGCAGTGCTGGCCGTAGTGGCCATTTGGGGAGTGAACCAACGGAAGGAAGACCTTTCTCTGTCTCTCTCTCTCTCACTGTCTATAACTTTACCTGTCAAATAAAAAAATGTTCATGCAAAATGGAATTCACAGAGAGGTTTACTTTGGTGCAAACAACTGTGCGATGCCTACATGAAAGGGGTCTTTATGAAAAATATGTTATTCTAAAGCAATGCAAGGGCTGGTGTTGTGGTACAGCAGGTTAAGGCAGCACACTTCAAAGCACAGGTTCTAGTCCCTGCTGCTCTGCTTCTGGTCCAGCTCTGTGCTCATGCACCTGTAAGGCAACAGAAGACGGACCCAAGTGCTTGGGTCCCTGCCACCCATGTGGGAGATCCAGAAGAAACTCCTGTCTCTTGGATTCAGCCTATCCCAGCCCTGGCTGTTGGGAGAACGAACCAGGGGATGAAAGATCTTGTTCTCTCTCTCTCTCACTCAGTCTTTCAAATCCATAGTAAAATACATCTTTAAAAGGAAACTATGCACGGATTTCAAAAAACGCACCAAAAATAAACTCTCTTTTAATACCAGATTTCATGAACTTTTTGAAGTACCCTGGTAATCGGCTCTTAAACAAGACCCATGGCATCGCTACCTCTCCCTCCATTTCTTCCTGACTCAGGAGGAGGTCTTGGCGGGATAATCCTCCTCCTACTCAGCAGGCTGAAAGCCCAGGGCTTAGCCCACTCCTAATCCCACGGCTGTGCAGAATCTTAGCCTCCCTGGCCTGCAGGCCGGCTTTCACAGCCACTGGAACTCCTGAGGGTTTCTCCCTGCAGTGAGTATGGTGATTTTTGTAAGCTGTGAGCATGATGAACCAAACCCATCCCCTTCGCACTTCTGTCCGGTTGTCTCCAAGGATGTCCAGGGAGCTCTGCTATTGTCATCCAATATTTGCTTGCTTTATATTTTTAATTGATCCATGGCTCCTAGTAGAGCTGAATTCAAAAAGCCCTGTAAACATTATTGGCTTTGACCTACAATCATTCTTTTAAAATGTTTATTATTTTCATCTGCTTGAAAGGCTGAGAAAGAGAGAGAGAGAGAGAGAGAGAGAGAGAGAGAGAGAGAGAGAGAGAGAGAGAGAAAGAGAGATCTTCCATCCACTGATTCAGTCCCTAAATGCCCACTGCAGCCAGAGTTGCACCAGGCCAGAGTCAGCAGCCAGGAACTCTGTCCAGGTCTCCCAGGTGAGCCGCAGGGACCCAGGTACATCATTGCTGTCTCCCAGGGTGCTGGGTTAGAAGAAGAGCAGCAGGGAGTGGAGCCTGCACCCCGGGATGAGACACACAGGCACCCCAAACAGCATCTCAATCCGCTCAGCCAAAGCAGCCAACCATCCACGATCCCACTGAGAACGGAGACGCAGAGGGGAGTCCTGCAGTCCAAAGAAGAGGTCCCAATGGAATTTCTTCTTTTACCTCTTGGAGAAGGACAGAGGTGGCGGAGGGGGCGTGGGATGGGGAGAAGGCTGGGGGCAGAAGTCAGCCCTTCACCATCGTCTATTAAGGGAAGTGCATCTAGATCCACGAGTGCTAATTTATTCCTACGAGCCCTGGGATTTCTTCCTCTAAAACACGCCCCTCCCCCACCCCGGCTCCCTGGGAAGTGAACGTGGCCTCGCCCTCCAGCTGACAGCAGGCAGCCCCTACCTTCATCGCTGTTGTCATCCACCAGGATGATCTCCTTCAGCAGGTGCGTCGGCGTGTGGTTGACGGCACTGTGCACAGAGCGCAGAATCACCGACAGGGCCTCGTTCACGAAGATGAAGATGATGGAGATCTGCGGCAGCTCCTTGGAGTACTTGAGCTCCTTGCACCTGGGGGACGAGGAGCCAGGGGGGGACAGGAGAGTTAGAGGCAGCACCGAGGCACACGCGAGGCAGCGGGCCTCGGCGAGGATCTCAGCCCAGGCCTCCCAAGGCGTGGATCTCTGGTCGCCTCTTGACCTCCTCCAGGCTAAGAAGTGAAAAATGAAGCCAAGGAGGAGATTAAAGGACCCAGTCTCACTTTCCCCAATTTTTACCAAATGCAATGCATTATATTCGGGCATGCATGTTACTCGTAGCTACCTGTGTCACCTAGGTGTGCCTCCACATTCGCCCTGGCCCTGTCTTCAGCACACACCTGTCCAATTTTGCATTCCTAGCACCTGCGTTTGCATGCCTGCAGCTTTCTTTACTCCCACCCAGGCAACTGCCCTCATTCTGGGAGCTCTTATCTCAAGACCCCTGCAAGTGGGTGTACAAATAGCCCAGCTCCCTCTCCCCTTGACAAGTTAACTCTAAATCCCCCCAGTGGGATTAAGACCCCACGACCCACAGTTGCAATCTGCACCACAGGTCTTCCCTTCCCAGTCTTAATCCCCCTCCAAGTGGCTTTGTCACCTTTCAGGTAAACCACCTGCACTCGGGTCTAATGCTCCTGACCTATTTCCAGAGTAACACAATCAAGACATCCATTGAACGCACAGGTGACCAGCAACAAACTAAGATCTCTGCTCGCAGGGAGCTGCCCTTCCAGAAGAAAAGAAACCACATGCCAACAACAAAAAATAAGCAGATTTTCCCACTTGTAGCTATCATATCCTAACCCTAACCTTAACCCTAACCCTAACCCTAGCTCAAGCCCTAACCCCAGCCTCAGTCATAACCCTAGACTTAGCCCTAATGCTAACCCTAAACCTAACCCTAACTTAATCCTAAACCTAGCCTCCGCCCTAACATTAACCCTAACCCTAGCCTCAGCCCTAACCTAACCCTAACCCTATCCCTAACCCTAACCCCAGTCCCAGACCTAACCCTAGCCCTAGTACTAACCCTAACCCTATCCCTAACCCTAGCTCCAGCTCTAAACTTAGCCCTAGACCTAGTCCTAACCCTAAATCTAACCCTAACCTAATCCTAACCCGAGCCCTAGTCTAAACCCTAATCCTAACCCTAGTCCTAGTCCTAGCCCTAACCCTAACTGACACACCCAACCCTAGTGCCAGGTGTTCTAAAATCACCCTGGGGGCAGGAGCCGACCTCCCTCCTGCTATCCCTCCCCAGAGATGAAACAGCAGCATCCTGTTCACCCAGGCTGGCCTCAGGGGGCCACAGCGTTGGCCAGGGCTCCAGGTGATGTGACGGAAGATTTAACACCTGGGGAACACACTGTGCAGCCCTTGGTCACAGAAGCACCTTGTACTCTCTCTAGGCAGCACTGCGGGGATTTTATTGTTACGCCTGGCTTAAGCCATTTCGGAAACATCGAACAGAAACCTAGCAGAACGGAGCACGGAGAGATATGCGCATTTTAATGCACCCTTCCTCTCTTTGTGGGAGATTGCACAATATATAGCCCAATGCGTGAGCCAGTAAAACAAAGGAAACAGGACAGAGGGATGGAGTGAGAGGGCTCAGATGCTGAAGACGGAGCGAGAGATACGGCTGTTTTTTATGCGGAACAGCTCGGACTGTGTCGGGCCGTATTAATCAAGTAGGCAATTTTCGGAAGAAAATAAAGCTTTTTTACAATATACGCGGGTGTCTCCTGGAGGGGACCATCCAGGGACACATTGATCATGCAGGCTCATTTTTACTGTGTCGCTGTAAATCTGCTTCTGGGGGTTGCCAGCGAGTTTCGGGTGGCTATTGAAAGGGCTTCCGGCAGTCGGGGAGAACCATCTCATGAACTGTGTGGTGCTTCGAGGGACGAGGGCACCCCAGAAGGTCGCCTGGAGCCCCCTCAGCCCTCTGGAGCCCCCAAGTCTGGCAGGTGCCCCAGGACTCACCAGCTTGTACAGGGAGCACATACCACTGTGCACACCCCGGTGCTGATCCTGCACCTGGTGTCTCACAACAGTTTCTGATTCTTGCAATGAAGAAGAAAGGCCAGATTGCATGGTACCCACACCGAGCCAGGGGCTCACGCCGCAATCAAATACCAAGTTGGAAGGCGAGCCTCTTGCCTTGAGCCGGCAACTCCACCTGGTGAAGTGAGACATGTGGGAGAGTGTTTGGGGGATGGGGGCCTCAGTCCTGCCCTTTTGGGGGGGCCGAGGTGGCTTTTCAATAAGTTAATAAATTTGAAAGAGCCGGCACTGAGACACAGTGGGTTAAGCCAACACCTGTAATGTCTACATTCCACATGAGCACTGGTTTGAGTCCTGTTTGCTCCACTTCTGATCCAGGTTCCTGCTAACGCACTTGGGAAGGCAGCAGAAGATGGGGCAAGTGTTTGAGACCCTGCCACCCCTGTGGGAGACCCAGATGGAGTTCCAGTCTCCTGGCTTCAGCCTGGCCCAGCCCTGGCTCTTGCAGCCATTTGGGGAATAAACCAGTGGATGGAACATCTCTGTCTCTCTATCTCCCTTTCACTCTGCCTTTCAAATAAACACATCTTTAAGAAAGAAATAAAGCTGGTATCCCCAAGTATCAGAAGACAGAAGTGTTCCAGTATACATGGACCACATTCCCCTGGATATGCTGCTCAGCCCCCCAACACACACACACACACACACACACCCATCAGTCTCATCTTGTCAGGCTACAAAGTAAACCATGCCAGACTCAGCACCAGGCTTCCTGTAAGCATCAGGTGATACAGAACCTCTGAAAGTCCCAGAAACAAGTACCGTGCTATCGAATGGGAAGGTCCAGTCTGCCTGGCTGGCTCCTCCCTTCTCCCTTCTGGCCTCTCTGTTCCCCCTGCACATTCTCCATCACTATGACGTCCAGAGCATTCCCCTAGACCGAGGACACCTCCCTACAGGACCCACAAAAGGTGATTATTACAAAAACAGCATCATTTCTGCTGTTCTACCGAGGTTGACTCTCTCTTTTAAGTGGTGGGATGTCTTTTCTTTTTGCAAGATTTATTTTTACTTTTAAGAGAGAGAGAGAGAGAGAGAGAGAGAGAGAGAGAGAAAGAGAGAGAGAGAGACTGGAAAAAGCAGCAGCCTCCTTGCCCCTCAATGAGCATGCTGAATGGATTCCCGCTGTAACCTTGTGACCTTCAGTGGCTCCCAACTGCACGAGTCCTGGATGACTCACCCCCTGCACACAGAGCTCCCCCACCCCCACACCATCACTCCTCATTCCCGGCAGGCACTCAGGTGCCCAGAGCCACAGTGGCAGGTGGCAGGCGTGGCACCTCTGGATGGGAGGGGAGCAGTCAGCTCCAAGTACACCTGCAGCCCCGTCTCTATAGGACTGCACATACAGAATTGGGGACATTTCTTGCCTCCCCATTGGCTCTGAGGGTATAAAAACCAGGTACATAAGAGCAGCTGTGAGGCCGTGTGAATAAAAGAAGGGACTGGAAAATTGAGACACCCGCGGAGAGGAGAGAGAATGATAAACCCCATCAACTGCAAAATATCTCAAAACCCATCACTCGGAGGTGCTGGGCGCCGCCTCTTTCTCAATCTCCATGCAGATCTGGGCCCCAGAAGTCACCTTTTGCCTCTCAATAACTGGTCAGTAGGCAATCAACAATCCCTGGTGCCAAAGAAGCTTGTTGGCAGGAGAGCTATCTTCAGATCCAGATCAATTTTCATCGATGCCCAAGGCCCAGTGGGGACTACGAAGAAATTCAAAACCAGGTTCCTCTGAAAAAAGGCTCATTGGGAAAGGGACGCTCAGCAAAGCTGCTCTCAGAACAGAGGCAAACGAGCCAACCCAGTATGGTCTCTGAGGCTGCGAGCTCTTACTGCCCATCAGCCCATGAGTCTGTGCATTTTCCCACGTTCAAGGATGCTCCCTTGAACTCTTACATGTGGGTAACCACTGTTCCCATTCCTCCACCCTTTGCCCCCCGCAACAGCCAATGACTTCCCTTAGCACCCAAGGTGCCCAGGATGTCACTTCACTGTTGGTGAGCTGGGCGGCCAGGCTGCCTCTGGAACCCCCCAGAGGGAATCTCAGTTGAAACATGGGGGAGCAGGTGTTGTGGCACAGGGGGTTAAGCTGCCATTCGCAGTGCCCACATCCCATATCAGGACACTGGTTTGAGTCCCAGCTACTCCAGTTCTCATCCAGCTCCCTGCTAATGTGTCTGGGGAGCAGCAGATGGAAATTTATTGGGTTCCTCCCATACTACAGCAGACTGGGGCGTCACACCCCATCAGAACCTTGTCATTGCAGTCCCTCATCCTGTCCCTGTCACAGTCAAGGCGCTTTGGACCCACAGCCCAGGATGTCCAGAAGAACCATCTAGAACATGGGTTGCCACAGCACAATGATGTCTAGACACACACTAGTGCCCGCTCCCAGGACTTTCTCACTGCCCAGAGCCGCTGTACCTGGACCACTGACAACGTCAACCATCATAATGATCTTTCCTTCTGTACCTGTGTTCCTAGGATCTCCGCGTCTCGGCGCTGTCTGACCTGTGTTCCCAGGATCTCCGTGTCTCGGGGCTGTCTGACCTGTGTTCCCAGGATCTCCATGTCTTGGCACTGTCTGACCTGTGTTCCCAGGATCTCCGTGTCTCGGGGCTGTCTGACCTGTGTTCCCAGGATCTCCATGTCTTGGCACTGTCTGACCTGTGTTCCCAGGATCTCCATGTCTGGGGGCTGTCTGACCTGTGTTCCCAGGATCTCCGTGTCTCGGGGCTGTCTGACCTGTGTTCCCAGGATCTCCGCGTCTCGGCGCTGTCTGACCTGTGTTCCCAGGATCTCCATGTCTTGGGGCTGTCTGTTTTCTCCCCAAGCCAGTCCAGCTGCAGCCTCTGCACTTTCCTACAGCCATGCTCTGCCCTTGCCCACCCCCCCCCCTTCCAGGTCCCTTACCCCTAGGTCCTTCTGACCCCATCCATCGATCCATCCACTTGACTTTGCTCCCTCTCGCTCACACAGCTGACATTGCAGTTCCACTGCTCACCTCTGTGCAGCTGGGGCTGAGACAAATCCAAGGTGCCCAGTCCCCCCTCCCCGGAGTCTCTTTGTAGGCCAGGCAGCTCAGAGCCCTCAATTCTATTTCTCTACACCCTCCTGGACCCTTCACCACTTTCTTAAGCCCAGCCTCCCTCTCTGCAAGGAATGGGGCCCCCTCCTGCATACAAGAGGAAATCAAAGCCACTGTGTGGTCTGCAGGCCGGCAGCATCAGCACCAGGGGCCTCCAGCAACTTGTCAGGAAGGCGAAGTTCAGGCTCTACCCAGACCCCTGAGTCAGAGTCCCCCTGGGGGTGCCCAGCCATCTGCCATCTGTCTCCAAGCCACTCAGGGGACCCCCATGCACATAGAAGTGTAAGAAGCACCCCCCCCAGCAAGCAAAGCCAGCTCAGAACGCATCCTCCCCACTCCCCTCCACCTTGCAGGAAGCCAGGTCCTAGAGGTCAAAGGTGACCCCTTCGTTTTGGCTGAGAGGTGCCAGCCACCTCCCACCGAGCTCCTCTCCTCCCTCCATCGACTTTTTCCACTTACAGAAGAGACTCAAGTCTCCCAGTTAAATGAAAATATCCTCACCCCTTCCCTCAAATGAAGCCTATTTAGCTTAAATCCTGAGGCCTCACTATTCCCACACCCCTCTCTCAGCTTTCTCTCCCAGGCAATCTTCCCCAGCCAAGGTGCCATTTTCTGCCCATCCCATAAATTCCAAAAAGGGATCCTTTATCTGACCTTTGCTGTCCTCTTACCCTAATCTGGCCCCAGATGATCTCATTTGAGTCTACAGCTCCGACCAGTGCATGAGCAACTTCCAAAGCTGCGTCTCCGGCCCGGACCTTCATCCAAGCCTCAGCTCCTGCTGGATGGCTCCCCAGTGCTCCAAGTTCAGTTCCAAGTTTAGTTGGCCTGAAACTGAACCCCGATCTCATTGTTCCCTCCTGTGGTCATGGAAGGGCACCATCCTGCCTCTTCAGAAGTCAATCAAAGCCAGGGCCCATCAACATCAGCAACCGATCACTCCATCCTGCAGATGCCACCATCTTTAGGGGCTCCGTGTGACAGGTGTCCCTTCACCCCCATTTTTACCATCTTAGTTTCAGTCCTCCTCACCCACCTCTGAATGACATCCTTGTCTCCAGTCTGCACTGCCTCCCGGGCAGCCCAATGCCATCCCACCCACCCCGGTGCTACCAGATCTTCTCCGAATGCAACATGGTCACATCGAGCTCCTACTTCAACTACCCCTTGGCCTCTCCAGAGCATTCAGAAGGTGGCTAAAACTCCCTTGCTTAGCACCCAAGCTGAGAATCTGTTCATGTCTCCCACCCGGTCTCCTCTCGCTTTCTCAACTCAATATAAATATTCCGTTGCTTCTATTTCACATAAACTTTGCTCTCTACCTGAAATGCTCTTCGCCCTACCCAACTCTTCCTCCTCCTTCGATGCCCCCTGCCTGATGTCAGAGGCTACTTCATGGCTTCCACACCTCTGCAAGCTGACATCAGCGCTCCTCTGTCTTCTCCCGCCGCAGACCAGCTACCGTGTCTTATTTCTTTCTGTTTCCCAGAGTGCATGACGCTTGGCAGGGAGAAGGCTACAGAATAGAAATCCGCCTCCCTTCTCTATGTATTCCCTCCACCCTTCTAATGATCAAAGGTATCACTTATTTCCTGCTGCAGCGATAACATCGGTGATGACACCTCCACACTTAAAAGCCATCATCCCCAACACAACTGTGCTCCTGTCTCTGTGGATTTACTAATCAGGGCTCAAATTCCCAAAGCTGCCTGGGTCAAGTACATTAACCAGCCCTTCTGCATCCTTCCTTATCAAGGCGTTCCTCTGAGTTTCACAAAGAATGGCACCATTTTTAGCAACAGCAGAACATGCAAAATGAGACGTGGCGTGGAGTGACTGAGATGTATGGGGTCTCTCTTCTGGAGCTCTCATTATTAGGACAAATACACACTTTGCTGAGTGGCTTAATTTCCTCCAGGAAGGAGGCGCACACCTCATTAGCTCAGTTCCCCCACACAGAGCGAGCTCCAGGACAAACTGCCTACCCTAGCATTTGAGTCCCTGGGTGCCCATCCTACTGGTCGAATCGGGCCAATTTTCATGAATCAAGATTCAGCCAGCTCCGTGGTAGGAGTTCTTATCTCGGAGTCCATGCCCTGGAAAACTCCCTGAAGTTGAATGTCACACGTGGTACATGCATACTGTGTTGTTTTTTCTTGGAAGACAATGCACACCTTTCATCAGCTTTCTCAGGAGGGCTGGACCCTGGCCAGAGAGCGCCTTTGTCTGTGTCAAATTCCAGGTCATTGTCACAGGCCAGTAAGTGACCCAGGCCCTGGTGTCAAGCACCTTAGACGCAAGAAACTCTTACAACTTCTTGGCCAACCTGGCTTCTACAAACACTGACTTTTGGAGTATTCTCTTGGACATTTCTGATTCTTGGACTGAACATTTACTGGCTCCGTGGCTACCTGGAACATACTTCTCTCTTGAGCCACAAAGAGTTGTATTGCCAAGGACAGGGCAATTATCGTTAGTCAACAACAAAAAAAATGCATGAGGCTCAGCTGTTCTCAGCCAAGGCCATGTTGAAGGTGCAGGAGGAGGTCCTGGCATGAGCCAAGACCTATTTATGGATAGAAGAATATTTTAAGGGAAAAGAGCCCATTCTTTGTCTTTGGTCTTTGTTCTGATCATAGTTCACTGTGTAGAGAGCACAGGTTTCCCTAAAAGTGAAGAGGGAACACACACACACACACACACACACAGACACACACACACACACACACAGGCCAGGCATCCCTCAGATTCCCAGGTCAAGAGATGACTCTGCATGGTACAAGGCAGCTGATCTCGCTGTATTCAACAGGAGCAAAAAGGAAAGAAAATCCCCAGAGTTTTATTAAGCAATGGTTCAGGAATAGAATTTCTAAAAACAATTAAGGGTAAATTAATGCAGACAGTTTCAGGCCAGGACTAAGACGCCCTCGGTGCTCTGAAGACATAGGAAATGCTGACTGCATTATATCCACACCTGGTATTTGTCCTGCACCCTTTCGAAGCTAAGTGGAATGAGAAGGGAGATGAAAATACATTAGGAGCTGATGCACGTTGGAAAGAAATAATAGCAGCCTCATTCCTAGACCCAGCAGACCCCTAGCTTGGTCAACAGGATTCTTTATAGATACCCAAGATCATAAAACCCTCTCGCTTGGGGCTGGTGCTGTGGTGTAGTAGGTGAGGCTGCCGCCTGTGGAGCCGGCATCCCATATGGGCACCGGTTCGAGTCCCGGCTGCTCTACTTCCAATCCAGCTCTCTGCTATGGCCTGGAAAAGCAGTGCAAGACCTGCATGAAACTCCTGGCTTCAGATCAACACTGCTCTGGCCATTGTAGCCAGTCGGGGAGTGAAACAGTGGATGGAGGACCTTTCTCTGCCTCTCCTTCTCTCTCTGTGTAACTCTGACTTTCAGAAATAAATAAATCGTTAAAAAAAAAATACTCTCTGCTCTCAGCCAAGGTCTCATCACCTCACCTCCACCCAGCCCCTCCCGCCCCCTCCAGAGCTCCAAACTAAAGGTCATGACCCCATACCTTCAGCACCACAGTGAGAACTACCACACCAGGACTGTTTTTCCTTCTCTAGATTTCTTTCAAAGGCAAATGAATTGTAATCATCGTTTTTAAAAATTTCACATAGTTGAAAAACCAGAGAGAGAGAGAGAGAGAGAGAGAGAGAGAATCGGCTCTTGGCTGGTTTACCTCTAAACGCCTGCAACAGTCAGGACTGGGGCAGATGAGAGCCAGGAGCCCACAACTCCTACCAGGTTTCCCACCTGGGTGACAGGGACCCACATACTTGAACCGTTATCTCCTGCCTCCCAAGGGTGCACATTAGGAGGATGCTAGAATTGGAAACAGAGGCAGGACTTGGTCCTGATTATTCCAATACAGGAAATGGGCATCCCAAGTGGTGCCTTTTTTTTTTTTTTTTGACAGACAGAGTGGACAGTGTGAGAGAGAGACAGAGAGAAAGGTCTTCCTTTGTCGTTGGTTCACCCTCCAACGGCCGCCGTGGCTGGTGCGCTGCGGCCAGCGCTCCGCGCTGATCCGGTGGCAGGAGCCAGGTGCTTCTCCTGGTCTCCCATGGGGTGCAGGGCCCAAGCACTTGGGCCATCCTCCACTGCACTTCCTGGCCACAGCAGAGAGCTGGCCTGGAAGAGGGGCAACTGGGACAGAATCCGGCGCCCCGACCGGGACTAGAACCCAGTGTGCCGGCACCGCAGGCGGAGGATTAGCCTAGTGAGCCAAGGCGCTGGCTCTAGTTATTATTGTTATTACAACATTATTATTATTATCCCAATGAGAAAGAACTAAGTGTCCATATTTTGAGAGGAAAAAAAAAATCAAGGCTCAGAATTACTTCCCCAACATCAAGAGGGTGGTAGACAGAGCTTGACATTCAGCCCAGACCTCCAGGGCCCCAAAACCCGTGACCTAAGGAGGGAAACGTTCCTCAAGCAATGTCCAAGCAGAGAAATGAGCAATGGCTCCTGTGTCTGCCTTTTTGTTTCACCGTAGTCTTTGGTTTTTTCACATGGAACATGTGTTACTTTTCCACTTCAAAAAAACACCGGATGTGTTACTTTCATAAAGATTCCTATGGAAATAGTCTTAACAACTTGACAAATGATCTCAGCATTGGACCTGAAAGAGTAACGGGGAATAACAAACAGCAAAACGGTTGAGGGGAAAAGGGTATTAAGGACTCCTAGAGACATATATATGATGTTAAATCCAATCTAAAGATAACGTGATTGAATCCGCGTGGTCCTAGACCAAGCCAGCTGACAACTGAAACAATCAGGAGACAGACAGAGCTGATCTTAAAAAGTCTATGCCGAGAAGATGCCGCCAACTAACGGGTAGGGCAAGATAAAAGTGAATATTCATACAAATTCTGGGTACAGAAGAATTCCTAAGTAGTTTAATAATAATTAGAAACCTCGGCTCATCAAGACAAGATTAAAAGACAATAGTAAATTGCAGAAAAAAGAACCCATTTACAGCAGTGACAAAAGAATACAAGATCTTATACTATTCAATCTCACAAACCCAAAGAACACAATTAGGTAAATAAATGGAAAACAGGAACACACAATTGAGAGAACAAAAGAACCAAACGACTAACAAATGCCTGAAAACAGGTGGAACCACACTAGTAATAAAAGTCATTCAAAGGAAAACAATGAAATGTCTGTGCGCCCCTAGGTGGTGAAATTATAAATCATGTTTATTGCTTCTTTATCGGTTTCTTGTTCTTATTTTTTATAATGAGCAAACACAACACAGAAAAACACGTCAGTTTAGATGAATTCATGGATGACAAAGCCATATTGCAAAATTAAAGGGAACTGCAATGCTTGACTCCAAGGCATGGATTTTGACACGACTGTGACATCAAGTGCCACAACTGCCCTCTAAAGTCACAATTGGAAGCAGAGTTCTGTGGGGGAAACCAAAAATGCAACTATGTTATCTTTTAAATGGGGGTGGTGGGGGTGTATAACACTGCTGGATCTCATTTAACCACTATGGACAACAAACACAACTATTGCCCTAACATGGGCCAACTTTCTTGTCTCCCCAGCAGCTACACCATGATGGGCTTGTATAATAAACACAAAATCAGTCACTGAGCAGGTACACTTCCTCTCCCGGTGAACACAGAGGGCTGAAACGCATGAGAAACTTAAACATAAAATGACTGTCATCTTATTTAAAAACTGAGTTAGCTCCAGCTCTATGCCAATTTCTTAAGGTAATGGGAACTGTCATTTACAATGATGATGCCGCGTCGGATGTGAGCCCAAGGCTGGGTGTTTTATAAAGAAGCTGACCTGTCCAACCGAGTGTCTCTGGCATCTAATCTCACCCATTAATTCCCACTTTTAAAATAACCTCACAACCTTCGTGACCAGTTCCTAGCTCTTGGCTGCATTTCTGCTCCGGGATAAAATGGTATGAAAAGAAAATTTCAATCCTCTTATGTCCCAGCTTCCATTGGCTTTTCAACATCTTATAAATTCTTCTTGCCACCTGCGTCATTGCCCAGACGTCCCTAATCCAAAAATCCAAAATGCTCCAAAGTCTGAAACTTTGAGAGCACAAACATGACGTCACAAGTGGAAATTTCACACTTGACTTCATGTGACAGGGTCACAGTCAAAACACAAAAGATTATTATAATGATATAATGGTCAAATTATCATTGGGCTATATATGTAAGGTATATGCAAAACAAATAGATTGCATAGTCAGGATAGTTCATTTTATATATATGCAAATAATTCAAAATCTAAAAAAAATGTGGAATTCAAAACACTTCTGATCTTATGCATTTTGAAAGAAGGATACTCAGCAGATACATTTCATTCTGGTAACTTTGTCTCACCTGGTGCTTTCCCCTTCAAAATCCCACAGGTCAGATCACATGCAAAGTTTTGGAATCTGATATGTGGACTCAACTCTGTGGATGAAGGAGGTACAGAAACGCGGCCAATAGGGGTAGGTATTTGCTGCAGCGATTGAGACACTGCGTGGAAGGTCCACAACCTGTATGGAGAGCCTGGGTTCAAGCCCCAGCTCCACTCCAATCTCAGCTTCCTGCTAATGTGCACCCTAGGAGGCGGCAAGTGATGGTTCAAGAAACTGGGTCCCCCCCCAGTTTCAATTCCTAGCTCCTGGATTAGGTCTGGGCCAGCCCCAGCTGCTGTGAACACTTGGTGGGTAAACCAGCGGATGGAAGATTGCTGTTTGCCTATCTGCCTTTCAAATACATGAGTAAAAAAAAAAAAATCATAAATTTTTTTTTTTTAGATAAATGCAGCAGATACATGAAGTAAGAACCCAGGGTTCTCCACAGAGTGTGGTCTTGGCTCCAACAATTTACCTTTCTCATAAGTAGCCTGTAGATTGCATGAGGTCAGGGACCACATCTTCTCAGCTAACATATTTCCAACATACTATAAATCCTCAATTAATATTTGCCACACATATGAATAAGGAAAATGGACAAGAAGTACTGTAGTTGCCTGGGACTTAAGTGGTTATGTGGAGCCCACAGTCCTGGGATTCCAAGGACTTTTTGAGGACCAAGTTCCCTCCAGGGTATTGCCTGTGCCTGGGTGAAGATGTTACAACACATCACTGGAGAAGATCTCATCTTCCCAAGGATGGTGACTTCACTGGATTCCAAATGTTTTCCACCCCATCAGCAGGAGGCAAGAGAGAAAATCCCCAGGAAACTGAGCAGCACAGATCAGCCCCGATGCCTATAGGATGAGCATTGCCTATGCCTTGATTTTCACATGGCTCATGGATCCATGTAAAAACCCGGTTTGTAGAACATCAAAGACAAGTGCATCTATCTCCCAGAAACATCAGCTTAACCATGACACTTGCAAACACCGTGTGAGCATCAGCAATATGCCAACGAAGTGTTGACGACACAGAAAATTTTAAAAACCTTACCACTACCCTGGAAAAGCTCATAGTTCGGAGCAGGCATTATGACACAGTGGGTTGAGCCACCACCTGCAATGCTAGCATCCCATATGGGTGCCTGTTTGAGTCCCAGCTGCTCTGTTTGCTTCCGATCCAGCATTCCTGCTAATGTACCTGGGAAAGTAGCAGAAGATGACCCAAGTGCTTGGGCCCCTGCCACTCTTCTGGGAGACCTGGATGGAGTTCCAGGCTCCCAGCTTCAACCTAGCACAGTCCTGGCTGTTTGGGGAGTGAACCAGTGGATGGAAGATGTCTCTCTCTCTCTTTCTCACTCTCTCTCATTCTACCTTTCAAATAAACAAACCCTCAAAAAATCTTTAAAATAAAAATAAACAAAGGCAAATCTCACTGATCATAGGATAAAATGATATGTAAAGCATAATTATGACATGGAATGATAAATGTCAAGATGTCAAGAGGGGGGGTGTTCAGAATGCCTTGAGAGCTTATTTCTGCGTGTAAGAGATGGACGGGAGCCCAGGGAAGGCACTGCAAAGGAGCCACAGTTGGATCTGGGCCAGGAGGCACAGGTAGGTGATTTCCAGGTGAAGATCTGCAAAGCGGAAGCCAGGAAGAAGGGGCAAACCTCTCCAGGTAAGATGAACAGCAGGTGCAGGAACAGGGGAGAAAACACTCCGTGTCCTGCCATGAAACAGAACTGCGTGTTTCAGGGCTCAGCGGGGAGAGGAAGAGAAAACAGCACTGGGTCGGGTATTCTGACCCCAGTGGATGACACTCACACTTGATCCTCCAGCTGCGGGAAAGCCCTGATGTCACGGATTACAGAGCAGGGCAGTGACAAAGCCGCACAGGGCACGTGTTCCAATCAACGAGCAGCATGTCTGTGAGTCGGGCAAAGGCAGGACTTTGGGGGCAGAGCTACGGACTTTCACAAAGCACACAGGTGCACGCACCCTCTGTCCCAGGAACTCATTCACAGTCCCAGCCCCTCCCTGAAGCCCCACATGTGTTCAAATCCTCAGATGCTCAGGTTTCTTATATACAATGGTGCAGTGTTTGCATGTAAGCATAATTCTAAGTGTTCATAGAAAATAGAATTATAATAGAGGTTTGGGCCGGGCATTTGGCCTGGTGGGTAGGATACTGATTACACCTGCTGTGTCCCACATCAGAGTGCCTGGGGCTCCCAACTCCAGCTTCCCCCTAACGCAGACCATAGGAGGCAGCAGCAATGGTGGAGGCGGAGTGACTGAGATCCTGCTACCCACAAGGGAGACCTGGATTCAGTTCCTGACCCTGGGATTCAACTTGGCCCAGCCCTATCACCGACATCTGAGTGTGAGCATGGAAACACATTCTCCCTCTCTCCCTTCTCTCTCATTTCAACTCTCTACCTATCAACTGGAAAAGGGATTTTTAAAATATTTACTTATTTATTTGAAAGGCGGAAAGAGAGAGAGAATGTTCCATCCACTGATTCACTACCCAAATGGCTGCAATGGCTGGAGCTGGACCAATTGAGTGGTGTTGGGCTGCTCCAACCGAGGACCCAGGAGCTTCTTCCGGGTCTCCCACATGGGTGCAGGGGCCAAACCACTTGGGCCACCTTCTGCTGCTCCCGCATGTGCATCAGCAAGGAGCTGGATTGGAAGTGGAGCAGCCAGGATTCAAACCCAGCACCCTTGTGGGATGCCAGCACTGCAGGCGGCTGCTTGCAGCTATTCCACAGCACTTGGTCTCAAAGAAAGTCTTTATTTTTTTTTAAAAAAAAAGATGTTTATTTTGACGCAAAATTAACATTTTTCATAATAAACACTTTTCCAAGAACTTTCAAAGACTCCTCTTATATGTGGATTTCAAAAACGTTTGGAACCAAAATAAACTTCTCTCTTTCACTCCATTTTCTGCAAACTTCATCTGACCCATGCGCGCCTTCCAGGTACTTTATCTCTAGATTATGTATCAGCCATAAGCAATGCAAATGCTGGAAACAGTTGCTCTGCTGTATTGTTTGGGGAACAAAGGCAAGAAAAATGTCTGCTCGAGTTTATCACAGGCACAGTTTTCTTAAACCATATATTCAGTCCACAAATGCAGAACCCAGGAATCTGGAAACCAACTCTACTCCAAGTCCTCCATCCCCCTGCATGGAGCTCTGTCTTGTTCTCTGTACTCCATCCTGAGTACTCCACTCCTTGCCCACATGAAATTGCCTAAGAACAACGGCAGCTTGTTCTACACAGTTCATTGCATTATTGGCAGAAGATGGTGTTTTTCAGTTCAACCCATCAGAAATGAACAAGGCATTTTCCCTTGCAGGCAAACACCAGAGCTGACCCTGTACTTAAATCTGAGGGGGCTAGTAGACTCAACAAGGGCCAGTGAGACCAATGAAAGAACAGGTAGCTGGCCACATCTAAAGACTTTCCCAACTGCCCAGAGGCCTCAGGCATTAGGGGGCATGATGCGACCTGGCCCCACTCTTTAAAGGCCAACCCCACATAACTTGGGATTACCCATGCAGAAATCACCAACAAAGGTGTCCGTTCCAAAGGCCATGTGGGACCACACATCACAATGGCACCAAGAAAAGGTACACACACACATACACACACACACACACATGGAAACCATTGGCTGGTAGCTGGGGACTTCTGGTTTCCACCCAAAGTCACCATAACACTAAGACACAGCAGCAGCTCCATCTCAGAAAACCACTAAAGAGACACAACAATATCCAATAAATGCTGGCATAGGAAAAGACAATCAACCTCTACAGCCATCAAAGAAATGCACTCAGCAACTCTAAGGAAACATTTCTGTCCTTCAACTTGTCAAAACAAGTTGAAGAATAGTCATATCCGGTGCTGGGTGCAGAGAAACACCTTCCTGTATTGTTGGTTGGCAATTAACAACCAAGGCCCTTGGAGAGAGAGAATCTTTCAAAACTAAAAATGGGCATGTCTAGCCTACTCATGCATAAGAAAATGTCAAAAATACACACATAGAACAGCTAGTCATATTCACCTCTGTTTAAAAGAGTAAGCTTTGGGGCTGAGGCTTGAAGAGGACATTTTTCCATTCTATGTACATTTACTTCATTCACAAATAGTTCTTTCAATTGGTATTTGTGAGCTTTCTTTAAATAAAAAAATGTAGGAGTGAGTGTTTGGCCTAGTGGCTAAGACACTAGGTTGAGAAACCAGCATCCCATACTTGAATGGTTTGGGTTTGGTTCCTAGCTCCTGGTCCTGATTCCCGCCTCTTGCCAATGCAGACTGTGGGAGACATCGGTCATGGCTCCAGTAGTTGGGTTCCTGCCATCCATGTGGGAGACTGGGATTGAGTTTCTGGTTCCTGGTTTCGGCCTGGCCTAGCCCCAGCTATTGTGGGCATTCAGGGAGTGAATCAGCATTTGGGAGCTGTTTCTCTCTCTCCCTCTCCATCCTTCTCCTTCTCTCTCTCTTATCTCAAACACATGGATTTTTTTTTAGAAGACTTTCAACGACTTAGATTGGGCAGTTAGAAAATCATTGGAGACATCTGCTCTTTTCAATACAGTCTTTACTACCGATGGGTAGTAGAGGAATTTAGATGCAATGACTTAAAGCTGTGCCTTCCAGAAATCGTGGAGTGGAGGAAAAGGAGGGAGGAGGGATGGAGGTTAAAAAGAGCAACACTTAGGACTCAGCTGTAGCCAATGCGTCTCTTTGGTCTGTGCACCCACATCTTTGAAGAACCCCACTCCTGGTTCAGCTGGAGGGGCCGAATGGCAGGCAGGAAGCTATAATGTTGAGCTCTAGTGGGCAAAGTAATGACTTCTACAAAATGAGTGTCCTGGTACATCTACCTCTTTTCCACCTGAGGCACTTCATGAAGTCCCTGATTCTGTGAGTGTGGTTAAGAATCGTTCTAATAAGTAATGGCAAACAGGGTCTAAGATAAAATAGCTTTGGCCACATGTCTTCAATATTCCATAAAGCATTGTACTTTGGACGACCCAAAATGCCAGGAGTCAAAAAAAGGCAGCTCATTGAATCTGTGTTGAGGTCTGGCTTTGAGTCCTTGGTCTACCTCTCTTAGGTGCTGTGAACAAACTTACTTAGCAGCTGGGATCAAGGGGACACAGGGAGACTGGTTTTGAATCAGAGAACGGAGAAGTTAGAGAAGAGTGGAGAATTCCAAGGCGAGGGGGAGACAGCAGGCACAGGAGTGTTTGGATCAAAGGTGCTGGGGCAGCTTGGGTTGTCCAGAGAAAGCCTCAAAAAATGGCGGCTGGCATTGGCTGCTGGGATCTTTAGAGTGATGGAGACTGTGTTTTTCCTCTGGTCTGAGGGCAAGGACTTGGTCTCACTTATGCCTGGCACAATTGAGGGCACATCATCCATATTCCAAAATGCTGGTTACTGAGTAAATGAACACATTAAAAATGGGAGGAGACTTGGAGAGCAACTTGTTCAAGTCCCTGTATTTGGGGGCAAAGATACTCAGGGTGGCTGAGTTGGTTCTACAACCAATACTGAAGAACTGTGGCATGTCACAGACCTGAATTGCCCTTTCTTTTTCTTTCTTTCTTTCTTTCTTTCTTTTTTTTGACAAGCAGAGTGAACAGTGAGAGAGAGAAAGACAGAGAGAAAGGCCTTCCTTTTTCCATTGGTTCACCCTCCAATGGCCGCTGCAGCAGGCGCGCTGTGGCCAGTGCACCACACTGATCCGAAGGCAGGAGCCAGGTGCTTCTCCTGGTCTCCCATGGGGTGCAGGGCCCAAGCACTTGGGCCATCCTCCACTGCACTCCTGGGCCACAGCAGAGAGCTGGCCTGGAAGAGGGGCAACCGGGACAGAATCCGGCGCCCCGACCGGGACTAGAACCCGGTGTGTTGGCACCTCAAGCAGAGGATAAGCCTATTGAGCCACGGCTCCGGCCTGAATTGCCCTTTCAAAAACACAAATTGGCTGTGTTTCCCTCAAAACCAATGGAGAAGGTTCTTCGTGGGGAGGGGTTGGGTGGAGCTCTTCCTGTTAAAAAATGTGCATAAATGGATTGGTTTTCTTGAGGCACTTTTGCCAAGAGAAATGGCACTCCATCAGCCTCTTGGCCATCAAAGAAAGCAAAAGCAAGTCTCCTTCTGAATCACACAGCCACACATCACAGATGGCCTCAGGCCTACGCACGCACTCCGAGAAGGTGAAATGGAATCAATGCATTTCTTTCTTAATCTTGAAATTTGCAGGAAGCAAACAAAGCAGGCGCTCTGCAAATCGCTGCCTTTAATCTTCAGAATTACTTGCACTGCCATTTAGGAGAGTTTTTGTTTTCTGGGGAGATTTGAACACAGCAGGCAGCCAACATTCTAATTGCTGTTAAGTACATTTGGTGTAATATGTTGTGTGTGTGTGATGGTGGTGGGTGGGGGGAGAAATGTAGTCACTGAATCAATTGAGCATGAACACATGGGATCCCGGGCTCTGTACACAGACACTGTCACCAGAAGTGTGGCTTCGTCACAGGGATGGAACCTCACCCACCTCTTCCAGACAGGAATGGTTTCCGGCCCCAGCCCTATTTTAATCTCATCGACAAATGCCCGGACAAATTGTGTCCAACATTTTCTCTTCTTCCCTGTCCCCCCTCTCCCCCCAGTTCACTTGCAGTCTAGATGCACCGCTATTTGGAACATATTTTGTGCAGCAGACGCCAGGATTTGCAATCTGAAGTCAAAGACATCCAATCTAAGCAACAAGAGAAAAAACTCAATGTCACGGCTACTTTATCCTGCCAAGTCATTACAGCCAGACACAGGCCTGCTTCTCCTGCTAGATTCAAATCCCCTTGCAGTCAGGTAGCAAGTCTTGGTTATTCTCACATTCCTCAAGGCCCTAGCTTTGGGTCTCCAGCATTGCAAACAGGCAATGGGGATTTGTTGAATCAAGTTGAAGGTTACTATCCAAGAGCTAGTGAGTAAAAAAAGACCATGAGAAGAAGACGGGAACTTTAAGGACTGTCTTAGGGAACAGGAAATGTTGTTAGTGGGTGTTGATTGCTGAAAATGACCAGGAGAGGAGCATTAAAAATGCGTCCCGACTTCCAAATCGCAGCTAAAATGCAAGGCTCACATCTAGTCCTGGGCTAATTCTCATTTGTAGATAATCTCCCACTTAGGATGATTTGCAAAAGTGCACTCATACAACCACTGTGCTTTGCACTTCCAGTACAGTGTTCAGAAAATTACATGACATACTCAACACCGCATCATCAAATAGGCTTTGTGTTAGATGATTCTGCCTGACCGTACACTAACATAAATGTTCTTAGCACATTTATGGCAAGTTAGGCTAAACTGATGTTAACTAGGTTAGGTATATTGAATGCACTTTCTGTTTTTCTTTTTCAAAGATTGATTTATTTGAAAGACAGAGTTACATACAGACGGGGGGGGGAGGGGAGGAAGGATAGGAGGGAGGGAAAAGACAAAGAGAGAGAGAGAGAGAGAGAGAGAGAGAGAGAGAATCTTCCATCCACTGATTCACACCCCAAGTGGCCTCAATGGCCAGGGATGGGCCAGGCTGAAGCCACGGGTCCTGAACTCCATCTGGGTCTCCTATGTGGGTGCAGGGGTTCAAGCATTTGGGCCTGGATCTGCTCCCCTCCCAGGAGCATTAGCATTGAGCTGGACCGTAAGTAGAGCATCCAGGACTCAAACTAGCTCTCATATGGGATGCCTTAGCAGCTTAACCTGCTGCTCACAATGCCAGCCCCATAGACGCATTTTCAACTTGATGGGTTTATTGGAAAGAAATCCCATAACGACTCAGGAAGCATCCATGTGCCAGACCATGGGTAAGATCTTTCTCACAATTCATTCAGCCCTGGGTATGCATCAGAAGAACTTTCTGAAACTCTGACAAGCTGTAGGGAAGTAACTAATGTATCTCTAATGAAGAGAAAGGCATAGAGGGTTACTTGACTATTGTGATAGATGGGAAGCCACTAGCCAAACCACACACACACACACACACACACACGGCCACGTTTTTAAAGAACTGTTGTTCCAATTGCACTGGATAAAACTGCCATCACCAGCAGTTCCTTATGATGCAGCTAAATATAATGAAAAACAGCACGCCAGAACACCTGCTGAGCACAAGTCGATACCTAAGCTGCTTTGCAAGGACTGTTAGTGAAGTCCTTTGCAAGCGTTAGTCCGTCCGAGGGTTCAGATCTTGGGACTATCAAGTCAGGTAAGATGTGGTCTCCACCACGATGACTTTGGTGTAAAAGAAGAGAGATGATTTCCGGTTCAGTTGAGTCACTGAAGCAACGAACCCGTGAGATGGAAAAGTCATTCTCCAGTTCCTGGGAATGCAGACCTGGAACATCAGTGGGAACTCTACGGAGCACGTACACATAGTGTGGGGAACTGGCCTGATCCCTGTACAGTTACAAGCCCCCGGATGCTTTGCTTTTACTAAATCTGTTATCAGATTGCCACTTATTCTGATCTCCTAGTAGGAGGGAATATGTTACATACAGAGAGAGGTTTATAAACTTTCTGTTGGCCATAATTCAATTCAAAACAAATGCCAGGGGCTGCCATTGCATTGCAGTGGGTGAAGTTGTGCCGGCATCCCATATGGGTATCTGCTTCATTTCTGATCCAGCTTGATGCTAATGCACCTAGGAAAGCAGCAGAGGATGGCCCAAGTGCTTGGGCCCCTGCATCCACACAGGTAACCCAAATGGAGCTTGGCCCCAGTCCTAGCCATTGCTGTCATTTGGGAGAGAATAAGTCCACCCCCAGAACTCTATCTTTCAAATAAATAAATAAATACACCTTCTAAAAAAGAAACAAATAGAAGTTATTTGACTAGCTACTTATTTCTGATCGTTAAGTCCTTATTGAACGCATACATAAATAACATGCTATTGCCCATAAAGATTATGTGAATTCCTCAAAGTTTTCAAAACTTCTGATTTTCAGTGCTGTCACCCACATTGATGATATTCTTATATCTGATTTTATAGTTTTTGCCATTTGTACTGTGACTTTCAAACTTCATGCACTTAAGGAACCTTGGGGCGTCACCAGAAATACAAATTCAGTCCACATAAGGCACAGCTTAGGTCTCTGAACTTCCGAAGGAGCTTCAAGGATTTTGTTACCATTGATCCAATGATGTAGGTAAATATTCCCATCAGAATAAATCTTAAATCCAGTATCTTCCCACTGAAACACAATCAGAGGCAGGCGTTTTGCAAAATGATTAAGACAGCACTTGGGATGCCTGACTCTCATATCAGAATGCTTGGGTTTGAGTCCTGGCTCAGCTAAAGATTCCAATGTCCCGCTCCTGTACACCCCCTGGGGCCCCAGGTGATAACACGGAAAGCCGAGTCCCTGCCACCCCTGTGGGAGATTCAGATGGTGTTCCCGGCTTCTGGCTTCCTACTTCATTCAGCTCTTCCATTTGCAGGCATTTGAGGAATGAACTAGTGGGTGGATTCTCTCTCTCTCTCTCTTACTCTCTCTCTCTCCCCCTCCCTTCCTCCCTATAAAATAAATTTAAAAATTAATAATTGCAAACAATAGGGAAAATTCTGGACTCCATAAATTCAGATGTCTTAACACATTCTACAAAACCATGGGATGAATGCATTGTGGCAAAGCAGGTTAGGCCACGGCTTGGGATACCCACATTCCATGTCAGAGTGCCAAGTTAAAGCACCAGCTACTCCACTTCCGGTCCAGCTCCCTGCTTATGGCCTGGGAAAGCAGTGGAAGATGGCCCAAGCGCTTGGGCCCCTGCACTCGAGTGAGAGACCTGGATGAAGCTCCTGACATGAGTTTGGCTCAGCCCTGGCTATAGTGGCCACCTGGGGGAATGAACCAGGGGAAGGAAGATTGATTCTCCATGCCCCCCCCCCCCAGCTTTGACTTTCAAATAAATAAATAAATATTTTTTTAAACCCCAAAAAAGAAAACATAAAATCAGAAACTTCTGATAAAAATCTGCTCCCTTCAACAACTATTAACCACAAATAGAAAGAAATCTCTATCAACACTCTGAAAGTAATTATCCTCAACTGAGCATATGAAAATATGAAAACCTGCTTTACATCTGAAAACTGAAAATCAAGGGAAAAAATACAACAAGGTAAATAAACAAGAAGCAATGAGTTGACTCAGATAAGAAAAAAAATGGAAGAAAAGACAAAAAACCAAAATATCTCAAAAATGCAGGGGAAGCCAGGAGGAAGAACCAGTGTGATGGAAACATCATCCCTAAAATGCCCAATAACAATAAAAGCTAGGACCGGTGCTGTGGCTTAGCAGGCAAAACCCTGGCCTGCAGCACCAGCATCCCATATGGGCGCCAGTTCGCTCCCAGCTGCTCCACTTCTGAAACAGCTCCCTGCTAATGTACCCTGGGAAAGCAGTGGAAGGTGCCCAGTGGTTGGGTCCCTGCATCCAGGTGGGAGACTGGGAAGAAGCTCTTGGCTCCTGGCTTTGGATCAGTCCAGCTCTGGCCATTGTGGCCACTTGAGGAGTGAACCAGAGGATGGAAGACACCACCTCCCCCTCTTCTTCCTCTCTGTAACTCTGCCTTTCAAATAAATAAGTAAATCTTTAAAAGAATAAAAACCAATGAAATTGTAATCAGACCATTTTTAAAAAAGCAGGGAGACAAAACAAGTTAAAGAGAAAAGAAACGCAAACAGAAAAGCTGTTAAGATGAGAAAAAACTGGAAGTCCTGAGAAAGAAAAACAAAATAATGGACTGGAACTAAAGTTTAAAACCATAAATCAAGGGAACTTTCCAGAATAACTAGGTCTGAATCTTTAAAAAAAAATAAGAATCTCCTTCTCCCAGTACTTTAGAAATATGGCCAAGAATGATCAACTCCAAGATATATGCTACAAAATGATTAGACTTTAAAATTTAAGGGGGAAAGCCTCAGATATCTAAGCCATAGCCTCCAAATAACCAAGAAGCAAATATAAACAGAATAAACTGTCACCCAGCTTCTTAAACACATTTAGCATCAAAACAACAGAAACAGCATTTCTGAGGAACTAAAGAAAGTAAACGTGAACCAAAGGTTTTATATCCAGCTAAACTGTCCCTCAAAGATCCAAGCCAATAAAAAAGTTCCAGATATTCAATGCTTCAGGGAATGCTGTTTCATGGAAACCCACACAAGGAACCAACTAGAAGAAGAACTTCAGACCAACAGAGTAAAAACTAAAGTCAGAAGGTGGGAAAAGGGTAGAAGACCAGGCGGCTGGTGCTGTGACATAGTGGGTAAAGCCACCACCTGCAGTGCGGCATCCCATATGGATGCTGGATTGAGTCCTGGCTGCTCCACTTTGATCCTGCTCTCTGCTATGGCCTGAGAAAGCAACAGAAGTTGGCCCAAGTCCTTGGGTCCTTGAACCCACATGGGAGACCTGGAAGAATCTCCTGGCTCCTGGCTTCAGATTGGCACAGCTCCAGTTGTTGTGGCCATCTGGGGAGTGAACCAGCGGGTGGAAGATCTCTCTCTCTCTCTCTCTCTCTCTCTCTCTCTCTCTCTCCTCTCTCTGCAACACAGACTTTCAAATAAATAAATAAATATTTTTTATGGGAAAAAAAAGGTAGAAGACCAGAGAGCTACACCACAGTTCTCGCCACACAGAGCTGATGCAACCCAAGCTAGAAGGGAGAAGGGACAGAAAAGTAGAATAAACTCATTTATTTTTGCTCAAACAACCAATCTGGAGTGGGAATTTGGCCTGGTGGTTAAGCTGCCACTGGGGATGCTTGCATCCCAATCCTGAGTGCCTGAGGTCAAGTCCCGGCTCCACTCCTGATTCCAGCTCCCTGCTAATGCAGACCCTGGGAGGCAGCAGTGATGGCTCAAAGCACCGAGTCTCTGCCACACACAGGGGGTGCTGGATTGAGTTCTGTGCTCCTAGCATTGGCCTGGCCTAGCCCAGCCCATTGTGCACTCTCTCTGCTTCTCAAGTGCAATAAACAACCAAATATACTTTTGTAAAAATAGGAAAAATCAAATCATATATTAAATGGTAAATGAAGGGAATAAGGGCATTAAGAAGGAAACAACTTCAAAGATGAAAATGAAAAGGAATGAGGATCATAATACATTCCAAGAGAAATTCTTAAGAGTGGTAAATATCACATAGAAAAATAAATATAAGCAAATGTAACACACATAATTATCCTAACAAAGTACTATGACAAAACGGGGATCAGACATACCAATGGTATAGGTTTAATTAAACTGTTAAGTCAGTTTGACTAACAAAGTAGCATAAAGCCATGTGTTTTATACAAACCACACATCTAAGAAAAATGGAAAGACCAAAAAAATTCAGGGATATCAGGCAAATGAAACTAATAAGGAAAGGACGGTGACCCTGATATCAAAAAAAGCAGAAGTACAAAATCACAAGCATTAAATGAGGTAAGTCAGAGTGACAAAAAGACCACTTGTGATGAGGCATGGTGAAGACACAGGCTGAGCACCGCTCACAACCCGAGTTCCATCGACAGGGCCTTCAAGTTTCTGGTTTTTGGATTAGGGATGCTGAGTCAGTAAAGTGCAGTGCAAGTTCCCCAGTTTTGAAAAATTCCAACATCTGAAGCAGTTCTCATTCCAAGTGTTTTGGATAAGGAATACTCAGCTCGTATAACAGTTTTCATCCCTGTGCACCAACTAATATTGCAAACAGCTTTAGGAAGCAATGCAGCAGATGTAAGACACAGTTAGGACTTGCAGTAATAGGAGATAATAACACTCCACTCCCATACAGGTCACAATGAATAAAATCTGACTTGATACAATCCGAGAGAGAGAGAGAGAGAGAGAGAGCGAGCGAGCGAGCCAAGGCTACACACAATATTTATTTTCAGAAATTAGGCAATGTATCTTCTGAACCCCAGGGGAAGGTTGTAAAGGAGAACCACAAAGGGCACAGCAGTAATTTTTCCAAATAGAAACATTACAAACAACACCTTGATCACAATGAAACAGCATTTCATATTATACACACCTTTTTTTTTTTAAAAAATCATTCATCTGGAAACTTAAAAAGTCCAGTGAACAAATCTTGCGATGGGGTAAATATAAACCCAAATTAAAGAATTTCTTTAAAATATGTAATGATAATGAAAACACTACATATAAGAATTGGTGGAAAACTTCTAAGCAATAAGAAGAAAAATATTCAAAGCTTTATAGGCTTCTAGGAACAAAAAATACTCCAATTGTATCTCTAGCCCAGGAAGCTTTTATAGAAAGAAAAATAATGACAAAGTAAGCCAAAAGCAGATATGAAGGAGACAATAAAAATGTAAAAATCAGAAATTGATGAGTTAGGGAACAGAAAAAAAAAAACACGCTTGATCCGTTTTGTGTTTAAATCAAAATTGTTTTTAAAGAGTAATTAACAAAATAGACAATCTCTAGCTAACTTTTAAAAAAAGCAAAAATCTATTAAAAAAGGAAACTGAAGGAGGAAGATAATCATTGAAACAAAAGATTAAAAAAAAGAATAGAGGAAGATTAATTTGCAGATCTCTTCGCAAATAAATTTGAAAGCATGGATGAAATGATTAATTTCTAAGGAAAGCCAATTTACCGCATTTGGTCTCATTAGAGACAGAACCCTTCAACAGACATATTTCCCCAGGAAAAATAGAGAAAATCAGCAATTAATTACCCCATAAAAGAACATCAGCCCCAGATGGTTTCACAGGTGAATTCTACCAATCCTTCAAAGACCAGATATTCACAATACTTCATGGATTGTTCCAGAACATTGAAAAGCAAGGGAAACCTCCTTATTCTTTTTATTATGTATTAATAACAAAATCTTTTAAGAGTAGCACCAAAAGAGAGAGCAAATTACAAATATTGATGTAAAAGTCCCAAATCAAACACTAATGAACAGAATCCAACATCTTGTTGAGAAAATAACACACCATACTCTATTGGAACTTACTCCAGGGTAACTAATTTGGTTCAATATCAGGAAATCCAATAATACAATGCACAAGAGGGAAGAAGTAAAGAGATCTAGGATTATGTGATCAACACTGCAAATGTTTAAAGGGTTTGACATATTCAACATACATTCTTATTTTTAAAAAACTCATGAAAATAAGGATCAATAGGTAATGTCTTAATATGAGAAAGAACTATGGCAATCCCTATACATAATGGGAAAAAATGTGTATTTCCTACAGGGACAGGAGCCAGGCAAGGGTGTCCAAGGTCTCCACTAATCCAGTATTGTACTGGAGGTATTAGGGATGTAAATGATCACCTTGCAATCACCTTTCACCCAGTGATCAATCCTAACACTAACACTAACACTAACACTAACATGAGACAGACAGATTCCACGTGTGTCCCACTGAGATATACTAAGATGGCCACAGCACTGTTTCTTATAGTGTCCCTGTAGCAAAAGCAAACCCCAAACTTAATCCTGAAGATGGATCAGACAAATTCAGATTCAGAGACATCTTACAAAATAACCGGCCTGCAGCTTTCAAACATGTCAATGTCGTGAAGAGATAAAGAAAGACGGAATGGACTGTTGTAAGACAGAAATCAGGACAAACCTTAGCCTTGCTTTTCTGTGAAGGACATGGCAGAGGCAACGGGGGAATCTGAATTAAGGTCTCTTGGTAGGTGGGACGGTTGTTCTGGGATGGTGTAAGGCAGTGCCCTTATTCTAGGGCTGCACAAATTGCCATATTCAGAGGCAAAAGAATATCACATCTGCAACTGATTCTCAGATGATTCAGGGGAAAAACAGGCAAATGGAGGTAAATGTAAAATGAGAAAAATCTGGGGAAGGCGGAAAAGTTTTTTTTTTTTATTTTTTTGACGATTCTTGCAACTTTTATGTAAGCCTCAAGTTAAGTCAATGAAAATGAAAAAAGAACCAGCAATAATGATATCAACCTCCTCTGACCTCCCCCAGCTCTGAGCTGCAGCCCCACGCCTCTTCTCTCCTTCCCAATAAAATCAGTGCAGAGTAGCCAACTGGCTCTCATTCATTCCTTTTCAAATAACAATGTTAATTAGTTTCTATTTATTTGAAAGGCGGGAGACAGGAAGACAAAGAGAGACCTCCCAGCAGCTGGTTCACTCCCCCAATGCCCACAGCAGTCCGGGCCAGGCCAGGCCAAAGCCAGGAGCTGGGAACTCCATCCTGATCTCCCACACAGGTGGCCAGGTCCCAAGTACCTAAGTCATCATGGCCTGCTGCCTCCCAGGATACAGACTGGCAGGAGGCGGGACTCAAGAGCAGAGCTGGGATTTGAACCCGAGCACCCTGATACGGGATGTGGGCCTCCCAAACAGTGTTCTTAACTGCTTTGCCCCAAGTCTGCCCCCTTATTTGTTCCTTAAACACAAACAGGGTTGAATATCCTCAAGATGGCCAATGAACTCCACGGAACCAAATGCAGTGGACAGTTCTGATGTCTCGTACCCCTCATCCCTGGTAACCTCTGCCTCCTTCTAGAACCACGCACCTCCCAGATTCCTTCCTTCAACCTTAGCTGTCCCTTCTCCTTCACTGAAGTTCTCTCCTTCCTCCACAGGCCCATGCCCAAGCCCATGCTCAGTTCGCTCTCTCCTCAGTGACAGCGGCTTTGACGGTCATTTCCAAGCTGTCACTCCCAAAGACACAGCTCCAATCCTCCTCTCCTGAACTTCACAGTCATGCATGGTTCAATCACCTATTGGATACCTCCCATTGACTGCTATAAGTCAAACTTCCTTTGGAAGGAAAATGTTTGAATAATCTGTTTTCAGCTTTCCCACCCCAGGAAATGGCACTTGTATGTTGCAACCTCCAGGTCTGAAGTCTCTGTAATGACCCCAACATAAATCTTGGTGTCAGCAGGTGGAGTTCTGAAGACTCCAGGGAAGACCCCGCCCCTGACTCTTCCCAGGTTCGGGGTGGGTGGAGGGGGGATGCCGGCAGTCTTTGGATTGTAGCAGCACCACTCTCATCTCCGCCTCTCACCTCCCCTTGACTTCCTCCCTGTGTCTGTGTTTGTGTTCCTTCTCCACACATGCAGCCACTCATCTTGGATTCAGAGCCCACCCTGACCCATAGGATTCGGCTTAACTCATGACATCCACAACCCTGAACTTTCAATCTTAGGATGCCATCTGCATGCCCACTGGAGTAAGTCTAGGCTCTTTATTATCGTCCACACTGCTCTCTGGTTCCCACCTAACCCTCCATTCCACAGCTCCTACCAGCTCCTACATAAAGACACGGCCACCCCAAACTCAGGCTCTTCTAAGCTCTGTTCTTTCTGCCTGCAGAAATTTCTCTTTTTTAAAATGTTTGTTTTCATCTACTTCAAAGGCAGAATGGGAGAGGGAGAGAGAGAGAGAGAAAGAGAAAGAGAGACAAAGACTGGTGGTGGGGAGATCTTTGATCCACTGGTTCACTCGCAAAATGCCCACATCAGCTAGGGGTGGGCCAAGCCAAAGCCAGGAGCCTGGAACTCCATCCAGGTCTCCCACGTGGGCGGCAGGGACACAAGGACGTAAGCTACCATCTGCTGCCCCCCAGGATGCGCTAGCAGAAGCTGGATCAGAAGCAGAGGTGCTGGGTCGGCGCCGTGGCTCAACAGGCTAATCCTCTGCACACCAGGTTCTAGTCCAGGGTGGGGCGCCGGATTCTGTCCCGGTTGCCCCTCTTCCAGGCCAGCTCTCTGCTGTGGCCCGGGAGTGCAGTGGAGATTGGCCCAAGTGCTTGGGCCCTGCACCCCATGGGAGACCAGGAGAAGCACCTGGCTCCTGGCTTCAGATCAGCGTGGTGCGCCGGCCGTGGCGGCCATTGGAGGGTGAACCAACAGCAAAGGAAGACCTTTCTCTCTCTCTCTCTCACTGTCCACTCTGCCTGTCAAAAAAATAAAAATAATAAAAAAAAAAAGAAGCAGAGGTTCTGGTACTCCAAGCAGCACTCCCATTTGGGATCCGAGAGTCCTGACCTGTTGAGCCACAACACGCACCCCAGGAAAACACCCCTACCTGCTCTTTGCTCTCCATGTCCTCTGCTTCCCAGAGCACCTGCAGCAATTATTCTGTATACGAGCTCCTGCTTACTGACGCCCAAACATTCACCAAAATTTACAATTAGTTTGTATTTATGTTTCCCAATTTATTATCTGTCTCCAATCGCAACCTCAACATCCAACACAGTTCCTGGAACACAGGAGCGGATCAATGAGTATTTATTGAGTGAATAAATAAAATCAAGCAAGTGCAAGGACTACGTCATAGGCTCCCACAGTACCTTTCCGTGGCTTTCTACATAGCCCTGGAAAATGCTGAAGTCCACTAATAAATGAAATCCGTCAGTTTTCTACATGCCACCATTTATATTTACATGGTTCTCCCGGGCAGACTTTGGAAGACAGAAACTCTGGCTCCAATTCTGCCTCCAGGTTCCCACGCATGTATTTAGAACCATGCCTACGGCATCACAGCAACCCAGAACATTTCAAACTTCTGATGATCAAGATAGTCTCTAAGCAGATGTGAGACGGCATTCACAGCAATGAAGACAAGATGTGGCTCATTTAATTCCTTCAAGGTCATGGTGAGAACATGGTGTGCAACTAAACATTCATTTGTGTCCATAAAATACTGGAGAACTACAGAGAGCTCAATATTATTAGCCAGGGTCAAGCAAAGTGCTGCCCACAGAGCGTAATCTCATTACTTCATTATCACGACATGTACCATTAAAGGAATTTTCAAGGAATAATAATTCGCAGTACGTCCACTTGATGCAATCTTGAATATATTTATTCAATTGAATTATTTATGTTACTCACAATGAAATGAAACTGGGAACAGTCCTGGTCCCATCATGTCTTTCTCTGCTTTCATTTGATTTGCTGCGAATGACTATTTTTATGCAAATGAGGTTATGATGACATTAAACATTTTCTACTGATTTTCCAAGAACAAATATGTTCTCTCCATATGCCACGGTCTTCTTTTTTTTTCCCCCCGCATCCATCCTCAAAGCTCTGTTGGCTGATCAGAATTTCTTCTAAATTAACTAAAAGGACGCACCATCTGTAATTGTGATGAGCCCGGCTCCCTCCGCCCCACGCACGTGGCGCTCGTGTTAATACCTGCATTCTGTCCATTTCGCCTACTTTTCCACCAGAAACCTGATTTATGTCCCCAGCTCTCACAGCGCTGTAAATCTCACCTTCTTACAAAGCACGGGTGGGCGCGCAGCAGCGAAGGGGGGGGCTCTCCCACTGCCACTTTGGAGAATGTTTACGTTACCCACAAAACCAAAAACAATGGAGACCTCCACACATAAAAGGGCGCTGTGATTGCAAAGGCGTCTGCCTCTGTCATTTATTGTCAGAGCTGAGAAACGCGTGTTTGCAGGCTAGCATTTCCCATTACTGTCTACTGAACAAATCAGCAGAATTCAGGCACTCGCATGAGCTGGGCTCTTCCAGACTAGCTAAGAGCTGTCTTGGAGAGAGAGAGAGAGCCTACTTGGCAATGAGACAGGGGCTTGTTTTAAGGCAATCGCCTTGGAAACATGCAGGCTGCAGGTTCCAACTCCAGAATGCTCAGAACAGGCTGTATGGGAATCCAAGCACTCATAAGAGAAAAGCTAGTCTCCTCCTACAGTGCCAGAGATCCCTCCATCAAGTCCCAAAAGCCTGAATAAAAGCAGGATGAGTCATTGCAAGAAATCGCAACATTGGTTTGAGTGCAGCTAATAAATTAAGAATTCTATTTCCCAGAGTCATGAACACGACTGAAAAAAAAAATTTAAAAAGGTGTTTACTATGGTGCGAAAAAGTTTTGAATCCATGTGTAGTTTTTTTTTTTAATAACATGCACCTTCCATGAAATTTTTTGAAGACCCTAGCATATCTGGGCAATGTGACCTTGGAATTCAATGATCCTGGAGGTTAAACACAGGCCACACTGCAGATCCATCTGCACAAATGGGGCAAAGCTGACATCCATGTGAATTCACTGGTCTCACATTTCTCACGAGAGAAACTGAAACTTGTCCAGAGAACTCTCTAGAATAGAACTGGGTGAGGGTGGGGGTGGGGGAAGGAGATGTTCCTGCAGCCTCACTGTGATGCATTTAGCTGGGAACCCTTTCAGGGCCCAAGAAAAGATGGAATTAACTTTGCCAATTCTTAAACTTTTGGACAGCCGGGCTGGCATTGCTTCTAGAAGACATGAGAATCCTGACCTAAAAACCCACTAGGTCCTGGCTTCCGCAGTACACATGGCACCACTCCTGGAGCAAGCAGCACCTGTGTCTCACGAGCTCTGTCTCTGTGACTGTACGTCTGACACAACCCAGGGCCCCGCCAACCCTTTCGTGGGCTAGCCTGAGATTCTGAAAAAAAAATAATGCCCAGTGAGGTTGAGGTCATTCATTCAATAAATGGATGTGCTCTAGAATATGAGATGGGAAGGAACAAGTCGGGAGAGAGGGAAGTGACACAAGGTGAACCAATCACCAATTACAGTTGTCCCTCGGTACCCACCAGGGATTGGGTCCAGGACCCCCTGTGGATACCACCCGAGGGTGCTCATCTTCCTTATAGACAATAGTGCAGGGTTTGCACAGACCCCAAGCATCTTCTCTCCTACGCTTTAAGTTGTCTGCACATTACGCATAACACCTAATGCAACAGAAATGCTATGGGAATGGTTGGCTGCAATGATTTGGGAATCGTGGCAAGAAGAAAGCGCCTACGTACATTCAGTCTAGACACAATCTGTTTATCGGGTATTTTTGAGCTGTGGTTGGCTGAATTCACACATGCAGAATCTGCAGGACTGGCTATAATGGATTTGACAAGCATTCTATGAAGCTGGTATCACTGTGTCACCATTGTGTCACCATTTCCATTGACGAGAAAATGACAGGTCAAGTAATTTGCCCAAGGTCACATAAAGAGGCAAAGCTGGAATTGGAATCTGGATTTCTCAGTTCATGCTCTTTGGTTAAGGTTTACTGATTTATTTTTATTTATTTGAAAAGCAAAACAACAGACAAAGAACCAGAGACAGTGAGACTTTCCATCTACTGGTTCATTCTCAAATGCCTGTAACAGCCAGGACTGGGCCAGGCCAAAGGCACCAGTCCAGAACTCCATCAAGGTCTTGTATGTGGATGTCGGGGATCCAGTACTTGAGCCATCGCCTGCTGCCTTCCAGGGCAGCATCAGTAGGACGATGGATGAGAAGAGGAACAGCAGGTGCCCCAGGCAGCATCCTGACCACTTTCCCACGGTGCCCACCCAAGTCCATGCTCTTGACCTTCATGCAAACCTTTCTCAGTGAGAATTTTTAGGTGACCCAGGCACCCTGTAGATCTAGGGAACCCCTGCAGGTGACATCAACATCTGCCCATAAAATCCAGAGGAATGCAGCACCCTGACATCCTAACAGAGAAAGCACCTCACTTCCTTTTCCCTGCCGCCCTGCACTGGATGAGAACATACAATGCAGGGCCTCCTCTTGGTTAAACAAACTCTGCTGTAAAATGTTTCCTAACCCTAACAATATAAAATACAATCTATTCTCCCTGAGTTAAAACAAAATACTGCATCCCTAAAGGAGGATTTCAACCGCATCTCACGTCATATACCAGTGGACTTTAACAAGCAGCAGTGAATCACATTAGCCCTTTTGGTAGGGAAACCTGTTGCAGTTGGAAGAGTTAAAAGGGACCAAGAGAAGAAAAGTGAAGAAGTACACACACACACACACACACACACACACACACACACACACACACTTCCCCCAGAGAAGCTGTGCTTTCTCTAACACGCAGAATTTCCTTTCCCTTCTGGCAATTCCAGCGTGGAGCAGAGGGTCCCACAGAAGGTTGGGCATCTTTGCATGGGGGGAGGAGGTGGAGGGGGACCAGAGACCTCGAAACCACACATCAAGCAGGTTTCAAATCCAGGTTCCAGCGCTTAGGAGCTGTGTGACCGCAGGCAGGTTGTTCAACCTCTCAGAGACCCTCTTGCCTCATTTGTAAAGCGGGGCAGGGAACAACTACTTCTGAGGGTGGTTAAATTTAAATGAGATCAATAAAACATGCAGCACAGTGACAAAAACATAAAAGGCAGTCAATAAAAGGGAAGAGGGATTGTGGTTAGTGATTCCGAGACACTTCTAAGCAGGCACCTATGTGTTATTTTAGCCAACAGGTCTTCGGTGGACAGCTACCCTCTGTGTCCACTTCTGGACAGCTACGCTCTGTGTCCACATCTGTGTCCACATCCACACTTTGCAGGATTCCTAGTCCAGGATTCTTGGCCTCTCTTACAGCATTTTCACGTCTGTTGAAGGCCACCAGGATCTTTATTGTGGGATAAATGATCCAGACAAAAGAAAAGCTGTCACAGCTATGATAATCAGACACGTCCTTTTCAAGGGGGAGCGAAATTTGAGTTAAGTGTTGACCAATGAGTCGATTCATCCCATTAAATTTTAACACCACGACTCACGGACTCACACAACTCATGAACACAAAGGCTCGACCTAAATCAGCCACTGTACTTGGATGACTTCCAGATCTCCAAAGCCAACCTCCAAGGTCACCAGGTGACCCCAGCGTGCATCTGTCCACTGGACATGACGGGAGGACCCTCATAGCCGCTTCACACCGTCCGGGTCTGAAGCAGGCAGGCCTCATGGGGGACACATGAGTAAGCATTTGTGGCAATCAAGGGAAAAGCGGACCTTTTGGGCAAAGCAAAACGAACTCCAAAGAAAGCTGATATCTGGATTTATAAGCAGGAGGCCAAAGGAGAAACTGAAGATAACAGCAGTGGATACTTCCCATAAATTATCTACTTGATCTCAGAGGAGGAGGAGTGATCTAAAATGTGTACAAGGGACCCCACTGGTGGCTTTCACAACCACACACAGACCTCTTTGCTCCTAGGTCCCTCTCTCTCGTTATGAAATGATTGAGCCAGCTGACAATTAATATGCTGCAAAATGATATGGGGGGTGCATCTCGGCAAAGCAAAGGAATGCCTGCCTTCTGGTGTTACCCAAAGGTTACCTTCTCACTAGAGCACACACAGGCAAACAGTCATCAATTTTCCACAATAAAACACCTGAGGCAGGCTACTCACGGGGAGTAGAAGTTTGCATGGCTCATGGTTGTGGAGGCTGGGAGTCCCATGAGCATGGCGCAGCTGCCAGTGGCAGGTGCCACGGTGGGAGTGTGTGCAAGAGGGAAAGATCACGGAGGAAGCTAGGAAAGGCCTTGGTGGGGCCAGGCACAGGCTCTTGAGAGCTAACCACAAGGGCTGCATTGTGCCACAGTAGGTTAAGCCGCCACCTATGATCCCAGCTGCTCTGCTTCTGACCCACCTCCCCATCAATGCACCTGGAAAAGCAGATGATGGCCCAAGTCCTTAGGCCCCTGAAACCCACATGGGAGACCTGGATGGAGTTCCAGGCTCCTGGATTCCAGATATTTGAGTCATCTGGAGAGTGAACCAGTGGATGGAAGATGTCTCTCTGTCTCCCGTCTCTCTTCTCTATCCCCCCCCCCCATTTCTTTGCCACACTGCCTTTCAAATAGATAAATCTGAAAAAAAAAACTAGCAAGAGCTAACTTATTTTTATGTATTTATTTATTTGAAAGGGAGAATTGGGGCCGGCACTGTGGTGTAGCAGGCAAAGCCACCACCTGCAGTGCCGGCATCCCATATGGGTGCCGGTTTGAGTCCCGGCTGCTCCACTTCCGGTCCAGCTCTCTGCTGTGGCCTGGGAAAGCAATGAAGATGGCCCAAGTCCTTGAGCCCCTGCACCTGTGTGGCAGACCTGGAAGAAGCTCCTGGCTCCTGAGTTCGGATTGATTCATCTCCAAACGCAGCAGCCATCTGGGGAGTGAATCAAGGGATGGATGACCTCTCTCTCTTTCTCTCTCTCTCTCTCTGCCTCTTTGTAAATCTGACTTTCAAATAAATAAATAAATCTTAAGAAAAAGAATGAGAAAAAGGTTGAGTTATAGATAGAGAGAGGGAGAGACAGAGAGAGAGGTCTTCCACTTGCTGGTTCACTACCCAGATGGCTGTGAAGGCCAGACCTGGAACTGGGCTAATCCAAAACTAAGAGCCAGGAGTCTCTTCCAGGTGTCCCATGCAAGTACAAGGGCCCAAACACTTGGGGCCATCCTCCACTGCTTTTCCAGACTGCAAGCAGAGAGTTGGGTCAGAAGAGGAGCAGCCGGGACTCGAACCAGCACCCATATGGGATGCTGGCACCATAGGCAGAGACTTAGCCTACTACACCACAGCAGTGGCCCCCAGAGCTTACTTATGCAAGTTACTTTGGTCCCTCCCAAGGACACACCCCCAATGCACCCATGGTCCTCCCAGTAGGTCCTACCTCTCAGTGACTGTAACACCACCACCATCCTGGGGACCAAGTTCCCAGTACAGGAACCTTAGGGGCACAAATGCATCCAAACCATAGCAGAAATAATGGATGAAGCTGGAGAGATTGAGTCACGTGGTGGCTGCCAGGAAGCTGTAACTATGAAGAGGCCTGTCATCTTTCTTACCAAACCGGAGCCTCCGCAGGACCCTCTGTCCTGGTGAATGGAATCCCTTCCACTCCAGCCCCTGGGCTCCAATCGTCAGAGCGCCCCCACTTCACCCACACCCACCCAGCTGCTGCATTTTGCTGATGTGCAGGATGACTCTAGCCCTTCCACCCTGCTTAGCCCTTACTTTGTTAGCAAGAAAGAGTTTCCATGGGGCCTGGCGTTCAGGCACCGTGGCAGAAGCTGCCACTGAGACACCAGCATCCCATAGCAGAGCACTAGTTCAAGTCCTGGCTGCTCTGTTCCCAACCCAGCTTCCTGTTAATGTGCCAGGGAAGGCAGAAGATGATGGCCCATGGACCTGGGCCCATAGAACCCGTGTGGGAGACCCAGATGGTGTTTATGGCTTTTAGTTTCAGCTTGGCCCAGACCTGGCTGTTGCAGCCAATTAGAGAGTGTACCACTGGATACAAGATCTCTCTCTCTCTCTCTCTCTCTCTCTCTCTCTCTTCTTCCCACCAATAACTCTACCTATTCAAATAAATAAATATTCTATTAACAAAGAAAGAATCTCCATAAAAACAGCACAATGTTAATATCAATGTCTTTAACTTAAGTTTTCATCTCTCTCTGTCAATGTCTAGTACGCAGTTGGCACTCAATAAATGTTGTGTAACTGGGGGAGTGATTTATATTTAGACATCCTGCTACGTCCTCCGCCTCTTCCAATCCACCCTCCATATATCCATCAGTTATTGTTATTTTTAAAGGATTACAATAATTCCTATTACATTAAAGCCGTATCAAGTCCACTGTCAATGTCAGTGTCTCCTCCAGTGCAGGAGATGTCAGAATCTGCCCTCTGCCTTCTACTCAGAATAGGTCTTCTTCAGTTCACTTTAGAAACTCAACCCTTTCGCCAAAGATTTCCCCGTTATCTTGGAAATCTAAGAAACTTCTCCAGTTCCCTTTGAGCCAGAGGATGGAATGGAGATTCCTTTTCTCCGACCTTTTGCTTCTGCCCTGTAGTTCGCTGCCACTTGTCACAAGCTTAGCTACATTGTTGCACGTGCTGTTCTCTCTGCCTCTCCGATGCCCTGCCTTCTCTAGAGCTCATTGTTCAGATCAAGGTCGTCTCTTCACAGGGCTCTGCCTTTCCCAGCTTGGCTACTTCTCTTATCTTGGTATCTCAGGCCCTCTAAAAGTGACCCCAAAGACTGTGAGAGGCCACTGGCCTCCCTCGCTCCTCGATGTGCTAGGGGACCAACATGTGCCTGGCTGCTTTCTCCCCTGCCCACACAGTGCCTGGCAGAGTGGAGTGTGCAGTCAAACAACCTTTGCTGATGATATTTTAAAAACCAAAAAAGAAAAGAAAATGTAGGCCAATAAGAATAGCATACAGTATAGAAAATAAGACCATTTATATATATATAAATATTTATGCCTATATAAATATATATTTATGCCTATATAAAATATATATTTATGCTTATATAAAATATATATATAGAAAAGCATAAAAAGTAACACACTTTGCACCCCCAAATAAGAGAAAGGTTATTTATGAAATAATTTTTGTAAAAGCTGTTTTAAAAAAAAAGGTTGGACAGATATTTGGAACACAACACCCAAACATATACTGTATTCCAAAATAAACTCTAGATGGAATGGAGAATGAAATACAAGAGAGTCATAGACAGAGAGCAACGCGAAACAGAATAGAATATTTATAAGTGCTCTGAAGGATGATATCTTTCTCAGATTTAAAGTAGTGAAGAAATGAAAATGGAAAGACTGACAGTTTGGGATTCATACAAATGTAAGATATGTGTCCAGTGGAAGAAAAAAAGAGTCACAGAATTAAAATAAGATGAGAAACACATTTTGGAATTTATCTGCTTGAAATAGGACATGCAAATGGTTAATCTCGCTACTACCTAAAAAATTCATTCATATTTATAAGAAAAACAATTTTCTCAAGTATAATATAGTAATAAAACAACAAGAATTAAAGCAACTTGAGGTTCTATTTAAAATTACAATGAAATTAGCCTATTTTAATCCTCTCGAAGCCTTGTGAGAGCTACAGGGCTTAACAAGGCTTCTGCCCGATGGGGGAAACCACTCTGGCCCCAGGCAGCTGTCTCTCTGCATATTCCCAGGGCTCAACTATCAGAGAGGCCGCTTCTGGTTCCAGGGCCTTGCCACTCTGTGCGGGCAAGGATTTGTCTGCAATTAACAAAGGCGAATCTGGTGCCTTTTGCTGTGGGGCTCACAAAGTACAATGGTGCCCTTGGTTTTACCACGTGTAGTCTGCTGGCAATTCATCTGCTCTCCAATTCATCTCAAACTCCGCCTTCAAATTCATGCCACATACAGCTACCAGAATGACCTACAAAGGCAGGTGGGATCATGACATTCAGTCTACTTCCCCAACTCTTTCTTCCACCGTATTTTCACCCCACCTATCTTGCACTTGATCTTTTTGTCAGGGGAAGGAGGTTTGGCATAGCAGTCCAGAGACCACTTGCACCCCCTGCAATGCAATATTGGGGTGCCTAGGTTCCAGTCACAGCTCTGCTCCCAATTCCAGCTCCCTACTAGTGTGTACCCCGGGAGGCAGCAGGTGATGGCTCAAATATTGGGTCCCTGCCACCCATGTGGGAGACTCGGATGGAGTTCCTGGCTCTCTGCTTCTGCCCAGACTAACTCCAGCCACCGCAGACATTTGGGGAGTGAATCAGCGGGTGACAGTCTGTCTCTCTGTCTCTCAAATAAACAAATAAATATTTTCAAAAACCTTTTTGTATAGGTTTATTCTCATTGAATGATTGAAATTTCATTTTAGTAAAATAAAACATAGTCTCACATCACTTCTGTAATCTCCTTGTTTCTAAATTAAAAAAATGATTATGCGACTATTTCTTGATGTTTGCATTTATTGCAAACATTTTATTGCAAAAATTTATTGAAAATAAATTTTCAATTTATTTTCTGCTACTGAAGATGAAGTTAGTTTTCTTACACTACTCACACCTCACTCACCAATTTTACCTCCTCCTTCTTCTAACAGAGTTAAAGCCTAACCTGCATGTAATATCAGTAGACAATATTCTCATTTATATGACTACACTGCTCAGAGCTGAGCCACACAGTATACGGAATTGGCAATTCCTTTCTTGGACTGCTTCTGGGTTTTTTTTGTTTCTTCTCTGGTTAATAATTGCTTTGCTTTTTCGCAAGCTTAATTTTCTGTGTCTATCAGTAAATAGTCCCAAGCTTTGTGAAAGAATGCTACAAAACATCTTAGCGCAGCTACAACCACATGACAAACAATTCAAATCCCATCCCACTTAACTCCCGGCTTTTGGAGACATTCCTCTTGGAAGCTTCCACTCCCCGGCTCCAACCTGGAATCACTGGTGTCATGTCCTGCCTCCCAGCTGCCACCATGAGACATCAAGTTCACATCTTTCTGGGATCTGCCTTCAGGATGGCTCTGTCTGAACCCTGTGTTCTCTAGATCCTATTACTAGTCTCTTTCCTTACTTCTTTGTTTTACTGGAGCATGTGCTTAAAAGACTTTCTACAAACAGACACAAGGGAGGTTAAACTGTTGACCCCTTTATACATCTGCAGTATATTTACTTTGTAGTGACTGTGGCCCCTGGGATTCTATAGCTGATTATGGAATTCTAAGTTAAGGGGCTGCCATTGTGAAACGGTGGCTTAGTCTGCTGCCCACATTGTTGGCATCACATATAGGGCCTCTGTGCGAGTCCTGGCTGCTCTGCTTCCAATCCAGTTACCCGCTAATGCACTTGGGAAGGCAGCAGAAGATGGCCCAAGTATCTGAGTCCCTGCCACTCTCATGGGAGACCCAGATGGAGTTCCAGCCCTGGCTGTTGTGGCCACTTGGAGACTGAACCAAAGAATGGAAGATGTCTCTTCACTTTTCTCTTCCCCTTCTCTTCTCCTCTCCTCCCCTCCCCTCCCCTCTGCTCTCCTCTCCTCCCCCACTCTCTCCTCTCTCTCTTCCTCTCTCTCCCTTTCTTCCTGTTTGTAACTGTCTCTCAAATTAACAACTAAATAAATCTTACAATAAAAAGAATTTTCTCAAAATTATTTAGCCATTGTTCCATTGTGTACTAGTTTCTCATGTTATCGATCTGTCGATCAATCCAATGCCAACTGTATCCGCTGTCAATTTCCTCTCTGAAAGCTTGCAGGATTTTTTCTTTATCCAAGTCGTTTTGCAATTTTATATTTACATTTATTATTGTGGGTTTAGCCTTTTTATTTCTCATACATTATGTAGACACTGGATAGGATCTCCTAATCCAAAAACTCACATTCTAGTTTTGGGAAACTTTCTAGTATCATTTGTTTGATGATTTCTTTCTCTCTATGATATTCTTATTAGTGATGTTGAACCTGCTGGGTTGATCTGATTAATCATCCCTCTCCAGGGTTTTGTGTGTGTGTGTTATTTTTTCCAATTTTTTATTTTCTTTTTTTTTCTATTTTTAAGAAGATTTACTCTTCCAAACCTCTGTTATTTACTTCAATCTAATTTTCTACCTCCATGATTTTTTATTCTGTGATGATTGCATTAACAGAGACCTGCTTTGTAAACAAAACCAAACATCTTACGACCTAAGCCTTGAACACAGTTACAGAGTTGGTAGTCTGTTTCCTCCAAGTGCCTTTTCCGTGGAGGTTGTTTGTTGCCAAGTTCTTGGTAACAGAGACTCTGCTGGAATGTCCGTGACTCCTGCCTCTCCTTTCTTTCTTTAGAGACAAACAGCTGCAGGTAGGTTGGAGCTTTGCAGCAGGTGCGCCACACCAATGGTTAGTGAGCATACCTTAGCTCTTCTGTGGGTACCCCTAGCCATCAGCTCCACCACCTCTTCCTGAGACTGGATGGCTCCCTTTCCGCGGATTCTTAAAATCTTCCCTACAGGGATGGTGAGGCTGGGAGCTCCCCCATCAAGTGTGCAGCCTCACTGTCCTCTGCATCCTAGGCTCCCTCCATGATACAGCCTGGAGTTCTCCTCCCGTGATCTGCCTTGTAGGCAAGGCCGTTTCGGAAGGATCTAGGGAGGTAACTGCAATCATCTGTTCAGACCCATGTCTGAGCCATCAGAAACACCTGGGACCTCCAGTTCCTAATATCTGGGGATCTGACCCTTCTACCTTCTTCTGCCTCTACCCTCCCCGGGCGGTCTCAGCCTCCCCAGTCAGCTGCGCCCACTTCCACGCATCTAGCTTCTTCCCAGGTTCTGACATTCTGTTGGTGTCTCTTCCCTGCTGTCACCACCCAACCTGTGGCATTTTCCCTTACTGGTCTCCAGCCTCTCTAATTTCAGGATGGGGCCACACGTGAGCGGTGGGGTCAAGCCATCACGTTACACCACACAGCAACATCGAAGCATGCACTGCCCCCAAGCACACCACACTCAAGTGGTCTTTGGCTGTTCCCCTGCCTGGCCCACCCTTATCCCCCCACCTTCTTCAGTTTTCCAACCCTTACTGGGTCTTTAAGATTTCGCGCAGGCAACATGTCAAGCAGGAAACTGAGACTCCCTCTGGATACCCAGGGTGCATTTTAAGCTGACCCATTGCATGCTAAACTGACCTGTCCGTGGAGCTGTCTCCCTCCTGGGACAACAACTAGGCCTGGACTGTGGCTCATCCAATGTCCCATCTCCAGTGTGGGAGAACTCCATCAGACATATATAACAGGCACTCACGAGTTATGTACTCAACCCACCCATTTCCGGTAGCTGCACAGTGGATGCATTTTCCTTGTCGTAGAAGAACAAGAAATATGGCCGTGTTTATTTGCCAACGTCCAAGTAAGAAAGGCTAATGAGAGTGCACCAGGAAATGAAAACAGCCAGATGTTTTTGAGAGCTGAAGTCCAGGCACACAAAACAGCTTCCAACAGGGGTGATGTGTGTGTTTTCCAAGTGATTCGAAAATGAATATATGCTTATTAGGCAAAGAGAGAGAAAGACAGAGAGACTTAACATGCTTCCCTACTAATGCTGCAATTTTAAATCCATTTAAGATAATTTTCTTTATCTCAAATCTATTTTGCTCAGTAGCCCAGCTACTTAATGATTTGTACAGAATCCAGCTGAAAACAGAAACGGTCTACTCCAAGCGAGGGCACCCTCTGGATGGAAAAGGAGAGACTCTGGGACTCTGACAGATGAGGGAGCTTCTGCATGCGAAGTCAAGGTCAAGGCCTGTCTGGAGGCAGGGCCTTTGTCTGCAGCTTCTTGACTCTGTCCAAACTCAGGTCTCTGCTTCACGCAGAGAAAACAAATCATCCCAAACCCAGGAGCACAGACAAAGACTGCTCGTGGCCCGGCCAAGATGCACTCAAAGCTTTTCTATTTTCTTTTTAAATCCTTTTTAATATGTTCATTGTTAATGGATTGATTTGAAAGGCAGAACGAGAGACAGAGAGAGACTCCCCCCTCCCCCATCCACTGGTTTACCCCCTCAAATGCCTACAACATTTGGGGCTGGGCCAGGCCAAAGCCAAGAGCCCAGAACTCCATCCAGGTCTCCCATAGGGGTGGCAGGGACCCAAGGGCTTGCTGCACCACTGCTGCCTCCCAGGGTGCATTAGAAGCCGGAACTTGAAGTGGAGCCGGGGGAACCCGAGCCTTCATCATGGGCTGTGGGTATCCCAAGAGGCTTCTTACACAGTGCACTGAATACTCACCCCAGCGACCAAACCGTGGAAGGTAGGTATCTCAAACCAAAAGCTGCAAGTTGCAACAAATTTAACAGGATGTACTTTCTCACCTATAACTGGACAAAGCACTTGTTCTAAATAATGGTACAGAGAACTGGAAAGGGTCTAGTAAAGTTCCAGTAGGAAGAGAAACTGCTAGAAATTTTCTGGAGGAAAATAATGAAATACAGATAAACACCCCCAAAAATACACCAGAGCTTCAAAAAGCTCATGGAAAAAAAAAAAAAAAACAGAATTAAAAGGTAAGTATTTGCTGCAGAAAAAAAATTTAAATCCATGCATAGTTTTTTTTAAATGTCATTTTCCATGAACTTTTTGAAATCTGTCTTATGCATGGATTTCAATGTTTTTTTTTTTTTAAAGATTCATTTATGTACTTATTGGAAAGGCAGAGTTACAGAGAGAGAAGGAGAGGGAAAGAGAGAGATCTTCCATCCTCTGGTTCACTCCCCAGATGGCCCCAACAGCCAGGGTTCGGCCAATCTGAAGCCAGGAGCCAAGAGCTTCATCCGGGTCTCTTATGTGGGTGCAGGGACCCAATTACTTGGGCCATCTTCCACTGCTTTCCCAGGTGCATTAGCAGAAAGCTGGATTGGAAGTGGAACAGCCGGGACTCGAACCAGTGCACACGTGGGATACAAACACTGCAGGCAGAAGTGGCTTAACCAGGTGCGCCACAGCACCAGCCTAGGATTTCAATATTTTTACACCAAAATAAACTTATCTTTTACTTGCATTTCCCAGAAACTTTAAAATTTATCCCATCTTCCTACACTGTGATGTCAAGACAAATGGATGCACAGGGAATATTTATCAGAATGCTGTATGCAATATAACATTAATAATAACCTACATTTTTAATAATGGAAGACATATCAGAGTTAATGACATCAAAAATGCTCATAACAATAGAACATTAAATGAAAAAATATGAAAACAATATCTTATGTTCATAATCTGGATAGAAAAACAGACTCAAAAAATATACAAAATAGACTCAAAAAATATACAAAGACCTTAACCATCACTGTCTACTGGTAATGATAGAGTGGTGATTTTTTTACGTAAACATTTTTGTATTAAAAACCTTTTTATGGGGATTTCACGTTTTCGTTTAGCTAATATTTCCCAAACAACCACAGTCCACAGTTCGTCAACTGTGGTGGACGCTGATATTAAACCCCCCTGCTGGTTACAAAGGCCACGAAGAAATGCTGCAGACGTGAGCGTGTACCCACCCACACACCCCAGCCAATCCCTCCAAACCCCGGAGACAGGACCTACTTGGTGGGACGATAATCCGGTATGGAACGATCCAGTGAAATTTTTTCACTGAGGTAGGAATTGTAGCCATACTTCTCGTGGGGTCCCCTGGCTTTCTCCTCTTCAGCTGGGGAAAGGGTGGCAGGTAAGCCCCCTTTGCCCCGCCCACCATAGCCTTCAATGAGCCCGAGGGATTTGGATAAGCCTGGAAAGAGAAGGGGGAGAAAAAGAAAGGTTGGAAACCTCACCATGATCAGGATGTGTCCTTCATACTTAGATAGCGACAACGGAAATCGTCCCGCGACCTCGCAAAGAAAACAACCATGCTCTCCGGGCATCGGTCCCAGCCCTGCATCCCGAAAACGCGTCTATGGGGCAGCAGGTTCTGGCAGCTGTGAGTTCCAGGGCTCAAATCTGCTTATGAACCAGGAGCCTGCCCTTTCTTTGGGGGCTCTGGGTTCTACAACAGGAGTCTATGAGGGGCCGGCGCTGTAGGCATTGCAGGGTAAAGCCGCCGCCTGCAGTGTGGGCATCCCATACGTTTACGATCTTCCGATCTTCCGGGAGAACCTGCCACATCGCAGCACTGGGACAGCAAAGGGCGAGGTCACTGCCACAGTGTGGGAGTCTTTGTTTGATCTGAACTGATTTTATCCTGAGTTTAAAGCATGGGATGGTCTGACACAGCCCTTCAGCTAATGGCTTCTATTTGAATTTCATCAAAATGGCAAAAGAAAATACAAAGCGGCTGCGAATAAATCACAAAGAACAAGTGAGAACCATGCCGAGGTGAGTGGGAGCCGCTGGCACAAGCCTCACTGAGCAATTTCGAGTTCCCAGGGTGGTGGCAGCTTTGAGCCTATTGTTCCATCACAGGGTAAACAGCATGCTGGGCAATTTTTAAACCCTGGAGGTATGGGAGAGCCAGTTTACTACTTAGCTTCCGAAACTTTGGTTGCCAAGACTCTTCTTGCCTTTTGCATGTTTGAATGTTCCAGCAACTCGGTGCACACACGTGTGTGCCCATGTGCACACACAGGCATGTACACATGCATACACAACACCTGATCCGTTTGCAGGCTGTGTATCCAACACTCAGCATTTCGCTGCCACCCCTGGGAGAAGAAACATGGACCGGAGCGGTCCACAGCTCCCTTGGTTTTCACGGTGGCAGCCAATGGAGCCCACAGGGAGCAAAGACTTCCAGGAAAACATCCCTACGAAAGGTCAAAGAGGCTGCTTCTCCATCACACACATGGCAAAGCCGGCATTCCCCTCCGTACTGCTCTGAAAACAGAAAAGTGTTTTCTGTGCTATCAAGAGCAACAGAAAGGCCCAGCGCTGGGGCACAGTGGGCTGAGCCTCTGCCTGTGGCGCAGGCATCCATATGGGTGCCGGTTCAAGTCCCAGCTGCTCCTCTTCTGATCCAGCTCTCTGCTGTGGCCTGGGAAAGCAGTGGAAGATGGCCCAAGTGCTTGGGCCCCTGCACCCATGTGGGAGACGTAGAAGAGGTTCCTGGCTCCTGGATTCTGATTGGTGCAGCTCTGGCTGTTGCAGCCATTTGGGGAGTGAACCAGCGGATGGAAGACTCTTCTTTCTGTCTCTCTCTCTCTGTGTCTGTGACTTCACCTCTCAAATAAGTAAATAAAATCTTTAAGAACAAAAAGAGCAAAGAAAAGACGAGGCTAGCAGATGTATGTCAGTTTTCTGAGCATCATGTCCACTGTCTCATATATGCTTCTGGAAACCTAAGCTCTTCTCAGCAGAGGCTCCACCAGCTGAGAGAATTCTCCAATGCTTCCTGCTTCCTAGTCTCTCCTTCTACATCAACGTGTAAGAAACCCTCCCAACAGTATCACTTGTACCATGCTCAGAGACCCACAAGAACTCTAGGCTTGAAGATCACTCGTGATAAATATATTACCAGTGGGGATGTCAAATGCGCCGGTCGTTTGGAAAAAGAGTCCACCAGTTCTTCAAAATGCCAAAAACTAGTTACCATAAGACTCCACAGGTGCATTCTGGGGTGTATAACCAGGTGACGTGAAATCCTATGTCTACCCAACACTCATACACACTCACAGCAGCATGGATTCATATCAGCAAAATGTCCATCGACAGATGGATGGGTAAACAACATTGAGAGACACCCATGCACTGGCAACAAAAGACAATGAAGTCATGGTGGATGTGACGGCATGGTTGAGCTGGAAAACACTGTCTAGTAACAAAGCTTTTCACAAAAGACCACATGGTGCATGATTCTATTCCTATGAAATTTACCAACTGGACAGCTGCACAGACCCAGGTAAGGGATGAGGGGCTGCTTAGGGCTTAGAGGGACACAAGGAGGAAGTGGAGAGTGACAGCTAACCAGGGTTTCTTTGTGGGGGTGGTGGAAGTGTTATGGGGGTTAGGTTCTAATGATAATTACACTGATTCGTGAATATGCTATAACCCAGTAAGCTGTACACTTCTAAATCGACGAGGATCTATTTAAATAAATAATAAATATATCAATCAAGTTTTAAAAAAAAAAGAAAAAAACCTCCCGTAAGAGGCAGTTCTGTTTCCAGCAAACAGAGGATTAAACATCATGACCACTTTCCAGTAAAAGGCAGAAATACAATATAATGATTTTCAGGCACTTCGCTGAACTTGCAGGGAAGAAAGGGGTAAGTCAAAATCAGAACTTGAGACCATGTCTGCTAAGACAGGGTGAAGGAGGGTGGCTGACCAGTGCCAGCCTACAGGGCTAGAGCTCCAGCACACACCCAGGGAACGGGAGTTCAGGTTCCCTGGAGAAGCAGAATGGGAATAGAAACACCTGCAGGGATGTGGTCCCTGAAAGCTAAGCCTTGAAAGACAGGTGGTATTCTCTCCCAGGAATCCAAAGACCAGCACAATGAGACAATCAAGGACAGAGACTCCGAATGGGCCCAGAAAGGGAGAGAAAAAAAAATCATAACCCAGAACTGGAGCTTACACATGGGTTTGTGGTCTAAATGTACAGTATGCCCAGAGGTCAGAGTTTTGCCCATTTAAGAGTGAATGTTGGGGTCAGCGTTGTGGCGTAGTGGGTTAACGCCCTGGCCTGAATGACAGCATTCCATATGGGCACTGGTTCGAGACCCAGCTACTCCACTTCCCATCCAGCTCTCTGCTATGGCCTGGGGAAGCAGTAGTAGATGGCCCAAGTCCTTGGGCCCCTGCACCCATGTGGGAGACCTGGAAGAAGCTCCTGGCTCTGGATCTGCACAGTTCCAGCTGCTGCAGCCATCTGGAGACTGAACCAGCGGATGAAAGACATCCCCCACCCCCGCCTCTGCCTCTCTGTAACTCTGCCTTTCAAATAAATAAATAAATCTTTAAAAAAAAAGAGTGTATGTCCCTCTGCAGAGCACTGCGGACAATAATAGAACAAGGAATCCGGATACTTCTGGGGCACCTGTGGGAGCAAACAGAGCCATTGTGAACAGACTCCCAACCCAGGCCACCCAGGAGTCCCTGCTCATGTGTTTACTGTCAAAACTCCAGAACACATGCCGTCACCCACATCTGCAAATCAACTGACCTCACGAACAGGACTGTGAGGAGCGTAGCAACTCGGCATCATAAAACAACGTGAAAAGGCTACACCATACCTGTAGCATTGACACGAAAGGACCAAAGTTACAAAGTACAGCAAGACACTGTGGAGTGAAAGCATATTCAGAGACCAGTAACAGACAGAAAACGTCCAGAACACTTTGGCCGCTACATGAAAGATTTAACATGGAGAAAGCTAAATCTAGCTGAACAGGGCAGTAGAAATTGGAAGGCATCTATGAAAAAGTTTGTGGTTAAAAGGGGAAATAAATTAAAAACATGAAATGCGGAGAAGCAGTACAGAAGAAAATCAGCAGCATCCAGGAGAGACAATACTCAGAAATGGAATGGCTAATACTGTTTATGATAAAAGATGTAAACTCTCAAATCCACACATACCAGTCTCCATGACAAACAAAAATAATTCCTTAACCCCCACGGTGGTTAAAGGACAGAACACCGAAGAGGAATGGAAGAACGTAAAAAGCAAACAAGGAGGTAAGATAAAGCACAAAACAAAGAGGAACACTCTAACGACAGATTCCTAAGGTCAACAATAGAAGTCCAAGCCAGTGGCGAAATAGCTGTTATTCTGCATCTCTCCAGTCGGCTGGCCAGGTATTTGAGAGTAAAGGAGAGATGAAGCATAGTTCAGACGGAAAACAAAACTTTAGAATCAGAGGAAATTGACTAGTCACGGAAGATGTTACCGTGAAAGCCTTTTTCCCTAAGCCAGACCCAGCAAGACAAACACCACCTGTTCGCCCCTCCTGTGTGGAAGCTGCGGAAGAAGTCAACCTGAACACAGAATAGTAATTCCTGGAGACTGGGTGGGGCAGAGAGAATGAGGCTGGATAATAGATAGCAAATCAAAACTAAACAGAATAAGTAAGTTCCTAATTGCTACAGCGCAGAGGGGTGGAAACAGTTCACGGTAACCTAACATATATTCCATGAGCAAATAGAGAAAGGAGATCATAGAGTGATGTCGAAGGGGGAGAGACGGCGACTCCCTGATTTGATCATGCACCTTGCAGCCCTGTATTTAAATGCTGCACTGCAATCCTACGAACATGGATAATTTTGTTAGCAAAATTGATTTAAGGTTATAAAAGAAAAACGACAAAAGATATTTCTGCACAAATGAAACCAAAGTCAGAAGAGTGAAATCCAAACAAGAATGTTTAAAAGTGCCAGTATGTCTAAACAAGCATCGTATGCAAAATAACTGGTAACTAATGAATCTATAGGCACATAAAATCAAGCAAAACTAATGCTCTAAACAACGGCAAATAAGACGGGATGAGACTGATAAGGGTTAAGGCAGTCTCATTCGGATGGAATACAGATACTCTTTAAACGGAGACTTTGTTAAATGTGCATATTAAAATTTATTGATAACTAACAATATTAAATAAGTTAGATGATAAATTCCAAGCCATTAGAGGGACTAGAGGAAATAATTAAAATCCAATCAATTAGATCTTAGGCAGGAATGGATTGGGAGTGGAAATTGTCATAGTAAATAAGAACAAACACAAATAGGATATTAGATATAAAGCCAAATACATTGTAAGTATAATTGGACGTAGATGCTAGCAAAGCTCAATTTGGACTGGGACAGAGTAGCTAGATGTTGCTTATTATAAAAACGCAAAATGACTGGATACGCCACAGTGCACCTCTAGGAGAGAGAGGCTGGGGAGACCTAAGGTTTGTAAGGATTCACATACTAAGCTGGATAATACACAAAGGCATATCCAGTGTATCTATACCCTTGAATACTGTAAGTGTTTCATCCACTGATTCATTCCCCAGATGTCCACAACAGCCCAGGCTGGGCCAGTCCAAAGCCAGATGTTTCATCTGGCTCCCCTACGTGGATGGCAGGGGACCAAACACTTGGGTCATCCTCCTCTGCTTTTCCCAGGCCACGTGGGAGACCTGGGAGAAGCTCCTGGCTCCTGGCTTCGGACTAGCCCAGCTCCAGCCATCGTGGCCACTTGGGGAGTGAACCAGAGGATGAATGATCTCTCTCTCCCTCTGCCTCTGCCTCTCCCTTTCTGTAACTCTGCCTTTCAAGTAAAATAAAGAAATCTTTAAAAAGAGAGAGAGAAACTAAAAATCAAAAAGCAAGCTTTGAGGGGGAGAAAGAGAGAGAGAGAGAGAGAGAGAGAGAGAGAGAGAGGTGTCCTTATCTCTCCAGGGAGGACTTACCTATTTGACCAGTAGTGCAATGCCAACAGTTCACAAAACCTCAGTGAGAAATATTTGTACTTATAAAATCCAAGCAACACAATCCCAACACATAATTTTTAATTTTTTTAATAGGGAAAGGAACTTTTTAAATATTCTGTTGCTGGTGAGAGAAGACCTAGAATCTGTCGGGAGTATACAAAGATATGAAGGAGAAAGGATAAACCTGAGACGGGAACAGGGAATGAGGCCAACTGGGGCTCTTGCGGCAGCTATGCAAGAGATGGGAGGGCCTCACTGTAGGGCAGGGGTCCCAGTTGTCAAAAGGAGAGGAGAGGTTGCGGAAATATGGAAGACGCTTCCTGTGTCTCATAAACCTATTGGTCCACTCTCTTTCTCCACCCACTGACAATCACTGTTTAGGCTTTAAATTCCTTAAAAAGGATTTGTATCCATTTTTCTATTAGACAGGGTAGATATTACCATAATGGGTTTAAAGATGAAGAAATGGAGGCACCGAAGAAGTAATTATCTGGCTATCCAAAATATTTGGAGACGCCAAAATGCTGGGATGCCCCACTTCCTAATACAGAATGGTCTGTTTGCAAATAGCATACTTTCCTTTTCTTAATTTTATAGAAGGACTACAACTTCATGCATTTAATATATACAGATTTGGGAACATGACAATTTAATCATCAGTGTGTATCGAATAAAATGTAAATGATGCAGAAACAGCAGTTGCACTATATTGGTTTTATTTTTGCTTCGTTAAAGATTTATTAATTTATTTATTTGAAAGGCAGAGTCTCTCTCTCTCACACACACACACATAGAGACAAAGACAGAGAGATAACCTCCATCTGCTATTTCACACCCCAAATAGCCCCAACAACCTGGATTGGTGCAGACCAAAGCCAGGAACCTGGAACTCTATCAGGGGTCTCCCAGCAGGGGTCCGAAGCCTTGGGCTGTCTTCCGCTGCTTTCCCACGCACATTACCAGGGATCTGGGTGGGAAGTGAAGCAGCCAGGACACGAAACTGACACCTATAGGAGATGCCAGCATTATAGGAGGGGGCTCAACCCGCTGTGCCACAACGCCTGCCCCAATATGTATTATTTCTAATTGATACGTTGTTACTTCTATTCTGTTTCAACATTTCTGATCCATGGTTGGTTAAGTTCACAAATGCAGAGCTGACAAATATGGAGGGCTGACAGTACTACTGCTGAATCTAGAGTAGGATTTGAGTGCTTCGAAACTTACATCTTCTCTGTTCTATACGCATGCTCTCTCACTCAATCTACATTTGAAGCTTCAAGGAGCTGCCACTGAAATAATGGAGAAACATCTTAGTAAGAACCAAGTGATTAAGCTTCCCATGTCTCATAAACCTATTGGTCCACTCTCTTTCTCCACCCACTGACAATCACTGTTTAGGCTTTAAATTCCTTAAAAAGGATATGTATCCATTTTTCTGTTAGGCAGGGTAGATATTACCATAATGGCTTTAAAGATGAAGAAATGGAGGCACCAAAGAAGTAATTATCTGGCTATGCAAAATTGAAGGAGACAGAATTTGAAAGACAAATACAGAAGGCTTGTGCTATGGTGTAGTGGGCTAAGCCTTTACCTGCAGGGCCAGCATCCCATATGGGCACTGGTTTGAGTCCCACCTGCTCTTCTTCCAATCTACCTCTCTACTTATGGCCTGGAAAAGCAGTGAAAGATGGCCCAAGTGCTTGAGCCCCTGTACCTGCTTGGGAGACCCAGAAGAAGCTCCTGGCTCCTGGCTTGGGATTGGCTCAGCCCCAGCATTGTGGCTATTTGGAGAGTGAACCAGCAGATGAAAGACCCATCTGTTTATCACTCCCTCTCTCTGTCTACAACTCTACATCTCAAATAAATAATTAAATCTTAAAAAAAAGAAAGAAAAAGAGATACAGACAGATATATAGCAAGATAGATTGAGAGAGATTTTCTTTTTTTATAACGCTTTTATTTAAAGAATATAAATTTCCAAAATACAGCTTATAGATTACAATGGCTCCCCCCAATAACTTCCCTCCCACCCGCAACCCTCCCCTTTCCCACTGCCTCTCCCCTTGCTTCACATCAAGATTCATTTTCAATTCTCTTTATATACAGAAGATCAGTTTACTATATATTAAGTAAAGATTTCTTTTTTTTTTTTTTTTTTTTTTTGTGACAGGCAGAGTGGACAGTGAGAGAGAGAGAGACAGAGAGAGAAAGGTCTTCCTTTGCCGTTGGTTCACCCTCCAATGGCTGCCACGGATGGCGCACTGCGGCCGGCGCACCGTGCTCATCCGATGGCAGGAGCCAGGTGCTAGGTGCTTTTTCCTGGTCTCCCATGGGATGCAGGGCCCAAGCACTTGGGCCATCCTCCACTGCACTCCTGGGCCACAGCAGAGGGCTGGCCTGGAAGGGGGGCAACCGGGACAGAATCCGGTGCCCCGACCGGGACTAGAACCCGGTGTGCTGGCGCAAGGCGGAGGATTAGCCTGTTGAGCCACGGCGCCGGCTAAGTAAAGATTTCAACAGTTTGCCCTCACATAGCAACACAAAGTGAAAAATACTGTTGGAGTACTAGTTATAGTATTAATTCACAATGTATAGCACATTAAGGACAGAGATCCTACATGATATATTTTTTAAATTGATTAATTTTCTATGCAATTTCCAATTTAACACCAAGATTTTTTTTTCATTTTTAATTATCTTTATATACAGAAGATTGATTCAGTATATACTAAGTAAAGATTTCATCAGTTTGCACCCACACAGAAACACAAAGTGTAAAATACTGTTTCAGTGCTAGTTATAGCATTACTTCACATTGGACAACACATTAAGGACAGATCCCACATGAGATGTAAGTACACAGTGACTCCTGAAGTTGATTTAACAATTTGACACTCTTGTTTATGGCGTCAGTAATCTCCCTAGGGTCTAGTCATGAGTTGCCGAGGCTATGGAAGCCTTTAGGGTTCGCTGACTTCAATCTTATTCCGACAGGGTCATAGTCAAAGTGGAGGTTCTCTCCTCCCTTCAGAGAAAGGTACCTCCTTCTTTGGTGGCCCCATTCTTTCCACTGGGATCTCACTCACAGAGATCTTTCATTTAGGTCTTCTTTTTTTTCCAGAGTGTCTTGGCTTTCCATGCCTAGAATATTCTCATGGGCTCTTGAGCCAGATCTGAATGCCTTAAGGGCTGATTCTGAGGCCAGAGTGCTATTTAGGATATCTGCCATTCTATGAGTCTGCTGTGTATCTAGCTTCCCATGTTGGATCATTCGAGAGAGATTTTCTATCCACTGGTTCACTCCCCAAATTCCCAAAACAGCCAGGACAGGGTTGGGCAAGAAGCCAGGAGCCTTGAACTCCATCTGGGCCTCCCACAGAGGAGGCAGTGACCATGCGCTTGGGCCACACTTGCTGCTCCAGGGGTGTGCATTACAGGAAGCTGGAACTGGAATCAGAGCCAGGACTCAGAACAGGAACTTGGAACGCAGACATCCCAAGTGGTGACTTAAACGCTGCACCTAGTACCCAGCTCATCCCCAGTCTGTGTTTTAAATCACTTGGTCCAGGGTGTTTGGAAGAAAAGCAGCACCCAGCACTGACACCATGAAAAAGAATCATTCTAAATCAACGTATACTCATAAAGCAGTGAAAACGAACGGACTGCAGATACATGAATCAAAGAGATGAATCTAACAGACTTAATGGAAAGCAAACGGTGATCATAATTACACGAAGCTGCATTCACATCAAGTTCCAAATGGCAGAGTTGAGAAATATGCCCTCCCACTGGGGAGGAGGGCAGTGTTTAAAAAGTTGAATGAGGGGCTGGCGCTATGGCTCACTGGGTTAATCCTCTGCCTGCAGTGCCAGCATCCCATATGGGCGCCGGTTCTAGTCCTGGTTGCTCCTCTTCCAGTCCAGTTCTCTGCTGCTGCCGGGGGGGGGGGGCAATGGAGGATGGCCCAAGTGCTTGGGCCCCCACACCCGCATGGGAGACCAGGAAGAGGCACCTGGCTCCTGGCTTTGGATCGGCATAGCTCTGACCATTGTGGCCATTTCGGGGGGTGAACCATCAGATGGAAGACCCCTCTCTCTCTCTCTCTCTCTCTCTCTCTCTCTAACTCTACCTGTCAAATTAATAAATAAATAATCTTGAAAAAAATTCATGGAAAGTCTATCTCTCTCTCTGCCCCTCAAATAAAATGGAAATAGTGGAATTAAAAGATGTTTATTTCAATGCAAAAAAGTTTGAAATTCATTACATAAAGGGCTTTGAAAGTCCATGGAAATCATATATTAGAAAACTTATTAATGGATTTCAACCTACCTTTTCATTTCATTTCTCTATAACCTTTTTACCAAGTTCCTCATATAATGGAATACTGCATACCTTTAAAGCGACAGAAGCGACTAACAGTATTTTTCCTCCTGGAAAAATATTTGTGTGCCCTGGATTTTTCCTCTCTTTCCCCAGTGTTTGCTGATTTCTTCCAAGCTACAGTCCGCTTCTACAGGCTTCTCCCCAGCACAGATCCCAGCCGTGATGGTGACTGTGGTGTGTGTCTCCCTGAAACCGATGTCGACATTTAATCCCCATCACTATTAAGAGGTGGGAACAGGTGAGACCTTTAAGAGGTTATTAGGAGGCTGGTTTCACGAGGGAATCAGTCTGTTCCTGTGATCAATGGATTAGTGGGTCAAAGGATTATCTCAGGAGTGCATCTGATAGGCGTGCACCAGATAGGAGTCGGAGAGACCCCGTCTGGCTGGGTCTCTTGTGCACGCTTCTGATCTGCTACATGATGCTCCACACTGCCTTGGAACTTCCAGCCTGAAGGTCATCCTGACCTTGACCTTGACCCAGAACCATGAGCCAAAGTAAACCCCTTCTCCTCATGACTCAGGCAGTCTGTGGTCTTGTGTTATCAGGAACCTGACAATAAAGGAATGGAGTCTCTGCTGAACAGGGAGGAAGGGATCTTCCATGTAAAACACCCGATTCTTCCTCCAGCCTCCTCTGTGAGCTACAGTTTCCTCACTGGATGACACAGTGTTACTTTCCTTCCAGCTAAACAGACAGCATCCAATCCCCAACCATTAAATGCCAGCCCAGAGCTCATGTCAGCTATGCGTGCCCAGCAGTCTTTCCAACGCAGGCAGAGGGGACTTCAGTACAAACCTGCACAGAAATTAAGACCAGGATTGCGTGTTAATCCTCCCAAAGACACGTGGGCAATGATGATTGCCAACAAGACTGTTTTTCTCTGCCTGTGGTGTTATTTCTTCCGTTAAGAAAGGCACCCACTTAGCAGCTTCGAAAGATCATTCCGCACAGCGCAACGTGACAACTATGAATTATATATTCCGTGGTCCAGGCGCTCCCATTTTCCCCCCAATTTAATCTGCCAGAAAGGTTCAACAAAACAGCAAAAATTCTCTATGGTATTTTAATGTGCTTTCTTAGCAGATCCTCGAAACAGCTGGCAAAGATAAATGAGATCAAGGCCAACAACAAAGCTAAGTTGGTCTTAGCCAGGGATAGTTGCCACTAGAGCAAGTCGGGATGGCTTCACGCACTCAGGAAAAATTTTTTCTGAGTGCCCAGCTGGGGTCAGCAGTAGGGTACCACAGCACGTTAAGCCACTGCTTGCAATGCCAGCACCCCGTGTAAGAATGAGGGTTTGAGTCCTGGTTGCTCTGCTTTGTTCCAGCTCCCTGCTCATGTGCCTGCGAAGGCAGCAGAAGACAGCCTGAGAGTACTAGGGCACCTGCCATCTACATGGGGCACCTGGATGGAGTTCCTGGATCCTGGCATTGGCCTGGGTCAGAGTCAGCTGTTCCAGTCATATGGGGAATGAATCTGCAAATGGAAAAGACATTCTCTCTCTCTCTCTCTCTCTCTCTCTCTCTCTCTCTCCACCACCCCATTGTGTGGGTGTGTGTGTGTCTTTCAAATAAATACATCTTTTTTATTTATTTGCAGATGCAGCCTCTGATATGAACTTGCAGGCATGAAAGCCACAAAGACATAGGTAAGTGCAAGGGAACTTCAACAAGTCCATGAAGGGGCCGGCATCATGGCATAGCGGGTAAAGCTGCGGCCTGCAGTGCTGGCATCCTCTGTGGGCACAGGTTCAAGTCCCGGCTGCTCCACTTCTGATCCAGCTCTCTGCTGTGGCCTGGGAAAGCAGTAGAAGATGGCCCAAGTCCTTGGGCCCCTGCACCCACATGGGAGACCCAGAAGAAGCTCCTGGCTCCTGGCTTCAGATCAGCGCAGCTCCACTGTGACCATTTGGGGAGTGAACCAGGGAATGGAAGACCTCTCTCTCTCTCTCTCTCTGCAACTCTATCTTTCAAAAAATTAAATAAATATAAAAAAAGTTCATGGAAAATGGAATTAAATGATAATTATGATGCAAAAATAATAATTATGATGCAAAAAACCCTTGAAATCCATGAAGCTTTTTCTACAACATATATTTTTCATGAACTTTTAGAAAATCCCTTATATGCGTGGATTTCAAAAATGTTTTGCACTGTAATAAATTATCTTTTAATTCTTTTGTCCACAAGCATTGAAGAGCCCTTGCTGAATCTGCACATGGTGAGAAGAGAAGAGAATGAGAAGGCTGTTTGGCACCAGGCCCAGGACGACGAAGCACTGCCTGCTCTTTGAGGCGCTGCCTCCTACTATTTTAGCTGTGGACAGTAGATCTAAGTGGCACTGCTGGGCAAGAAGTTCAAGGTCAAGGGAAGAACAGCAGATTGAGGTCAAACACCCAATATCCCCTGTGCATGTTCCTCTCCATCCTTTTGCTCTGAGTTGCCTGCCCCAAGAGAGATGTCTCCACGGACAGCTTCAAAGCTCTGTTCTCTGGCTTTGTATTGGGTTCAACCCATGGCAGACACACCAAGGAAGGTGAGAGACGGAAAGAACGAGGCTGCCCAGCCTCCTCCCAGCCTCCTCACCACTGGGCTGTGGTTTGGCAGAGGCTTCAATCTGCCAGGCCCTGGTTATCATCAGGCCTCCCTCCCCTAGTGTCAAAGCTATTGATGCAATGGCGCCAGCACAGTGGCGTATCGGGTAAAGGCGCTGCCTGCAGTGCCAGCATCCCATATGGGCGCTGGTTCGAGTCCTGGCTGCTCCACTTCCGATCCAGCTCTCTGCTATGGCCTGGGAAAGCAGTAGAAGATGGCCCAAATCCTTGGGCCCCTGCACCCATGTGGGAGACCCAGAGGAAGCTCCTGGCTCCTGGCTTCAGATTGGCTCAGCTCCGGCTGTTGTGGCCATCTGGGGAGTGTATGAGCAGATGGAAGCATTCTTTCTCTCTCTCTCTCTTTCTCTCTCTCTCTCTCTCTCTGACTCTACTTCTCTCTCTGTGTAACTCTTTCAAATAAATAAATCTTTAAAAAAAAAAAGCTATCGCTGCATCCCAGTAACCACTCCTTCCTCCTCTCCCTTAGGGGAGAGGCCTTGGGGTAGCCACTGCTGCCTCCTCCGTTGCTATCCCTACATTAATCTGCCATCCACTGTCATTGCTTGTTGGTTTCCCTTAACTCTGCCCAGACCTTTGTCAGCATGTTGTCAACCTCTCTTCAGCTCCTCTTTTGAGTAGGCTGTTGGCTGCCAGGATTCTCAGATATACCATCCTGCTTAGTACCATTGGAAGACCCCTTCCACATTAGTTTCTCTCCATGGATGCAGGGAAGGGGCCACCCCCAGTGCCCAACACATAGAAAGTTGTCACTTTTTAAAAAGTGTCCTTTGCCGGATTGGGGCAAGATGGCGGAATAGGAAGGCAGCACACTGATAGTCTGGGGAGAGACAGTTTAATAAAAGTGGAGATACTGCAGGTTCAAGAAAGAGCAGGGGAAGAAACAGCAGAGGAAACTCTTCCGGAACTGGTGATTCACAGTGGACCTTCAAGGAGAGCATGGGAGCCTGCAGTTCCAGACACCAGCGGCAGACTCAACGCACCAGCACTGGAACGCGAGGTGAGCTGAACCTCAATAGCCCGAGACACCGGAAGGGAAGTGGAAAGAGGAGACTAGAGCGAACAAGGCGTGAAACCCTGTGGGGAAAAGTTCACCAGGCTAACTAGAAGAGAGAGAGAAAGAGAAAAGTGACCGATATGGACACGAGTTTCTCTCTCTCCGCCCACCTCTCAAAGGTGAGCAAGACAAAGGGCAGGCGCCATTTTGGAATACGTCATAAGCAGGGCGACCTCGGGTCGCCACTGGCACTGAGCCTAGCAGAAAAACCTGACTCTGGGCGTGGGGGTGAAATAACAGATTAGAACCTAATGAATGTGTGGTGCTAATGAACTGAGATTGTGAAAAAAGAGACTGTGGGGGAGAGAACTCACGGAATTCACCACATGAGTACTCTCCAGAGACGCTACGGTTCGGTAGCCTTGGTAGCCCAGTGGTGAGACTGCAGAAGAATTTGAACCCACACTGAAGGCCACAGAGATTCCCTCTGTGGGAAAAAGCTTCCGATCTCTGGCTCCTGTGGGTATATCATTTGCCTGCTATCCACCCCCAATTCCATTCAGCTGTGTGGAATTACTTCCCTTTTGAATCAAAAATAAAGAAAGAAACAGAGAGAGATTTACCACGCCTAACCTGGGAGTGTCACCTTTGGCACACCCTCAACCCTGAGGAACCAAACAGAGCTATCAGGCCACACCCATCTCAAGCCTCTAAGGCTCCATTGAAAGCAGACAGTCCACTTATCTAGAGTATAACAAGAAAAAACACCACAGTGAAGAAACCAATATGCCAAACAACAAACGCAAAAACTGAGGTAACAAGAACAAGGAAGACATTATGACACCCCCAAATGAAAAAGACACCCCAATTCAAGATTACGAAGATGATGAGATAGAAGAAATGCAAGAAGCAGATCTCAAAAATTGATAAGAACACTAAGAAGTACTCAAAAACAAATTCTTGAACTACAGAAATCCTTAATGGACAAGGTAGAAAATCTCTCCCGTGAAAATGAAATATTAAGGAGGAATCAAGCTGAAATGAAACAACTAGTAGAACATGAAACTGTGATAGTGATGAGAAATCATAATGAAGTGAAGAATTCAATAGATCAAATGAAAAACACATTAGAGAGCCTTACAAACAGAATGGGTGAGGCAGAAGAGAGAATATCGGACTTAGAAGACAGAGCACAGGAAACTATACAGTCAAACCAAAGAAAAGAAGAGGAAATTAGAAATCTAAAAAATATTGTTAGGAATCTACAGGATACTATTAAAAAACCCAACATTCAAGTTCTAGGAGTTCCTGAAGGCATGGAGAGGGAGAAAGGATTGGAAGGCCTTTTTAGTGAGATAATAGCAGAAAATGTCCCAGTTTTGGAGAAGGAGAGAGACATCCTAGTACAGGAAGCTCATAGAACCCCCAATAAACATGACCAAAAGAGATCCTCATCACGACACATTGTAATTAAACTCACCACAGTGAAACAGAAAGAAAAGATCCTAAAATGTGCAAGAGAGAAACGTCAGATTACTCTCAGAGGATCACCAATTAGACTCACAGCAGACTTCTCATCAGAAACCCTACAAGCTAGAAGGGAATGGCGAGACATAGCCCAGGTACTAAGAGAGAAAAACTGCCAGCCCAGAATATTATATCCTGCAAAGCTCTCATTTGTGAATGAAGGTGAAATAAAGACCTTTCATTGCAAACAGAAATTGAAAGAATTTGTTGCCACTCGTCCAGCCCTGCAAAAGATGCTTAAAGATGTGTTACACACAGAAACACAGAAACACGGCCATCAACATGAAAGAAGGTAAACGAAGGGAACCTCACAGCAAAAGATCACAGGGAATTCAAAGCATACATTTAGATAAAGAAATTATGGGACATGTACTCTATAGAATACTATACAGCAGTCAAAACCAATGAAATCCGGTCATTTGCAACAAGATGGAGGAATCTGGAAAACATCATTCTGAGTGAATTAAGCCAGTCCCAAAGGGACAAATATCATATGTTCTCCCTGATCGGTGACAACTAATTGAGCACCAAAGGGGAAACCTATTGAAGTGAAATGGACACTATGAGAAACAGTGACTTGATCAGCTCTTGTGCTGACTGTTGTCGTACAATGTAATACTTTATCCATTTTAGTATTTTTTTATTCTAGAACTATTGGTTGAAATCTGTAATTAACAAACAATTATTCTTAGGTGTTTAAATTTTAACTGAAAAGTGATCCCTGTGAAATATAAGAGTGGGAATAAGAGAGGGAGGAGATGTACAATTTGGGACATGCTTAATCAGTCGTGCCCCAAATGATGGAGTTAGAAACTTGCCAGGGGATTCCAATACAATCCCATCAAGGTGGCATGTACCAAGGCCATCTCACTAGTCCAAGTGATCAATTTCAGTTCACATTGATCTCACTGATAGGTCTAAGAGTCAAAGGGATCACACAAACAAGACTAGTGTCTGCTAATATTAACTGATAGAATCAAAAAGGGAGAGAATGATCCAACATGGGAAGCGAGATACACAGCAGACTCATAGAATGGCAGATGTCCTAAATAGCACTCTGGCCTCAGAATCAGCCCTTAAGGCATTCAGATCTGGCTCAAGAGCCCATGAGAGTATTCTAGGCATGGAAAGCCAAGACACTCTGGAAAAAAAAGAAGACCTAAATGAAAGATCTCTGTGAGTGAGATCCCAGTGGAACGAATGGGGCCATCAAAGAAGGAGGTACCTTTCTCTGAAGGGAGGAGAGAACCTCCACTTTGACTATGACCCTGTCGGAATAAGATTGAAGTCGGCGAACCCTAAAGGATTCCATAGCCTCGGCAACTCATGACTAGACCCTAGGGAGATTACTGACGCCATAAACAAGAGTGTCAAATTGTTAAATCAACTTCAGGAGTCACTCTGTAGTTACATCTCATGAGGGATCTGTCCTTAATGTGTTGTCCAATGTGAAGTAATTCTATAATTAGTACTGAAACAGTATTTTACACTTTATGTTTCTGTGTGGGTGCAAACTGATGAAATCTTTACTTAGTATATACTGAATCAATCTTCTGTATATAAAGATAATTAAAAATGAAAAAAAAATCTTGGTGTTAAATTGGAAATTGCATAGAAAATTAATCAATTTAAAAAATATATCATGTAGGATCTCTGTCCTTAATGTGCTATACATTGTGAATTAATACCATAACTAGTACTCCAACAGTATTTTTCACTTTGTGTTGCTATGTGAGGGCAAACTGTTGAAATCTTTACTTAATATATAGTAAACTGATCTTCTGTATATTAAGAGAATTGAAAATGAATCTTGATGTGAATGCAAGGGGAGAGGGAGTGGGAAACGGGAGGGTTGCAGGTGGGAGGGAAGTTATGGGGGGGGGGAGCCATTGTAATCTATAAGCTGTATTTTGGAAATTTATATTCTTTAAATAAAAGCGTAAAAAAAAAGTGTCCTTTGCCGGTGCCGTGGCTCACTAGACTAATCCTCCGCCTGCAGTGCCGGCACCCCAGGTTCTAGTCCCAGCTAGGGCACTGGATTCTGTCCCGGTTGCTCCTCTTCCAGTCCAGCTCTCTGCTGTGGCCCAGGAGTGCAGTGGAGGATGGCCCAAGTGCTTGGGCCCTGCACCTGGCTCCTGGCTTCGGATGGGCACAGTGCGCCGGCCATGGCAGCCATTTGGGGGGTGAACCAACGGAAGGAAGACCTTTCTCTCTGTCTCTCTCTCACTGTCTAACTCTGCCTGTCAAAAAAAAAAGTTTACTTTAAGATTTATTTAATTTAACTGAAAGGCAGAGAGGGAGAGACACAGAGAGAAAGAGATCCATTCTCCAAATGGCCACAACAGCCAGGGCTGGGCCAAGCAGAAGCCAGGAGCCTGGAACTCCGTCCAGGTCCCCTACAAGGGCAACAGGGACCCAAGCACTTGGGTCATCGCCACTGCCTTCCCAGGCATATTAGCAAGGAGCTAGATCAGAAGAGTAACGGCCAGGATTCAACTGGCACTCCCAAATGGGATACCAGCATTTCAAGCAGCAGCTTAATTGCACCACCAAAGCTCACCATAAAAAATCTTAAAAACTGTCGAGTATATGAATGAATACAGACTAGACCTTCAGATCCAACTAGGAGCCATCTACCATAAGATGAAGAGTTGATTTAAGAAAAATAAATATCCGTGAGAAAAACTGCCTAAATATTCTCATACGTGGGTACTTCAAAGACATCATGATAAATGGAATGAAATATAAGTTTATTGGGGTGTGTGCTTAATACAGCAAGTAAGATGCGACTTGGGATGCCTGCATCCCATATTGCAGTGAGTGGGTTTGAGTCTTGGCTCTGTTCCCTATTCCAGTTTCCTGCTAATGCACATCTTGGAGGCAGTAGTATTTGGGTCCCTGCCACCCACGTATAGATCACAAAATTTTGGCATCAAAATAAACTTATATTGAAATTCCATTTCTCTATAAACATGTTGAAACTCCCTACCCTGCCCCCTCCACCCTGTATTTATATCCTTGATAAGAAGAGAATCTAGGGTCTGTGTTGTGGTGTAGCAGGTTAAACTGCCGTCTGCAATGCTGGCATCCCGTATGGGCGCCGGTTCAAGTCCTGGCTGCTCCACTTTCGATCCAGCTCCTTGCTAGTGCACCTGGGAAAGCAGCAGAAGATGGTCCAAGTACTTGGGCCCCTGCACCCATGTGGGAGAACTGGAAGAACCTCCTGGCTCCTGCCTTTGGCCTGGCAGGGAAGTGAACCAGCAATGGAAGATCTCTCTCTCTCCCTCCTCTCTCTCTCCCTCTTCTGTCTCTCTCCCTCTCCATCTCCCTCTATCTCTGTAACTCTTACTTCAAAATAAATCAATACTGAATTTGAAGAAGGGGAGAAAAATCTACACTGATGAATGGCACAGGGAAATCAAACCTGAAAACAAAGGCCATTTGGTGTGGCAGTGAAAGGACCCTGGTGACTGCTGAGACAGCCGTGTCACTAGAGGAAGTGTCTCCAGGGTGACCACAGAAATGGGGCAGGAGCTAAGACCACTGCTCAGCGCAGTGCCTGGGCTGGAACAAGTAGAGACCACGTGCTATATAGCTTTTTTTTAAAGATTTATTATTTATTTGAAAGACAGAGTTACAGAGAGGCAGAGGCAGAGAGAGAGAGAGAGAGAGAGAGAGAGAGAGGTCTTCCAACCACTGGTTCAAATCCCAATTGGCTGTACCAGCGGAGCTGTGCCAATCCAAAGCCAGGAGCCGGGAGCTTCTTCTGGGTCTCCCACATGGGTGCAGGGGCCCAAAGACTTGGGCCATCTTCCACTGCTTTCCCAGGCCATAGAAGAGAGCTGGATCAGAAGTGGAGCAGCCGGGACTCGAACCGGCACCCATATGGGAATGCTGACACTGCAGGTGGCAGGTTTACCCATTATGCCACGGCATTGGCCCCGTATTATATAGTTTGGTACGCTGGCAATAACCAGCTAGATTACAGAATGTTAAAAGCAACCTATTTATAAAAGCAACAAATAGTGCAGTATCTCTAGAAATAACTTGAAGCAATAAGAAGATTAGAAAATTTCACGCAATGGAATCGCATCAGACATAAATGAATTGGCGGACAGAGATACGATTTTCAATAGGAAGATGCAGCTTTCTGAAGGTATGACTTCTCCCTTCTCATGTGTGGATTTAACATAAATCCAGATGGGATTTTTTTTCTGGGACACACAAAGGTTTTAAAATTAACTCAGAAAACATAGGGTAAGAAAACGTACATAATAGAGGAGAAAGGAAAGGGATCAAAAATAAATAAAGCAAGTCATTAAGGTGGCATGGGGATGGGGAGGGAATTTTCTTTATTGATTTGATTAGCAGAGAAACAGCCAGGCCAAGCTGGTATCTGCTGGTTCACCCCCACAAAGGCCTGCAACAGCCAGGGCTGGCACAGGCCAAAGGCAGGGAGCCCAGAAGTCCATCGGGGTCTCCCAGGAGGTTGGCAGGGAGCCAACTAATTGAGCTTTCACTGCCTGCTTCCTCCCAGGGTGAGCATTAACAGGAATGTGGAATGCAGGGTGGGTGCAGCACCCAAACCCAGTCATTCCAATATGGGGTGCTGATATTCAAACCACTAAGCCAGACACCAACCCCTCAAGAATGCCTTCCTGCAGGACACTGCCCGCAGAGAGCCAGGCAGCTCCATCTATCCCACAGGGAGCCCGGATATCCCCTGAGGTTCACTTGCTTGATAACAGCTCAGCAGGAATAAATCACTCTGCCCACTCTGTCTTAGGTTCAAGCTACAAAGGCCTTATTGGTAACAAAAATAAAGAGCCAAGGCCATAAATCAGCTCCAAGCTGCCTTCCTGCCTCCCTCCCTCCGTAGAAGCAAGGGCATATTTTTCTCCAGGGTTACAGTTTAAACTTATGAGTTTACAGATCACTAGCGTTCCTCTTTGAGAAACAAGGATGGTACTCACAACAGATGCACATGGTCCTGAATTGAGAGACTGCATTAAAATGCAGTCTGGGGCCTCTCCAACTCTTACCACTCCTCTTTAGCTGGACAGCCACGGTTCAGCATGCAGAAAACCACACACACACACACACACACACACACATACGTGTGCATACACACACACACACGCACGCGCACACACACACAAAGAGCCAGGTATGTCAACATGGCTGTCTTCAGTTGGGTGAGCAAGTGCCAAGGAGTTTCTGCCCAAAGTTCAGAGCCCCAAGATCTCCCACTCCTATGTGCTTTGAAATTTTTTTGCACCCAAATAAATGTATCATTTAACTTTGTGTGTTGTGGACTTTTTGGAGTGTTCTTATATGTGAAAAATACACATTTTTGTTAGATTTTTTAAAAAGATTTATTTATATTTTTGAAAGCGTGACAGAGAGAGAGAGAGAGAGAGAGAGAGAGAGAGAATGCTTCCATCTCCGTATTCACTCCCCAAAAACAGGAGAGGCTAGGCCAGGCCAAAACCAGGAGCCAAGAAATCCATTCCAGTCTTCCATGGGGACGGCAGGAACCCAAGGAATTGGGCCATCATCCACCGCCTCTCAGGCATGTTAGCAGGAAGCTGGATCAGAAGTGCGGAGTGGCCAGGCCTTGGAACTTAGGACTTGACCCAGCATTCCGGTATGGGATGCGAGCATCCCAAACGGTGGCTTAACCCACTGCACCACAGCCTGCCTCTACTATGCAATTTTAGAAATGCACTTAATTCCCAATACATAGTTTTATATTGATTGCCCAAATGACTCTTGGTGTCTGCTCTCACACATCTTACATTCCTACTGACTCTGTCCCCTGCTCTCCGTCACTTCTGCAACCCACAGTCCAAGCTCATAGCTCTTGCTTGAGCTACTGCAGTCAATGCCAAACACTCTCTTCAGAGCGAGTTTTCTGGAATGCAAATCTCATCACCCCATGCTGATAATTCATTCATGCTTTTCTGTTGCCTTTGTTAAGAAATCCAAACGTTCTCGCATAAATGTGCAAAGCTGTCCAATCTCACTGTCTGCTACATCTCTTAGTTTACTTATCCCAAGGCTCTCCTGGTACTTCTAAAAACATCGCTGCCTCTCAGGGCTGCTGCCACCAACACACCATTTGCAAATCTCCTCTGAACACTACCCAGCCCAGAAAGTGACATGCAGCACCTTGTGGAAATCTCACAAGGGCATCGTTGATACTGTATCCAGGGGAGGTATCCTGTGATACTGTATCCTGTGGTATAGCGGGTAAAGCCACCAACTGCAGTGTCAGCATCCCATATGGGTGCTGGTTCGAGTCCCGGCTGCTCCACTTCCGATCCAGCTCTCTGCTATGGCCTGGGAAAGCAGTAGAAGATGGCCCAAGTGTTTGGGCCCCTGCATCCACATGGGAGACCCAGAAGAAGCTCCTGGCTCCTGGCTTCAGATTGGCACAGCTCTGGCTGTTGCAGCCAACTGGGCACTCTCTCTCTCTCTCTCTCTCTGCCTCTCCTCTCTCTGTGTAACTGTGACTTTCAAGTAAAATAACTAAATCTTAAAAAAAAAGAAATGAATAAGTGAGTTATAAGCTGGGCTGATCCATATATTGCCACGTTCTCACGTTGATACAGAAATCTCCTGGTGAGAAGTCAGAAATAGGCGAGCCCTCCTGCATGCACTCACGAGGAGTCATAATGGATTCTCCAGTTCACACACTAATACGATGATGATCTTGACATCTGCATTATTATGCTGATTCTGACATTTTCCATCCTGGATCCTCAGTGTTCCCAGACAGGACGTCCAAAGGTTATGTGAGTCTTAATATCTTGAATGAAGTCAGAAGAGTTCAATGGCATCAGATGCAACTCAGAGAAAGAGAGACGAATAAACTCTTCCCCAAGTGTAAGGACCCTGGCTGGGCAATTTGGAATCTGAGTGGGAAAGGAGGAGAGACTGCCAGCCCCCAAATCCCAGCTGGTGGACAAATCCCAGTGCGATGCTCACTGGGTTTACTCTCCATCCTCCCAGGAATAAGGAGGCAGTGCATTGCTGGCTTAGGGCTCAGAGAGAACTTCAAAAGCGTGTAGCTTGCTTTCTTCCATCCAGTAGCTATGGTTTGCATACGACTTAACTCCTGAACTCATGTGGTTTAGTTCACGGGACTACAGAAGTAGAAACATAATTCACTTATGCTATTCAGAGGCAGAGCCTTCTGGGAGTGAGTAGGTTGCAAGAGGCCGCTAGGGTGGAGCCCCCACAGCCATTTTGTGGTGGCTCTGGAAGGAGAGATGTGGTCAAATGTGGTTCCTCCCTGCTTCTTTGCCACGTGATCCCTTGCTGGACTCTGCCAGCAAGTACATTGTCACCCCAGTGCAAGCCATGAGATCTAACTTTGCACTGTGAACCACCCAAATCACGAGCCAAAATAAATCCCTTTTCTCTATAAAGTTAGGCTACTTTAGATATACTATGATAACAAATACCAGACTATTATTTTACCAATGGTCATACTTCTCTCTTCTGCACCTCTTATGCAAAAAAATTATATTTTCACTTTTAAAAAAATTTATTTATTTATTTGAAAGTCGGAGTTATACAGAGAGAGAAGGAGAGGTAGAGAGAGAGAGAGGTCTTCCATTTGCTCGTTCACTCCCCAGTTGGCCACAAAGGCCAGAGCTGAGCCAATCTGAAGCCAGGAGCCAAGAGCTTCCTCCGGGTCTCCCACGTGGCTGCAGGGGCCCAAGCACCTGGGCCATCTTCCACTGCTTTCCAGGCCATAGCAGAGAGCTGGATCGGAAGTGGAGCAGCCAGGACTCGAACCGGCACCCATACGGGATGCCGGCACTGCAGGTGGCGGCTTTACCTGCTACTGCACAGTGCCGACCCCCGTAAATTTGCAAAATGCAGTTTTATTCAACATGCCATGTCTTGCGTATATTATGAACTTTCTACTTCCTGAACTCCTTCAACAAAAATTACTGAGTTTTCTGGGTGCCGTCCCTATCCACATTCAGCAGATAAAAAACCCGAGGCCCAACACACATGAAGAATGATCCTAAGATCACTCAAGGCAGTGAGAGGAGGACCTGGATCCCCAGATTTCCACATTCAGGCCGTCAAGTGTGTCTTGGGAAAGCTGTTCTCAGATTTCCTGCCACGGTGATGAGCAGAATCAAAAAGGTCTAAATCTCACTCTACAAACAATGTTGGCACAAACACCCTCCCTGTGCACGGAGGTGATAAACCTGAGCCTCTACCTTGATCCAGCTTTGGCTGCTAATAGGCCTGTGTGTGAAGGTGCAAAGAGTGATCTTCAAAAAAATGAAAAAAAGACGTGTCTGGCTACCATCAGGATGGGCTCGAAGCAGATGGACCAAAAGCGCTGGCTGCATGGGTTAATGGTACCATTTAGCCTCACATCACTCATAAAACGACACAAGGGGAAATAAAGCTGAGCTCAGGAAGGGTGGGAAGAAGGCCCCCTGCCATGAGCTAAGAAATGTGCTGGCATTGAACGTGGCCACGACCCTGCAGACCAGGCCATCTGCTGCATGTGCCCAGCACCTGCCCAATCCCAGCTTTCAGAGGAAATGCCCTCTCCTCCCCCTTCTCACGCCCCAAGGCCTCCTTCTGGGATTTTATTTCTAATGAGAGAGGTTAAAAAGGAGACAGAGAGAGAGAAAGACTGTGCAGGTGGGCAACACTAACCTTCACCGATTCTACAAAAAAGCATACAAATCGCTAGCAGCCCGTGTGTGGGCCCCCAGATTTAATTGACAGCAATTCTGACCATACAGGTTGAGCATCCCTAACCTGAAATCTAAAAGATCTAACTCCATGAGCTCCAACAGGATACTCAGAAATCCCAGCTACTGCAGCTTTTTCAGATCAGGAAGGTACAACTGGCAAAGTCTTTGCAAATATTTGAAAATCTGAAAAACTCTGAAATCTGGAACGCTTCTGATCCCAAGCATTGCAAATAAGGGATACTCAACCTGTACTGTCAGAGGCAAATCAGGAAATCGGAAGAGGGATGAGGTTAAGTATGGCAAAATAAAAAGGAACCAACCTAAGGAAATGTTGCTACCGCCCTCATCCCCCAAATCATCAGTATCTGACACACAATCACCAAGATTGCCTTCCATAACCAATGAACTCATTGGACCTGGGAACAATAAAATACCCGTCTTATTTGGTTTTTAATGTGGGAGGCAGAGAATTAGAGTGAGACAGGGAAACAGCAAGATCTCTCATTCACTGGTTCACTCCCCCTGTGGTCTGCAAGATCCAAGCCAAAACCAGCAGCCAGAAAATCAATCCAGGTTCTTCCATTTGCAGAGCAGGGATCCAACAGGTAAGCCATCAACGTGTTGCCTCCCAGGGTCCGCCCTAGTGGGGAGCTGGGACTTGAACACGGGTATCCCAACAGAGGGCACAGGTATCTTAACCAGCATCTTAAATGCTAAGCCAATCTCCACCCCACCATCACCAACACCATCACCAACACCATCATTACCACCACCACCACCACCCAGTATTTGTTCCAAAAGATGTATTCTGAAGCACCACACATTTTCATACATCCAGTTCCTCAGAAAAGCCTCTGTTGCCAAGGTCTCTTCTACTTACCAGCAGAACCCCTCCTCCAAGCACCTCTGCAAGGTGACCCATTAGGTTTTTGTTGTGCAAACCATCCTCCACTCCTCCTCTATCCAAGGGGGAGTCCACCTGGTTATGATATTGCACTTCACTGTGTAGCTGGGCAGAGTCCACTCCCTAACTCCTTCTCTTTGAGCTTGGCCGTGAGACTTGCTTTGCCCACCAAGACACTAGCTGATGTGCCAGCAGGAGAGGCTTGAAATCGCCTGCATTGTTAGTTTTGGCCTCTTCATCTTGGCATCTTCAGTAGCTCATGCATTGGGAGGCCCCCTGGTCCAACAGAACAAGAGACACATGGAGCAGGTGGACCAAACCTGGAGCTCAGATCCGAGTCCAGCTGACCTCAGCCAGCCAAACCATCACTTTATTCAAAGTTGCATGTGAGAAAGAGAAGCTTCCAGAATAACTCACCATGACATTCCAGCCTAGGCAACAAAGAATGTGATGTGTTTGTGCCCTTTACCAAGAAGGAGACGCGTGGGAGGGAAGCCTTTGGTTGTGGGGGGGGAGGGGTGACACAGGTAAGAGTTCGGTTGGGACAGGTGGAATGGAGGAATGCCCAGCAGGAATTCACAGGGAGCTGTGAAGGCATCTGATGCCAAGTTCAGGAAAGACAGCAAATCTGGGCAGGTGAATTGGGATTCGCGAGTGTCTACCTGGACCTGAAAGGCAAGTCCCTTGAAGAGAACACCTTGAAGAGACAAGAGGGAAAAGGGATCCAAATACGGAGCCCGAGCTCTCCAACAGGTAGGGCCCAGAAGGAGGAAAAAGAATGAAGACACAGGCAAGAAGGTGCATCTTTCGGACAATGAAAAACGTGGAATCACCTCACTGTCCCCCCGGGATCACAGGTTTCCCAAGGCCTTCACGGCACAGGTTTCAGGATGCACACGAGACCCAGGCAGATGGAAAATGATGGGATCCAAACATCTGATTCAAACCGCAGAACAACTGATAAATTCAGCAGGTCCAAACTACACTCCTGAATAAACATGAGATGACCAAATATAAACAAACTTCCGACTCATAGGATCTGCCGTATCCTCCACGATGCTGCCAACACACACATCCCAGCCTCACAATAAAAACCTGCTGAGCTGACTCCAGGTCCTCAGACGTAGCCTTCTGCATGGCATGCATTCTCAATTTTACTTTTATTCATTTTATATCAAAGAGAGAGAGAGCGAGAGCAAGAGCGCTCATCCAGCTCATTCTTCAAATACCTGCAACAGCTGGAGCTGGGTCAGGCCACAGCCAGGCAACTGAAGCTCAATCTAGGTCTCCCACATGGGTCATGGACACAAGTACTTGAGCCTCCCAGGGTGCACATTAGCAGGAAGTTGAGCTGAAGTGGAGGGAGGAGCCAGGACTCTAATCCAGGCACCCCGACATGAGACGCAAGCTTCCCATGTGGCGTCTTAACTACGGCCCCAAATGCCTGCCCCAGTGAGGCTCATTCCAGATGTTCTCCATAAAGAGTTACTGTCCATGTGGCCGGTGCTGTGGTGCAGTGGGTTAAAACCCTGGCCTGAAGCATCCGCATCCCATATGGGCGCTGGTTCGAGTTCCAGCTGCTCCTCTTCCAATCCAGCTCTCTGCTATGGTCTGGGAAAGCAGTGGAAGATGGCCCAAGTGTTAGGGCCCCTGCACCCACCTGGGAGACCTGGAAGAAGCTCCTGGCTGTGGCTTCGGATCAGCGCAGCTCCAGCCATTGCAACCAATTGGGGAGTGAACCAGTGCATGGAAGACCTCTCTCTCTGTCTCCACCTCTCTGTAACTCTGCCTTTCAAATAAATAAAATAAATCTTAAAAAATAAAAACTTAAAAAAAATGTCCACCTCATCAGTGTATCTTCTACACACTGATTCTCACTGCAGATCAGAATACAAGGAAGGCAGATGTCGTCAAAGCTTGGTTTTTGCCATGACTCCCCGGAGCACAAGCCTTCCAATGATCAGAGAGGAGGACTTCTCCGTCTCCACTCTTGCCCAACTCACACGACTTGCTACTGATGGTTGCTTTGTGCCGTTAGTTGCTTCCCTGGCTACAGTTTCCAGATAAGACAGACAAATAGCAGACACGTTAGAGATGAATATCGCAGGGCGAAACATATGGCTCTGTCTCTCCACAGTTAACAGCCCAGTTCAGCCTGTCGGCTGCAGGTTTATTCAAGTGAACCCTGGGAACGGTTTGCACACTTCCCTCAAGGGAGGTGCGTGTGAACACAGTAAGCCAAAGGAAATCGCGCTCTCTCTCTCTCTCTCTCTCTCTCTCTCTCTCACACACACACACACACACACACACACACACAGAGTTCTGTATCCCAATTATCTTTCTGCTCTGAAAACAGAACCCTGATGGTCAGGGTTTGTGGAAGCATCTTTGAAAAACATCCTGAATTTATTGTTCTTGGCTGGAGAAGATCTAGAAACCTCTAGGGACATCCTCAGAGGCCCCAGTGTTGAAACGCCACCTCCCATCCCTGAAGACCTGAAGTGAGCACTGTGGACAAGAACAATTCCTTCACTCTTCTTTCTGGCATCCGGGCCACTCTTCCCAGTGCATGCTGGTTAACCCAAGCCAGAGTCAAAAGCTGCAGGAGGTCTGCCCAGGTCTGCAGGTGTGGGTGGCACCCCCAGCCTCTCTCCTCCCTCCCGAAAGCCAGCAGGAGCTGCGACACACAGGACACTGACTTAGAAGATCCACAGGGGTTGTTAAACTCAGCATGATATTTATATCCTGCCCTGCTGCAAAAAAAGACAAAAATAATCAAAGCGGAAATCGGGACTTGCAAGAACAATAGAGAACCGAGCAGTGACAACGGAGTTTGGGGTCAATACTGGTCTGGTTAATGATCCGAGGCAGGTGTGAGGAGACACGGAAGGTGCGGCATCTGGCCCAGTCCATTTTGTCTTTCCTCTGGTTCTGATCTGCCACACCCTCCTGGGCATGGACCATGAGGCTCTTGGCTGCCTCTGGCCACTCTGCTTCCACTTCCATGGGAAAGCCAGGCCATATAGGAGGAGCAATGCCCTAAGTTCAAGTGACAGAATGGGCCCCCAGACAGCACCATCCTAGACAAACATTAGCATCACAAATGGCACAGGTTTGCGTGTCCACTGTTGAGCAGACTACAAGATGGTGCAGCCATGATAGAAAACAGGCAGTTCGCCACGAAGTTCGACATGGAGTTCCTGCTAATGAACTTGGGAGACAGCAGATGATGGCCCAAGTAATTGGGTCCCTGTCACCCCCGTGGGACACACGAATGAAGTTCCTGGCTCCTGGCTTCAGGAACAATCCCAGCTGTTGTGGGCATCTGTGGGCATCCAATGAATGGAAGATCTCTCTCCGTGTCTGTGTCTGTCTGTCTGTCTGTCTCTCTCTCTCTCTCTCTCTCTGTCTCTCTCTCTCAGTGCCTTCCTCTGTGTTATTCTGCATTTCAAATTTAAAAATCTTTAAAAAAAAAAAAAAGAGGAGAGAGAGAGACAACCCACAAGTCCATCAGCTGCTGAATAAAAAAAATGTGATGCATCCATTGATGGACTATAACTTGACTGTGCAAAAGAACAGAGGATGGGCTGATAGGTGATGACATGGATACACTTGAAATCATTATCTCAAGCGAAGGAAAAAGAGATGCAAAGAACCTCAAATATGATTCCATGTACCTAAAATATCCGGAATAGACAAACCCAGAGAAACCAAAAATAGATCAGTGGTTTCCAATGATGGAGTGGAATGGGGAATAATTGTTAATGAGTCCTAGGTTTCCTTCTGGGGGTGACAAAAATACTCTAGAATTAGATAGTGGCATACAGTTTACTTGAAAAGGTTGAATTGTCATGGTATGTGAATCATATCTCAGTAAAGATGATCGAAAATAAAAATAGAATATGGACCTAAAACAAAACCAGAAGGGCTCTTTGTCTGTCTTTCCTAACCCTCTTGTCAAACTGTGAGGCTATCAAGTTCACAGCAGACCCCCTGCACCTTGATGCACCTGCCTGAGACCAGCAGGAAAAGGGCCGTTGCCTCTTTGTTGAGACGTGGATGAGGCCATGCCAAAAAGTGTGTGGAGGGGCCGGTGCCCTGGCTCACTAGGCTAATCCTCCGCCTGCAGCACCGGCATCCCATATGGGAACCGGTTCTAGTCCTGGTTGCTCCTCTTCCAGGCCAGCTCTCTGCTGTGGCCCAGGAGTGCAGTGGAGGATGGCCCAAGTGCTCAGGCCCTGCACCCGCATTGGAGACCAGGAAGAAGCACCTGACTCCTGGCTTTGGATCAGCACAGCACTGGCTGGAGCGGCCATTTCGGGGGTGAACCAACAGAAGGAAGACCTTTCTCTCTCTCTCTCTCTCTCTCTCTCTCACTGTCTATAACTACTTGTCAAATTAAAAAAAAAAGTGTGTGGAAGATTTAATGGAAAGATGAATTTATATGGTGAAAGATAATGTCTTAGTCCACACATAGTTTTTCCTAATGTGCATTTTCTGTATAATTTTTGTGAAGATTCTTGATGTTTAACTTAAAATTCTGTAGCTGCCCATCCATCCATCCATCCATCTGCCCATCCACCCATCTCTCTCTCTACCTCCCTCCCTCCCTCTCTTCCTCCCTCTCTCTCTCTTCCTCCTTCCCTCCCTTCCTCTCTCTCTCTCTCACACACACACATACACACACACTTTTCTGCTCTGCAGGGACAATCACTACTATAACTTTTCCATTCATCCCATCATTTACACAGTAATGAATTGCAGACCCCCCAAAACCACGTATTTCAGTTGAACTGTAGTTTACAGAGAGAGAAAAACTCACTGCCTCTGTAAGCACGGAAGGCAACACCCGCTTCCCTCCCTTATCCACAACAGCTAACAGGCAGCCAAAATTAAAACATCTTTTTCAAGATCCATGAGGGGTAAGGCTCGTGTTTCCACATAGGCAGCCTAGTGAGTGCCTCAACATTTCACTAGACGAAAAACGTCCCCTTTAATCCCTTCCCAAGGCTTGCAACAGTGGCAACTCAGCCCTTCACATTTCATTTCCTTTTAAAACCAGGTTTTATTGGGGCGGGGCGGGGTGGGGCGGGGTGACAGTCACCACAATAGTGACCCTGGAGGGACTCCAATGCACAATAAAGGCCTGGAACCCAAGGTGTAGCCATTGTTATGGAAATTCCCTTGCTAGCAAGAACTCTGTGTCAATATACATTTTCTATGTGGATTGCCTCCATCCCCTCCACTAATCAAGCTTTTACTGAATTGCAAGAAGACCTCTGCTCCTGCATTCTGACCCTGTTTCATGCTCTCCTTCTAGGCGTTCAACGGATGCAAACAGCATCTGTCAGAGAGACGCGCCCTGATCAAGCAGCCTTGCCTTCTTGGAAGGTGCTGGCCAAAGAGCTTGTATAGACTCACTGCATAGACGGTCAACACCCATCCTTCTGGGAACAGTCTGTATGGTGATCGGAGAACTGAGAGAGCAGCGTGGGCTTACAATAAAATATGTGTGTTCATACTAGCCACGGCTGCAGAGAAGCGAGGGACTTGCTTCAGCAAATGGAAAAGTACTTGCATCTCTCTAGTGAATGGAAACTTGAGTTTTATTTTTTTTAACTTATTTATTTCCATTTCATATAAAAGGCAGAGAGAGAAGACAGGGGGCCGGCATCACGCTTGTGACACTGCCATCCCATAACAAAGTGCCAGTTCAAGTCCTAGATAGGATTTAGCCCCCCGATAATGCATTTGGGGAGGGAGTTGGTGACGGTCCAAGTGCTTGTTCTGCCACTGTGTGGGAGACCTGGATAGAGTTCCTGGCGCGTGGCTTAGGACTAGTCCAGTCTTGGTCATTGTGGCTACTTGGGAATTGAACCAGTGGATGGAAGGTTCTCTCTCTCTCTCTTGCTCTGCCTTTCCATATATAAAGCAAATAAATAGCTTTTTAAAAGACAGACAGAGATTCTCCATCCATTGTATTACTCCCCAGATGCCCACAACAGCCAGAGACCGACCAAGCCCAAGCCAGAAGCAGCCAGGGTGGCAGGTGCCTAAGACCTGAGCCATCAGCTGCTGTCTCCCAGATGCACATTCGTGGGACACTAGAGCAGAAGTGGAAGGCCCACCCTCGGACATGGGCTGAGGGCATCCCAAGCTTAACTGACGCACCAAGCAGCCACCTGCAGTTGGGGTTTGTAAAATCTCTCTTCGGGGAAGCCCTCCCGTTGCTAAGGCCACCCAGCACAGCCACTGTGCCCTCCATGAGTGAGCACAATACAAAGGGAGAGGCTATGAGACAGGTGTGCATCAAATAGAACCGAAAAGAAACAACTCCATCACACCTTCTATATAATACAGATCTACTAGGAACTGGCTGTGTACCCAGTCTCAAGATTTAGCTACAGGTAAGACAGACCCAATTCCTAGCCTGGTCCTTATTATGTCCTAAGGGGGATGGACGCGTCCACGTCCACCCGCACCTGCACATCCCCATCCATCCACACCTGTGGCTTCAGCCAACTCCAGATGGAAAATATTTTTTAAAACCCCACATCTGTACTGAACATGTACATACTTTTTTCTTGTCATTATTCTCTAAACAATACAGCATAACAACTATTTACATTGCATTATGCCATACTAGTTATTATAAGCCAGCCAGACACGATGTAAAGTAGACAGCAGGGGTGAGCTTTTGGCACAGCAATTAAGACCCCACCTGGGATGCTCTCATATCAAAGGGCCTAGGTTGGGGGGGGGTGCCAGTTCTGGTTCCTCACTCCAGCTTCCTGCTAAGGGAGCCTACGGAGGCAGCAGGTGATGGCTCAAATAACGGGGTTCCTGCCACCCACAACGGGGTTCCTGCCACCCACATGTGAGACCCAGAGGAGTTTGTGACCACTGACGTCAGCCCCGGTCCCGCCCTGACCACTGCAGGCATCTGTGGAGTGAACCAGCAGACGGAACCTCTGTGTCTCCCTATCTGTTCGGTCTTTCGAGTAAATCAATGAAAGATATTTTTAAAAAGAATTCTGTTGGGGCTGGCGCCATGGCTCACTTGGCTGATCCTCCGTCTGTGGCGCCGGCATCCCATATGGGGGCCGGTTCTAGTCCCGGTTGCCCCTCTTCCAGTCCAGCTCTCTGCTGTGGCCCGGGAGTGCAGTGGAGGATGGCCCAAGTGCTTTGGGCCCTGCACCCCATGGGAGACCAGGAAAAGCACCTGGCTCCTGGCTTCGGATCGGTGCAATGCCAGCTGTAGCGGCCATTTGGGGAGTGAACCAACGGAAGGAAGACCTTTCTCTCTGCCTCTCTCTCTCACTGTCTATAACTCTACCTGTCGAATAAATTAAAAAAAAAAAAAAAAAGAATTCTGTTGACTCAAGGGCAGTGCTCCCCATGCTGTCCTCAGCATCACCGCTGAGGGTGGAGGAGCTGTGTAGCCCGCAGTCACCTCTCGCCAGCCTCTGTGTCAGTTTCCTCATTCATAAAACGCAGAAGTTGTCCCAGAGCATGGGCTCTTTCATCACTAGTTCACTCCTCAAATGGCTGCAACGGCCAGGGCTGGGCCATGCTGAAGCCAGGAGCCAGGAGCTTCTTCTGGGTCTCCCTTTTGGGTGCAGGGACCCAAGCACTTGGGCCATCTTCTGCTGCTTTCCCAGGTACATCAGCAGGAAGCTGGATCAAAAGTAGAGCAGCTGGGAGCAGCAGGTGGAGGCTTAACCTGCTACGCCACAATGCTGGGCCCACCAACCTCTGTTTAACGCATTTCTTTTTTATGCTGTATATTGTTTTCATTTGTATATTCTTAGATTTTAATGCTGTAAGTTTTTCCTTTTCATTTCCTTTATCAAAATTCTCTACAATTTTGTCTTCCTGCTTTATTGATTTCCTATAAACATTTTATCTCCCTGGTACTCATTTTTTTTCTTTTTTTTACACAAAAATTTATTTAGTTATTTATTTGAAAGGCAAAGTGATAGAGCGAGATCTTTCCAGCCACTGGTTCACTCCCCAAGTGGCTGCAATGGAGGCTGTACTCCAATAATGGATGTTGGCATTCCAAGTGAAAGCTTAACCTGTTGAGCTACAACGTTAGCCCCGGGATACTACATTTTTTATAGTTTTCCTATTTTATATATTCCTTGAGATTTTGTTTCCCTATTGGCCATTGCAGGTGCAATGGTGGGAGTGGAAGCTGGGGAGGCCCCACCCCCACTCCAGGGACACTGGAGACCCCTTTCTCCTAAGTACCCCTGTGTTGCCTAGCAAGGTGCGCTCATGCCCAGAAGTGCAGGGCAGCTGTCAAGAGAAACCTCAGGCCGGCACCATGGCTCACTAGGCTAATCCTCCGCCTGTGGCGCTGGTACTCCAGGTTCTAGTCCCGGTTAGGGCGCTGGTTCTGTCCCAGTTGCTCCTCTTCCAGTCCAGCTCTCTGCTGTGGCCCGGGAAGGCAGTGGAGGATAGCCCAAGTGCTTGTGCCCTGTACCCCATGGGAGACCAGGAGGAAGCACCTGGCTCCTGCTTCGGATCAGCACAGCGTGCCGGCCGTTGCAGCCATTTGGTGGGTGAACTAATGGCGAAGGAAGACCTTTCTCTCTGTCTCTCTCTCTCTCACTGTCTAACTCTACCTGTCCAAAAGAGAGAGAGAGAGAGAAAGAGAGAGAGAGAAACCTTATCAGATGCCTGGTAAGAGTTCCCCAGAAATCCTCCCTAGGGCAACCACCTGATCTTTCAACGAGGAATCCACTGTCTGAACACCTACACAGTTAGATATTGGATATAGGATGAACCAAACCCCAAATCCATCCCAACACAGAATGGGGTGAAAATGGAAGAAACCAGGCAGTCATGGGCTTGGCTTTCATCCAATCTGTCAGTCTCTGGAATACAGATAGTCCCCGGCTTACGAGGGCTTGATTTCTGATTTTTGACTTGGCAATGGTACAGAGGCTCTAGGCACTCAGCGATCCTTTTTGGAGCTGCCCTCTGTGTTGTCCAGTCCTGTCTCACAACCCTGGGTGGCAGCAATGAGGCACAGCACCTGCTCGGCCTCACAGCCCTGAGGGGAAGTAGCCAATCCCACAGGCTACCATCCTGCTGAGCCAGGAGGGGCTACACAGCAGGTGTATTAAATGCATTTCTGACTCACAAAGGATAGTTGCTTGACTTACAGTGGTTTAAAGAGAGGAAACTCCATAGTAAGTGGAGGAGCATCCGTACTTTTTTTTTTTTTTTTGACAGGCAGAGTGGACAGTGAGAGAGAGAGAGACAGAGAGAAAGGTCTTCCTTTGCCGTTGGTTCACCCTCCAATGGCCGCCGCGGCTGGCGCACCGTGCTGATCTGAAGCCAAGAGCCAGGTGCTTCTCCTGGTCTCCCATGGGGTGCAGGGCCCAAGCACTTGGGCCATCCTCCACTGCACTCCCTGGCCACAGCAGAGAGCTGGCCTGGAAGAGGGGCAACCGGGACAGAATCCGGCACCCCTACCGGGACTAGAACCCAGTATGCCGGCGCCACAGGCAGAGGATTAGCCTGTTGAGCCACGGCGCCAGCCACTTCTTTCTTTCTTTTTTTTTTTTTTTAAAGTTTATTTACTTATTTTCATCTACTTGGAAGGCATAGTGACAGTGAGAGAGAGACAGAAAGACATAGTGAGAGGCCAGCGCTGTGGCATAATGGGTAAAGCTGCCACCTGCAGTGCATCCCGTATGGGCACCAGTTCAAGTCCCAGTAGCTCCACTTCTGATCCAGGTCTCTGCTATGGCCTGGGAAAGCAGTAGAAGATGGCCCAAGTCTTTGGGTCCCTGCATCGCACAAGAGACCTGGAAGAAGCTCCTGGTTCCTGCCTTCAGATTGGCGCGGTTCCTGCCTTCAGATTGGCGCAGCTCCAGCCATTGTAGCCAATTGGAGAATGACCCAGTGGAAGAAAGACCTCTCTCTCTCTCTCTCTCTCTCTGCCTCTCCTCTCTCTGTGTAACTCTGACTTTCAAATAAATAAATATTTTTTAAAAAACAACAACAGTGAAAGAGATAGTGATTTATCTTCCATCCACTGGTTTGCTCCCTAAATGCCCACAACAGCCGGGGCTGGGCCAGGTCAAAGCCACAAGCCCAGAACTCCATCCAGATCTCCCACGTGGGTGGCAGCGACTCACCTACTGCCTCCTTGGCACATTAGCCAGAAACTGGATCAAAAGAAGTGCGGGGACTTGAACCAGAACTCTGACAGGAGGTGCAGGTGTGGTTTACCTCTCTGCACCACAACACCAGCCCCAGTCCTTACGTCCCAACTACCACCTTCTCTTTCCTCCATTCGTGGCTGAATTCTGGGGAGACATCCTTGGAATCAGGGGAAAGGATGGCTTCCCTGAACTCATAAAGGCCGCAGAGTGGCTGACCCCCACCTACCTGTGTGTCGGGGCAGTAGGCACTTACGAAGACCATGGAAACCCAGAATGAAGAGCACATAGCACTTTCCAATAGGATTTGCACACTATTCTCAGAGCCAAGGTCAATACTGCAATATCTACAAACTCACAGTATTCAGTCCTCTCCTAATGCATGTCCCCCTTGGTTTACCAGGTAGGAACCAATTAGAGAGAGGACCTCTTTTCCCCACCAGGACCTTCTTTATTGCTGCACCTTTCTACCTGCATGTCCCATTAGCTTCCATAACAGCACCTAATTTCACTCACTCCCCACTGTGGGTCTCTGTGTTCAGGCCCCCTGAGACCGTAAGACTTCCTCATCTGGTTGAGCCACCAGTGAGTCCCACCCCAGCAAGGCTCACCCAGAAGACCTAAATGGGAGGAGCTGGCCCTGACGTGAGCACACTATTCCCCAAGGACCTACAGTGCACGTCCTGGGAACCAAGCATCCTTGTTAGGCCTGTCTTTGCAAACGGATGTGGACAAAGGCCTGGTCAAACAGCAAGCCCTGTCTCCAGATATTGCATATCAAGCTCCCTGCAGCTCAGGCAATGCACTAGGTGGGTGGAAAGACGAATAATATCCAGAGAGGCTTGCTGAAATGAAATATAGAACAGTCAATCCTCTCAAGACTTGCAAGTTATTTAGGGAATAAATCTAATCAATGGTGAGCTGCATCCAGGTCCTGCCTCCAGCAAAACAGGATTTCATGAATGCGTGCCAAGTTCAAGGCCCACCATGGCAGTCATTCTTTCTCAAAATATTTATTTTATTTATTTGAAGAGCAGAGGTACACAGAGATTGAGACTGAGATTGAGAGAAAGAGAGAGAAAGAGAGAGATTGTCCAACCACTGGTTCACTCCCCCAAATGACTGCTAGTTTCTAGGATAGACCAGGTTGCAAACAGAAGCCTGGAACTCCATGTCAGTGTCCAATGTGGGGAGCAGGGACCCAACTACTTGACTATCTTCCCCAGGCTTCCCAGGCACATTAGCAGGGAGCTGGATTCGAAGTGGAGCAGCTGGAACTGGAACCAGCGCTCTGATGTGTGCCTGGGTTCACGCAGGGCGAGGTGTTGTGTTATTTGCAAGTTGGTGCATAGAATGTGAGGCTCTATTCCTAAGACAGTGCCACCGAAGATAAAGGGATATGGTTCGAGGTGTCCCTTAAGGCAACATAAGAGAAATTTCTTTAAGGTCTCATGAGAGATGAGTTTTGGGGGGAGGAGTTTCAAAAGAGATGATATACAGATAAACACACAAGCGAACTAGCGAGGCAGGCGAATTTGGTACAGAACGTTCAGCAAAATTATATGCATCGCCCCACCCCAACCCAGGGCAGGCAGATGTTATGACATCAGACCCAGCGCCTCTTTTGACAGTTCTATGCAAAGCAGTGCCATGGGGGCGGGGCTTGGATTAAGTCACCGCCTGTGATGCCGGCATCCCATTCGAGCAACAGTTCGAGTCCCGACTGCTCCACTTCTGTCCCAGCTCCCCATTAATGTGCCTGAGAAAGCAGCAGGTGATGGTCCAAGTGCTTGGGCCCCTGTACCCACCTATAGGAGACCTGGATGGAGTTGCAGGATCCTAACTTTGGCATGGCCCAATCTTGGTCACTGTGGCCATTTGGGGAGTGGATGCAAGATCTTTCTCTCTCTCTTTCTGTCTCTCCCTCTTTCTCTGTAAGTCTGCCTTTCAAATAAGCAAAATACAATCTTTTAGCATAAAGGCAGAGCCGGGAAGTGAGAATGGGTGTCCGAGTGACCCTGGAGAACATGGGGCAGCCTTGGTCCTGACCTTGGACGCCAGACTGTGCTCACTGCCAAGCTGCCAGCCCAGGTCTTCTCCTTCCTCTGCAAACGTCCTTAAAGAGTTGACGAGCATGAGTCACCGCGACAAGAATAGCGCTGCTCCTAAATAGCAGGCCTTTTAAGTCTCTGTTTCTCTGTGCGTGTGCATCACCTGTCACCGCACCTTGCAAACACCTGTCCCGCTGCCACCGGCTCCCTTCTGCCCTGCAGCCTTCAACCTTTCCCCAGCAGGGTGAGACGGCAAACACACGCCACCCCTGCATCAGGCCCAGGGAAGCCCACCCACGCACCTGCTGAGCCCCTTTCTCCCAGAAGTCCCAGGGTGGACTCTTGCAGATAACTAGAGGCTGTGAACCAAGCATTCCAATTAAGAAGCCTTAACAATCTCTCCAGGCCAGAGAAATATACAAATAGGAAGAAAACCGGTTTCAAAGATAAGCCGCCTTCTATCTAAAAATGTTAACACTATGGGCCACCGTTGGTGCACAGTGGGTTAAGCCGCTGCTTGAAACCCCGGCATCTCAAAATGGAATGCTGATTTGAGCTTTGGCTGCTCTACTTCTGACCCAGCTCCTTGCTAATGTGCCTGGGAAAGCAGTGGAAGATGGCCCCAGTGCTTGGACCCCTGCCACACATGTGGGAGACCTGGATGGAGTTTGGGGGCTCCTGGCTTCAGCCTGGACCAATCTGTGCTATTGCAGCTATTTGGAGAGTAAACCAGAGGATGGAAGATCTCTCTTTGTCCTTTGTCTTTCTTTCTCTCTGTTGCTCTGCCTTTCAAATAAATACAATAAATCTTTCAAAAATTTAAAAAATGCATTGCTCAAACTCAAACCTACCAACCACTTGGACTTCAGCTCTAATTCCTAATTTCCCAGTTCTTTCTGCCAAAGATGCTTCAGAGAGTATTTTTAGGTATATTCCCACCCCCAGGAAGTCTTACTTGATTGTAGCCATGCTCTGCTCCATTAAGATCTGCAGCTTGGGGCAAGCGCTGTAGCGTAGTAGAGTAGTGGGTTAAGGTGGCGCCTACAGTGCTGGCATGCCACATGGGTGCCAGTTGGATTCATGCCTGCTTCACTTCTGACCCACTAATGCACTTGGGAAAGCAGGGAAAGCAGTAGAAGATGGCCCAAGTACTAGGGCCCCTGTATGCACGTGGAAGACCAGGAAGAAGCTCCTGGCTCCTGGCTCCTGGCTCCTGGCTCCTGGCTTCAGTTTGGCCCAGCTCCAGCCATGGTGGCCATTTGGGGAGTGAACCAGCAAATGGGAGACATCTCTAATCTCTCTGTCTGTCTCTCCCTCTCTTTTTGTAACTCTGCCTTTCAAATAAAATAAATAAATCTTTAAAACAAATCTGTAGCTGGCACAACACTTGCCAAGCCATATGATACTTTCATGTTGAGGTGCCTGTCTCTTCCAAAAGACTGTGGGTTTCACTCTTGTGATTAACAACTGGATCTTATGCCTCTGTACACCAGCACCTAAGCACGGTGATGCATACCTAGCAGGCATTTAAAAATGCAGCATAAAACCCAACGAGATAGCATCTCCTACTCATTAGCATGGCTATTGTCAGAAAACAGAAAACATCTCACACGTGTTGGCTGGATGTGAAGAAACTAGTACTGCTATGTGTTGCTGGCAGGAAGGAAACTGGTGCAGTTTCTATGGCTAACAGTATAGTGAGGCCTCAAATTCACAACAGAATTATTGTAGGGACCAGTAATTCTGCTTCTGAGTTTACAGCCCAAAGAACCGAAAGCAGAGATCTGAATATCCCATGTGCACAACAACGCGATTCATCACAGGCAAGAGGTGGTAGTAACCCAAGCATGCATCAAACAACACGCGGCACACAGAGAATATGGAACAGTGTTCAATCTTTAAAAAGGAAGGAGGAGGCCTGCCTTTTGGTGCAGCAGGTGAAGCTGCTATGTGCAAAACCAACATCCCAAGTCGGAGCGCTAGTTCAAGTTCTGGCTGCTCTGCTTCCAATCCAGCTCCCGGCTACTGTGCCTTGGAAGGCAGTGGAAGATGGCCCAGGTACTTGGGCCCCTGCCATCCATACGGGGGATCAGGATGAAGGTCAGGGCTCCTGGCTCTGGCCTAACCTAGCCCTACCTGGCTGTTACAGCCATTTGGGGAGTGAGTCAACCGATGGATGATTTATCTCTCTCTGTGTTCTGACTTCCAAATAAATAAAAGCAAATCTTTAAAAAGTAAAATAAAATAAAAACAAATTTAAAAAAAATCTCCATTGTCAGGGGCTTACCCGTTCACTGCAAGTAGCCAAACACAGAACCCCCTAGGCAAGGTCACTGGGTTATATGCCCAAGGCACAAAGGCTAACAACCAAAATCTGAACCCACTTTGTCCCCAGCTCCGCTAAGCCCTCACTTTCCTTAATCTACATCTGCATCCTGCTTCTCAGAGCTTCAGACCCTACACCAGCCACTCGGGTACTTTGTCATTGTTCAAAAATGACTTGTTAGGTGACAGAACCAACGCATCACTGAGTGAATGAATACATCTGATGCTCTGAAGTGGGCAAGCTTGCAAAACTCAAGTAGGTGGCTACTCAAGGAGCGGAAACGAGGCGTGTTTCTGTTCAAGCCTGCAAGATGTGCTCGAGATGAGTGGGGGAAACAGGAGAGAGCTCCGTGTGCCTTCAGGAGGGATGGCTCCTTTGGAGCTGTAACAGGCTCCCAAGTGCACGTGTGCACCCCAAGACACGCGGGGGAAAATTAAAACACACTCCTGTTTGCAGTGTGGGGACAGCCTTAACATATTTTTATTTAGCAGTAAGAGGTTTTCCTCTTTTTTTCTTTAAATATTTATTATTTATCCATAAGGCAGAGCTGACAAAGAGTGAGAGAAAGATTCACAAAGAGATCTTGTGTCCACTGGTTCACTTTCCAAATGAATACAACAGCCAAGGGGCTGGGCCAGGCTGAAGCCAAGAGCCAGGAACTCCATCCAGGTCTCCCACACGGGTGGTATCCTCCACTGCTTTCCTAGGCGCATTAGCAGGGAGGCAGATGGAAAGCAGAACAGCTGGGACTCGAACCGGTGCCCCTATGGGATGCCTGCCTCAACAAGCGGTGCCGTGCCACACCACCAGCCCCAACGTGGTTGCTTTTTAAAATCGCTTGTCTCACTGCTGCTTCTTGGGAGCTAAGCGGTTATTTGGGTTCTGCAATGGAAAACCCACCAGGCTTTGCAGTCAGAGTTCTCGAAAGAGAAATCCAAGGGGCCAGTCTCAAATGCTTGGGGTCAAGTTCTGCAAGGAACGCAGCTCTTCATCAGAGATCACAGCCTTGCATTGGTAGAGGGAGTCCAACCGATCCCAAATCGCAAAGAAACAAAGGTAGTAATCCCCCCAACAAGGAGAACAGGGACGCCCTTCCAAGGAGCCCGGCCGTGTGCTAAATGTCAGTCATGACAGCAGCAGACAAGACCACGAAGTGCCAACCTTCTAGCACTGTGTGTCTGACCACACATTTTTCATCCCAGAGCATTCCAAGGTCATTCACGCGGCTCTCATTCGCAGAGACCCCACCAAATCCGGATGAAGGATCAGTCCTTCGAAACGGGCTGGTTGATGTGTTAAAAAAAAGTTGAAAGGCAGAGAGACAGAGATCTTCCTTCTGCCACAACAGATCTTCTGTCCTCGAACAGCCAGGGCTGAGCAAAGCGGAAGCCAGGATCTGGGAACTCAATCCATGTGGGTAGCATGGATCCAGTAACTTGCGCCATCACCTGCTGCCTCCTAGGGTGTGCAACACCCACAAGCTGGACCCGAAGCAAAGCCAGGGCTAGCCCCCAGGGACTCTGAGACGGGATGGGGGCATACCCCAAGTGGCAGCTTACCCATTGTTCCAAATGCCTGGCTAATTTTGTTTGCCCATGCAGCCAGCCCTCCATATCCATGAATTTCAACCAACTGCAGACAGAAAATATTCACACACACACAACACTGAACACATGCGGACTTTTTCCTTGTCATTGCTTGCTGAACAACATGACTATTTATAGAACATTTGTATCAGGAATTCTAAGTCATCTGGAGATGGTTTAAAATACACAGGAGGGTGGGTGTAGCTATATGCAAATACTATGCTATTTTACATAAGAGACTTAAGCCACTGAAGATTGGGGTATGCCTGGCTGGGGTGCACGGGGGTAGGGGTGCAACCAATCCCCCTCCCCAGATACTGAGGGACCACTGTGACCTATGAAGAAAATGAAAACAAGGAAGTCCTGGAAATAAGACCAGCGTGCCTAACCCATTGAAGCTCTCCCAGTTAATTACATGCATGACACCTGCTGCTCCTTATAAGACACCAATGCCTCTTGGTGGATGAGGCAAATTCAACAGTCTCAATCTAGTCCACCTATTTTAACAGCAGATTATAGTTTCCTGGAAAAAAATCATTTCATGAACACCAGTAAGTCAGAATTTCTGGGGGCCAGGACTGACTGTGGCAAACAAAGTGGGTTAAGCTACTGCCTGTGATGCCTATATTCCCATAACAAATCCCAGCTGCTCTGCTTCTGATCCAGCTCCCTACTAATGCACCTGGGAAAGCAGCAAAGGATGGTTCAAGTACTTGGGCCTCTGTCACCCACATGGGAGACCCGGATGAAGCTCTGGTCTCCTAGCTTTGGCCTGGCCCAGTCCTGGCTGTTGCAGGGAGTTAACCAGAAGATTGAAGATCGATCTGTCTCTGTTGCCCTCTCTCTATCTGTCATACAACCTTTTAAATAAATAAATATTTTTGAAAAGACTAGTTCATTCATTCATTAATATTCCTGACTTTTCATCAACTCCAGTGAATTTTCTCTCCCCTGCTTTGGTCATATTCCCTGGGGTCACAGCATCTGCATTCAGATACAAAACACAAGGAGACTTCCATTGCAAGAACAAACAAGACAGAAGGGACACACATACATGGCCTTGTCCATGTATGTTTGTATCTCTTAGACCCTGAAAACATCGTGTAATATTCCAAGGTGACTATTTAGAGAATTCTCATTTCAAAATATAAAATTTGGTGGGGCTGGTACTGTGGCGTAGTGGGTATAGCCGCAGCCTGCCAGTTCGAGTCCCAGCTGCTCCAATTCCGTTCCAGCTCTCTGCCATGGCCTGGGAAAGCAGTAGAAGATGGCACAAGTGCTTGGGCCCCTGCACCCGTGCGGGAGACCCAAAAGAGGCTCCTGGTTTCAGATCGGCACAGCTATGGCCATTGCGGCCATCTGGGGAGTGAACCAGAAGATGGCAGACCTCTCTCTCTCTCTCTCTCTGTCTCTGCTTCTTTCTAACTCTTTCAAATAAATAAATAAATGTTAAAAAAAAAAACTTTGTGTATGGGGCCCAGCATGACAGTGCAGTGGGTTAAGCTGCCCCTTGCAACACAAGCATCCCTAATCTATGTACTAATTTGAGAACTGGCTGTTCTGCTTCTGATCCAGCTCCCTGCTAAAGTGCCTGGGAAAGCAGCAGACGATGGCCCCAGAGCTCAGGCTACTGCCACCCACATAAGCGACCCAGATGGAGGTTCAGGCTCCTTGGTTCAGCCTGGCCCAGTTCTGGCCATTGCAGCATTTGGGGAGTGAACCAAATGGCCTCTCTCTCTCTCTCTCTCTCTCTCTCTCTCTCTCTTCCCACAGCTATGCCTCTCAAGTAAGTAGATCTTTTAAAAAAATAACAATATCTATTTATTTAAAAATTGTGAAGTCACAGATATGATTTCAAACTATATACTATGAAAAATTATGCATGGATTTCAAAATTTTGGGCTCCAAAATACCCTTTTAATTCTATTTTTTCACAAACTTTTTTGAACTACCCTCATAGGGTAAGACTAATTATGATCACACATGGTACCTACTTCAATTTCTTTAAGATTTATTTATTTATTTGAGAGGCAGAGTTACAGACAGGGAGAGACAGAGAGAGAGGTCTTCCATCCTCTGGTTCACTCCCCAGATGGCTGCAATGGCTGTTGCTGGGCTGATTCAAAGCAGGAGCCAGGAGCTTCTTCCAGGTCTCCCACATGGGTGCAGGGGTCCAAGCACTTGGGCCATCTTCCACTGCTTTCCCAGGCCATAGCAGAGAGCTGGATCAGAAGTGGTGCAGCTGGGACTAGAACCAGCGCCCATATGGGATGACAGTGCCGCAGGCAGAGGCTTAACCTACTACACCACGGTGCCGGCCCCTAAACAATTACTTTATTTTTTTAAAAAAAAAGCTTTATTTATTTATTTGAAAATCAGAGTTACACACTGAGAGAAGGAGAGGCAGAGAGAGAGAGGTCTTCCATCTGTTGGTTCCCTCCCCAACTGGCCGCAACGTCAGAGCTGTGAGGATCTGAAGCCAGGAGCCAGGAGCTTCTTCAAGGTCTCCCACGCAGGTACAGGGGCCCAAGGACTTGGGCCATCTTCTACTGCTTTCCCAGGCCATAGCAGAGAGCTGGATGGGAAGTGGAGCAGCCGGGACTAGAACCGGTGCCCATATGGGATGCTGGCACTGCAGCCAGTGGCTTTACCTGCTACACCACAGCATCAGCCCCAACATTTGGTTTTTAATTTTTTTCTTTTTTTTTTATATTTATGACAGGTAGAGTTACAGACAGTGAGAGAGAAAGGTCTTCCTTCCGTTAGTTCACCCCCTAAATGGCCACCACAGCTGGCGCTGCGCCAATCCGAAGCCAGGAGCCAGGTGCTTCCTCCTGGTCTCCCATGCGGGTGCAGGGCCCAAGCACTTGAGCCATCCTCCACTGCCCTACCGGGCCACAGCAGAGAGCTGGACTGGAAGAGGAGCAACCGGGACTAGAACCGGCACCCATATGGCACTGCCCAACATTTGGTTTTAAAACAGCATTTGAGGCAGGCATTTGGCTCAACTTCTTGAGTCCCTACCACCCTCATGGGAGACCTGGGTTGAGTTCTGGGGCTCCTGGCTTGGGCCTGTTCCAGCTCTAGCTCCTGGGGGTACTGGGGAATGAACCAGTGGATGGGTGATCTCTCTGTTGTGTCACTCTGCCTTTCAAATAAAATAAAAATAAACTTAAAACATTTTTAAATTGTAATAAAATAGCTTTCATTGAGTGGTCGATGATAAATCATGCAAAAGGACTGAGCCCACTGCCCCAGGTCTTCACAGCAGCTGCCGTCTCCCTAGCCCTGGCTGGAGAGGGGAGAGAGAGCTTGGGGAGGGAAGCTCAAGGCCAACCCCAAGTGCACCTGAGGATGCATGTGCCTGCCGCACCACACCTGTATACAGAAAGTGCACACTGTATGCAACTGACTGTGACTGTGCTTGGAATCCTAGAAATCTCTATCTGCCTCCCTTTTTAGAAACACTAGGTGCAACTTTTCACACTGATAACCCATTGTGTGTGTGTGTGTGTGTGTGTGTGTGTGTGTGTGTACGCGCACGCCTGCATGGACGTAGAAAACAAATGGCACTGTCTTCCAAGCTCGGGGGAACAGCTGTTTTCCTACGATCAGAAAAGAGCCCACTTCCATTTGCTTTCCTGACCAAGTCCAAGTCCACGGACATCCAAGAGTCGGTCACTCGAGAGATCCAGCAGAGAGTGACCTGCGAGGGAAGATGGACGGACCTCTCTCTGCATCCATCATTTGGGTTTTTAAGCCCAAGGAGCTTCTCATAGGAAACCTTCAAGCCTGCAGCCTCTCTTTAATGAGCACACACACCCTAAAGGATTGCACGGAGCCCCCATGCCCAAGGTTGTTATCATAGTCGTTTCAATCTCCTCCCTCCAAAGTTCTATTGATTGCAGCAGTCTTGCTCCCTCCTAGGGTGGGACGCTGCAATGCCAGGCTGATCTATCCCTTCCAGGGAGCTAAGAGCACCAACACATTAAGGACACCCGGCTCAGTGTGACCCCTGGCATCCATCTCTCCCAGCATCTCTGCCATAAACCCCACAAGTACTGTGACACAGGGGAGGGGCAGCCTGTAATCCCCACGAGGACCAGGGCTGTGTTCCCAGCACATAAGCAGACACTCAGCCAGTGCCTACCTGAACAACACTGAGGGATGCTCAGAGACTGGAAAAAAAATCACAGCACAGCACAGCATATCTAAAATCTGTGCTAGCCTCAATTTGCCTATCTGTACAATGGGGCCGAACATCCCCCCCGTGTGGGTCTGCAGTGAGGAATTCGTGGGTGAGGACTTGGCACGTTGGCAGTCACTTCACAGTCAATAGCTCCCATGCGCTGCCATGTTCAGGGACTGAAAGCAGCATCCTACCCAAGTGTCTGCTAATGTGCCTAGGAAAGCAGTAGAAGATGGTCCAAGTGCTTGGGCCCCTGCACCCACGTGGGAGATCCGGAAGGAGCTCCTGACTCCTGGCTTCAGATTGGCCCAGCTCCACTGTTGCAGCCCTTTGGGGAAGGATTCAACAAATGGAAGACCTCTTTCTCTCTCTCTCTCTCTCTCTCTCTCTCTCTCTCTCTCTCTCTCTCTCTCTCCCCCTCTGTAACTCTGCCTTTCAAATAAAATAAATACATCTTTTAAAAATGATATGCTAAGAGCATTAAACTTAAAATTGACCATGGCAGGGTCAAGGTGGACCCCGGCTGGCCACAGGTCCTTGGACAATGATTTCCCTCTAGGCTTCAGTCTCCACACCTGTAGAATGGGGGAGGGCGGAAGATCAGGTGACCCAAGGCCTTGTGGGTGGACTTTGCCTTTTTTCTGCAGGTGCATGGCTGAAAGACTGGGCTCTCTTGCAGTTGTAACTCCACTGGTCAGTTACACTGGTGGTGACTCAGCATTTGCCAAGTCACTGCTGTGAAAACCCTGAGTATCCATCACCTGTGGCCTCCCTGGGTGCACATTAGCAGGGAGCTACAATCAGGAGTAGAGGCAGAACGTAAACTCAGACATCTGATACAGGATGCATCCCAAGCAGTGTGTTTTATTCTTTTTTAGGGTTTACTTATTTATTTGAAAGAGTTACAGAGAGATGGAAAGAAAGAGATCGTCTATCCACTAGTTCACTCCTCAAATGGCTGCAACAGCCAGGACTGGGCCAGATTTGGAAACCAAGAGCTGGGAGCTTTATCCTGGTCTCCCATGTGGGTGGCATGGCCCAAGCACACAGGCCATCTTCCGATGTCAGGTACATTAGCAGGGAGTTGGAGAAGCAGAACAAGTTGGGACTCGAACTAGTGCCCACAAGGGATGCTGGCATCTCAGGTGGCAGCTTAACCCACTACACCACAACACGGGACCCTAAAGTAGCATTTTAACCACTGAGCCATATACCCACTGCACACAGTTACAATTTTTCTAGGTCTCATTCCATATTTTGGGGATCAAGTAGCATTGGCCTGGTGACCTCCGAAACAGGTCTCCTCATACCAAAAATAAATTTCTATCAATGCCCTACAGGAGACAGGACCCAGGGCACACACACATGCTCACACACAAACACACTGAGCTTGCTAGCAAAGAGAAACATGGACAAATCTGATGGCGCTAGATTGAAAAATACCAACAGGGACCTGAATGCACCTTGACCTCTGGAAATAGAAAAACCAGCCACCCGGAAAGAAGACGGGACCATCTGGCTCCGCTGTCCTCCGGGCTCAGCTCAGAGGTAAACACAGGAACTGAACCAGAAGCAAAAAGAGCAGCCTAAACCCGGAACCTGTC